>CM065638.1:50521598-50982430 GCA_033220585.1 Dipteronia sinensis | reverse complement strand
CTTCTGATCCATGTGGCCGCTCTTGAGAATGGCGGCTGGCTTCCCCTCCATTCAACCTTTCGGCGGGCTCTTAATGCCATTCAGCTCGCTCCCCTCCAGTTGACGCCTGGCTTCTGGAGGCATCTGATTGGTTTCCTTGTATGATGGAGGGAACAATGCCATATGAGTAAAGTGACAAGGGAGCCAGGTGCAGAGGAGCTGGCTTATCTCTTCCAGATTGGGAGCTTGTCTGGGGCTCCTCGAGGCCAGTTCTATGCCAAGGCCAAGAATAAGCTCAACTTCATCGTTCCTGGTGCCTCGAAGAAGGACCCCTCATGGAAAGAGGAATGGATCCTGGCGGGGGATGACTAGGGGAGCTCGATTTTCATTGGAGGGCATGAATTCGAGGTTCCTACGGCTTTTAGTGACAAGCCTTCTTGGGACCGGGACTCCCTGTCTTCTGAGTCTGAAGCCGTCTTAAAGGCTATTCTAGCCCGAAATTATCTGAATCTGAAGTTCCCTACTGCTGAAGCTTTTGATCCTCGTAGGGTGAACAAGTATTTGTGGATTTCAGATGCTACTCCTCGTAAGTGTCATTGAGTTGCTTCTCCTTTTTACTTGGCTTGGTTCTAACATTTTTCTTCTTCTTTTTATTTTTTTATTTTTTTTATTTTTTATTTTTTTTACAGTTTTTGTCGTGGAGCCGGCCACCTGTCACGTCTCACGCTCTCCTCAAGGTGGAGCTTCTCTTCCCTCCTCTGGGGTCGAACCTGCTCTGGCTTCGTCAATCTCTCCGGCTGGGTCTAAGATGGCCGCTCTTGCCTCGCGAGCTTTCCGGGCTTTGGGTAAAGCTCCCCAGGTGGTTAGCCCGTCTACTTCTGCCCCCTCGGCTGTGGACGCTAAAGTCGCTACCCCTTCGACTCAAACACCTGATTCCGCTGCGCTTCCAACAACCAAAACCTCAGAGGTTTTTGGGAAAGGTGTTGCTTCTAGGAAAGGTGTGCGAAGGTTCCTCCCAGTCGCTCCTGGCCTCAGTTCATAGCGGCCTGTCCGGGTGGCGGGATCTCCAAGATGGCTTTTATGCCTGTGGACGTCCTTATAACCAAGGGGTCTACTATTTTAGCTGAGGTAATTGTATTTCCTTCACGCTACTTTTGTTAATTCGTTTAGTTTCTAACTCGGGTTCTATATTTTGTAGGCCTTTAAGGTTAAGGTCGTGATGGGCCAGCAGGTAGCCCTCCTTCGTGATCGGGCTGCAAAAGCGGAGGCTGAAGCCGAGAATGCTGGGGAACTGCTCAAGTAGGCTCGGTCTTTAGTGGAAGAGGTGACTTCTAGCCAGGGAAAAATCGAGCTCGAGATGGCTGAGCTTCGCTGCGATCATGAGAGGATGAAGCAATCTTTTGATCAGGAGCGTCTTCAATCTCTCCGGCGGGCTAGGCAGCGAGATTCCTGGAGATCTGAGGCTAAGAAGCTGGACCTCAAGAACCGGCCTCTGATTACTCAGGTGGCCAAGATGCAAGCTGATGCGGAGACCTCCTTCAGTGACGGGTATTTTTATGCTTCCTTTCAGGCCGCGGAAGCTCTTCCCCCTCCCTTTGATTTATCGTCTATTGCGGGCTGGGACAGATAGGAAATAATGCTCAAAGCTGCCGAGTTATCTCGCCTTGAGGGCGACAAGGTGGTCCAATCTAGCCCAGCAGGAACTGGGAAGCAGCCCGCTCAGTCAGATCCCTCATTCCATCTTCCATCCTTTATCATCTCAGGCCCTGGGAGTCTTCCAGCAAAGTGATGTCTTCTCGATTCGAGGAGGACCAATCGGGAGCTGGTGAAGAGGTTAGGAGCCCATCTAAGGATCCCCCTTTAATAGAGATGGAGGTCGACAGGAGCTAGATGGGGTCCTTGGCTGCCCTTCTTGACGCGGTTGTCCCTCCTGAGGTTATGAACGTAATTAATGAAGTTTTGGAGGAAGATCCAGCTGATCATCCGATAGAGCCTCTAAATGGAGGAGCGGTCGGCGAGGATAACTCAGATGGACAGCTACCTGTAGAGGGGGTTTATGCTGAGGATCAGCAGGAAGGAGGAGGGCCAGCGGAGGGGAGCCATGAGAGTCCCAAAGCTTGAAGCGGATGACTTGTTTTTGATTGCCCGGAAAAAAGGGGTGGGCACCCTGTTTTTCCATTATCAATTTTTCATTTTTCTTCTTCTTTTTGTAGCCTGAGTTCAGGGGTTGGGCTCCTCATTTGGATGTAGCCTTATCGGGGGATAGGCTCCCCTTGTCCTTAATGATAAATCGAAGCGCGTTTTTGGGAACTTTTATTTTATTTCTGGTCTTGAATGGTATCCAGAGTAGCATCTGTAGCAACAATTAAGATTCGTGTAGGGAATGATGATGATTTTGATCCTGCACATGAAAGCAAACATTATATATATATATATATATATGTATATATATAATGTTTATAAGCTCCATTGCGAACAACTAGCTTTATCAAATATGGCCCTTCCCAATTTGGACTTAAGACTCCATCCGACCTTTTCCGAGTGTTCAGTGTCACTTTCCTAAGTACCAGATCCCCTTCCTTGAATTTCCGGGCTCTAACCTTTTGGTTGAAGTATCTACCAATCTTGGTCTGGTAGATCGCTACTTTCTCTACTACCCGGTCTTGCTTTTCTTCTAAGAGGTCTAGACTAGCCCGGAGCTTGACTTCGTTACTTTCGGGCTCAAATTGTTGTACCCTGAACGAGGTTAATTTATGCTCGATGGGGAGGACTACTTCAACCCCGAAAGCCAGGGAGTAAGGTGTCTCTCCGGTAGCTGTTCTTTTTCAGAAATTTCTTGATTGTCTTGTTGGTGGATTCTACCAGCCCGTTAGTCTGGGGATGAGCCACTGAAGCGAGCCTGAGGTCGATCCCCAATCCCTTGCAGAAGTCCTTGAATCCGGCGTTGTCGAATTGCTTTCCTAGGTCAGCTATAATGATGAGAGGGGTCCCGAACCTGCATACCACGTTAGTCTTGATGAACTTGGTTGTATTCTTTTCTGATATTCGAGAAAAAGGTCCTGCCTCGACCCATCTTGTGAAGTAGTCGATAACCACGATAGCATGTTTCATCTGTCCAGGAGCGGTAGGAAGTGGCCCAATTAGGTCGATTCCTCACATGGCAAAGGGATAAGGTGAACTGAGGGATGACAGTCGGTCGGGTGGCTGGTGGTTTAGGTTTGAAGTTCTTTGACAAGGTTCGCAATATTGCACAAAACTCTTTACATCTTGATGGATGGTCGGCCAATAGTACCCCATACGAAGCACCTGATAGGCTAGAGCTTCCCCACCTATGTGGTTCCCACAGTCCCTAGAGTGGACCTCTCCCAAAGCCCACATAGCATCATCGGGATGCAAGTACCTAAGTAAGGGGAGGGATCTGCCCCTCCTGTAGAGGTATCCGTCCACCATACAGTATCGAACTGAGAGTCTCTTAATTCTTCGGGCTTGGTCGGGCTCTTCAGGAAGCTCTCCTTCAAAGAGGTAGGCGACAATTGGGTCCATCCAGCAAGGCAGGCGATCCAGGGAACAAATTTCTCCATTTGCAGCTATGCTTGGCTGGGTGATAACTTGGAGGGGAATTCCCCTTGGTAGGGACTGGCCTCCGTTCGCTGCTTTTTTAGCCAGAACATCTGCGCGATTGTTTTGGTGTCGAGGCACCTGATCGATCTTGAGTCCCTTAAATTTGGCTTTTAGCAGCCGAGCTAGATTTAGGTAGGCAACCATATTATCTCCCTTTGCCTGGTAGACCGCAGTTACCTGGTTTACAACAAGCAACGAATCGTTCTTGATCTGCAGGTAGTCAGCCTTTAGTTCAATGGCTACCTTCATCCCCGCTAGGAGGGCTTCATATTCCGCTTCGTTGTTGGAATCTTTAAACTCAAATCTGAAACAGTGACAGAATTCAGTCCCCTCCGGATCTATCAAAACTATGCCAGCTCCTCCCCCGGCTCGTCTGGATGCTCCATCTGAAAAAAGGATCCATGGCTTGCAGCCTTCCGGCCAATTTTCAACCTCGGATATCTTCTCAGGGACCTCGTTTGATACCGATAGGTCATCTAGATCTAGGATCGCTGAGAATTCTACCACGAAGTCGGCCAAAGCCTGCGCCTTAATCGTAGTCTGGGGCTTATACTTTAGGTCGAACTGAGTGAGCTCTAGTGCTTTTAAAACAAGCCTTCCTGACACGCCTGGCCTTTGCAAGAATTGGCGGAGGGGTTTGTCTGTCACCACTGCTATTGTGTGAGCTTGAAAATAGGGACGGAGTTTCCTTGCTGAGATCACCAGAGCATAAGCGAGCATTCTCCGGGAGAATGTAATTCCTTTCTGATTTGGTCAAAGCATGACTCACATAGTATATGGGTCTTTGAAAACAGTCACTACAATCCGTAGCCAAAGCCCTGCTTACTGCGGTTTCTGATACAGCCAGGTAGATCTGCAACTCGTCTCCGAGAACCGGCTTGACTAACAAAGGGGGGCTTGTTAGGTACTCTTTCAAAGCTTGAAACATATGCTCGCTTTACTGGCTCCATTTCATGTTCTTCCCTTGTTTGATAGCCTTGAAGAACGGGAGACATTTATCGGTGGAGCGAGAGATGAACCTGTTGAGTGCCGCCACCCGTCAAATCAGAATATGTACTTGCTTGAGCGAGGTCGGGGATTCCAGGTCCAAGATAGCTTTGATTTTTCCTGGATTGGCTTCTATACCTCTTTCATGAACCATGAAGCCCAGAAACTTCCGTGCCGTTACCCCAAAGGCAAATTTGGAGGGGTTCAAACGCATCTGGTTTTCCCACAGTATGAGGAAGGTTTTACAAAGGTCTTCCTGATGTCCCTTTGTGGTTGGGGATTTCATGATCATGTCGTCGATGTACACTTCCATCGTCCTTCCTATCTCGGGCTTGAATAGTTTGTTAACCAGCCGCTGGTATGTGGCCCCTGCATTCTTTAGACTAAACGGCATCACCTTGTAGCAGTATAAGCCCTGCCCAGTAATGAAACTGGTTTTATTTTGGTCAGCCGGGTGCATTTTAATTTGGTTGTATCCTGAGAATGCGTCCATAAAACTCAAAAGTTTATTTCTGGATGTGGAGTCAACCAGCTGGTCGATCTTTGGTAAAGGAAAACTGTCTTTCGGACAAGCCCGGTTGAGGTCAGTGTAGTCGACACACATACGCCATTTCCCATTCGCCTACGTGACCATAACCACGTTGGCGACCCATTCGGGGTAACGTACCTCTCTGACGAACCCCGCTTCGATCAATTTATCAACCTCCTCCTACACCACCGCGTTCCAATCAGCGTTGAAGTGACGCCTCCTCTGCTTGACGGGCTTGGTATACAAATAAAGAAATTCTTTTATCTTTGCTCTCAACTCTCTCTAGGGAGTGGTTGATTGTTTGTCGTATGCCTGTCGAATAGTAGTCTCCTCATTTCATTTCCTTTCTTTTCTATTTGTTAATAGCCAAAATTGGCTAAGGACCAAAGGAAAATTTTCCACCTCCCAGACCTGGTTCCATATCCGAGAGTTTCCACCAGGAGATCTCTCTATCCAGAGCCGAACTACGATACCACCCCAGGAACAAGGACGGGCTCCGGAAACATCCGGGATAAAGCCCGGAATGATCAGATCTGAACTGATTGGGAGGGCTC
Source organism: Dipteronia sinensis (assembly GCA_033220585.1). NCBI lineage: Eukaryota > Viridiplantae > Streptophyta > Magnoliopsida > Sapindales > Sapindaceae > Dipteronia > Dipteronia sinensis. Next base: position 50,976,760 of record CM065638.1, on the reverse strand, counting down.
TGTCGGGCTCTGGCTGACTTTGAAGATCCCTCGGCTCTCTCCGAGGCGGGGAACCTTTCTTGCGTGGTTTTTCCAGGAGTTATTGGAAACGCCAGCCAGTGTAGGACTTCCGCTGATAGTGTGTATCACCTGGATCTGTTGCATTAAGTCAGCCTGCTCCTCTTTCCTCTTTTCCGTGTCCTCACGGATTTCAGCTTGTACCTCCCTTTCAGTCCTGATATTATCTCTGACATGTTGTAGGAACTCAATCAAGCATCCTCCCCTTATCAGGGCCTCAATCTGGTTGCGCAAATTATAGCACTCTGAGGTGTTGTGGCCCACGTCTTCGTGGAAGTCGCAGTACTTGTACCGGTTTCTCCTGTTAGCTAGGGCCTTCATGGGAGCGGGCTTTTGGAGCAACCCTTTATCTCGTATGGCAAGGTTGACTGTTTCCCTGGAAGCATTCAAAGGGGTGTAGTAGTCATACCCTTTTTCCCCTTGCATTACTGGAGCCACAGTCCTGGGAGGCGGTGAAGCCCGGGGAAGGGTTCGTTTTGCTGGATATCTTTCTGGCCTATGCGGAGGAGCAGGGAGGTGATAGGTCGACCTGTTGGGAGGTTTCTTCTGAGCTTTCTGCACTGGCTCAAATTTGGGGGCTTCTTTCTTCAGACGCTTCGCCGTTCTCATGTCATCGTGTTCCATCTTGACCTTGAGTTGTTCGTCGATCTCGACCTACTCAAGAGCCCAGTCGTAGGCCTCCTGGTAAGTCTCAGGAGGTCTCTTGGCGAAGGAACGGAAAAGCTTTCCTGCCCACAGATTTCGCCTGAAGTTGGCGAGAGTTTCTTTTTTAGTGAAAACTCTCATTTGTATGACCTCCTTGTGAAATCGTTCCACGTACGATCGAAGAGTTTCACTCCGTTCCTGGATCACATATTGGAGGTGTATGGGATCTTTCGGGCGAGGTTTGACTCCTTGGAATTGTGAGCAAAAATCTGTTGATAATTTCCCGAAAGAATCCACGCTACCAACGGGCAGTTTCCTGAATCAGGTTTTCGCGTAGTCGGTCAAGATCGTTGAAAACATTCTGTACATAGCTGCTCTGGTAGTGTTCTGGACCTCCATCTGTTGAACGAAGCTCTCTAGGTGGCTTAGAGGATCTTCCGTTCCAGAGAACTTATCTACTGGCATTTTGAATTTTGGGGGGAGCTCTGCTTCCCGGATCCTCCTAGTGAAGGGAGCGTTCATCTCTCTTAGGGGATCCTTTTTGTCCTCCTTATTCTTTCCCTTCCTTATCTGCTGGACCTCTTTTTGTAGCTTTGCCAGCTGATCCCTCAGTCGCTTGTTCCCAGGTCTCTTCGAGTTAACCTCAGATTCCTCACTGTCGAATCTTTCTGATGAACTGGAAATTTCTATCTGGTCCTCCTCCTGGACATGATCCACTCAGGGAGTTTGTCTACTTTCCTCCTCTAGGGCCCGTGTAGTTCTCCTAGATGTAGTTGGATGAGATAGCCCTCGTGGCTTTCGGGTAAAAGCATCCGCGGCAGACTTAACTAGCCTGGGTTGATATTGTGAAAGTCTTTTCAAAACTAGGGGCATAGGTCCCAGCCTATCCCGGATCAAACGTTGGGGCCCTGATCTATCTCGAGCCGGCACTGGAAGAGGAGGTCCTAGGCGATCTAAAGCAGGTGGCCTAGCTCCGAGCCTGCTCGGCTCTCCCTGATCATTCAGGTTGATTGGCTGGATCGTGATGCCTTCAGCGTGGAGGCGGACGCGGATGGATTCTACGAAGGCCGCCGCTTGTTGGTCGAGCGCTACCTAGCTCACTATAGGTTGGCCAGTAGCCCGCGTATTGGTTGTCTGGATCGGAGCTTGACTACTATATCCAGAATTTCTCCCATTTTATGGGGCTTTTCGTGTTAGCCTCGCCGGAGGTTGCTCCGGGACTCTATGTTGGCCTTGGGAGGAGCGGAGCCTCATAGTTCCAGTAAAACAACGAAAACGTAAATGCAAATAATTGGTTAATTGGGTGTCGGGTAATTTCCCACAGACAGCGCCAGAAAGTGTTAACGGAAATTTCGCTCGGGATGAGAAATCTCAGTTAACGCCCTCGAGACCACTACCACGTAGGTGGTGGCCAAGATTTATTGTATGTATAGCAATGATTTATAAAATGACAAGGAATGATGATACCATTCATCCAAAAGAAAGCAAGAATATTTTTATTGAACGTGCATGGTATACAAATAAAGAAATTCTTTTATCTTTGCTCTCAACTCTCTCTAGGGAATGGTTGATTGTTTGTCGTATGCCTGTCGAATAACAGTCTCCTCTTTTCATTTCCTTTCTTTTCTATTTATACATAGTTTGTAGGTCACACAGACTGATTCTTCCCTTGATTTTCTCAGTCTCTCCTCTCCTTATCGAGCGGGATTTCTCGTTTTAATGTCATTGACTTTCCCGAATTGAGAGTATCGTGGTGGAGATCAGTTTGTTTCCTTTTTGGATTCTATTACTTGTTCTGCATATAGGTAACGTTTCCAGATATGATTCAGTATATCCCTCGTATCCTTTCAGCATGATCCTTTATAGAGGTCGTTGAATATGGCATGGTGTGGTGCACCAACCAGTGAGGTTGATTAGTGTTTTGACCTTGATATCTGAGAAGTTTCATCCAGCTTGGAGCCAGATCTGGCTTCCCTTGACCCTTTCAAAGCTAGGTGTGGCTTCCCCCGACCTTTCGAAGCTAGGTGTGGCTTTCCCTGACCTTTCAAAGCTAGGTGCGGCCTTCTAGGGACATTCTTCTGTGTCAATCGAGGTACAGGCGAGTCTCTGGAGCATTTGCGAGGTGACCTCGACTTCGAGGAGCTTCTAGTTTTGGTGATGTGGGCTAGATCTGATCGTTCCGGGCTCTATCCGGATGTTTCTGGAGCCCGTCCTTGTTCCTAGGGTGGTATCGTAGTTCGGCTCTGGATTGAGAGGTCTCCTGGTGGAAACTCTCGGGTATGGAACCAGGTCTGGGAGGTGGAAAATTTCCCTTTGGTCCTTAGCCAATTTTCGCTATTAACAGGTTTTAATCAAGTTAATTACCAACTTTTCTTGATTAGTCAATATAAAAAATTCACCTCATAAACAAACATACACAATCAAGTGTAAAGTCCGGAAATATAAATAACACTTGATTTTTACGTGGAAACCCTTCAACAAGGGAAAAACCACGGGCTATCTTTCTAGCCACACATGATCCTCAAATCCACTATTGTAATAATGTTTACAACCTAGATTGACCTCTAGTCACACCATTCTCGGTCACTAACCCACCACTACTACCCAACGGGCGTTTATAGTGAATCCTTGATCACTTTGCTTGCCAACCACACCTTGGTTGCAAGACGTCACTTGCTTGTGCACTACACCTAGTAGTCACAAGACTTAACTCACAAAGAAGAGATTAACAACCTAAGTGAATATATGAATATTCAAAATGCAAATAATGCTAGGCAACACTAAATGCTTATCTAGGGATTAAATATGACACTAAGTACAAATCCTAGATATCAATGTCTATATGAATGCTCATAAAGACCTAACTAGATATAGATATGCAAGTCTAAACTCTAGTCATCAAACAAAGCCTTATCAACACATGTTGTCACAAAAAATGGCAAGGACAATAAATGCAATTAACAAATGCAATCAATAAATCCTAATTAGCTAGAGGGAAAATATGTCCTAAATATTAGCTATCACAATACAAACCCAATCATACAAAGGAACTCATAGATAGATGTATTAAATAGAGTCCTAGCATTTAATCAACTAATAAATGCAATAAAAACACAATCTTGGAAAGTATGAACAAATGATAAAGATAGGGTTTTTGTTCAACTTACCAAGTCAGCTAATGATGAAGACCCATGCCTTAAAGATGCTTAGAAATGCATAAAGATGATGGGTTTTAGGTTTGGAGAGTCAAGGAACAAAGCTTGAAGCTTTCTCTCTCTAAGGGTTGTTCCCTCTCATAAAAATATGTTCTTTAAGCTCTAAAAAACGAGTTGGGAAGAAGAGAACATATATATAGAAATCCTAGACAAAACTGTGTCGTTTTGGGCTTGGGAATCAAAGTCCTGTCAATACCGCTCGCTGGACCGTGGCTCGGGTAAGTGCCTAGACCGCGGTACCCGCAGTAGTGTGCCTACATCACAATTTATTGAATTTAAACAACATAAAACATAAAACTAACTACATGCATCAAAATTATTCAATGGGATGCATTCATGGAGAGGCTAGGGTCCTCTAAGGGTGGTTTGACCAAGTTAGGACATTCTCTATTTTTCACTACCCAAATAAATTTAGGTGACTTCATTATCTTTTCCTTTTTCATGTTTCTATATAAGTGCACTTGGTCTTTCCTTACCCATATTTGCTTGACCCTAGGTGGAATCCATCTATTCCTAGGACCTCTAGTTTTCCTACGTTGATTTGGCTTGTAATTTTTAGCCTTAAAATGCTCTATCCTAGAACATGCATAGCAAAAGATATTAGAGTTAGAGGAACTCCCCTTTGATGCATGGTCTTGAGGACGTTTGATTTGTTTCACTTGTAACGCCTTGACCTCTTCCTCCTTTTTGCTTAGTGCTACCTTTGCTTCCTCTAAGGCATTGGCTTTTTGGTCAACCTCCATTTGCATCTTCATTGACTTATGAGCTATCTCATTTTAAAATCTTTTGATAGCCTCGATAAGTTCTCCAAATCCTTCGATGCGGTACTCTTTTCAGCTTCAAATCTCTCAATCCGTTCTTCCAATTCTTTGTTCATGTCAGAGACTTCGCCATTTGTCTTCTTGAGAGTACCATTCTCAACCCTGAGCATCTTCACTTCAAATAATAGTTTCTTGTTCAACTCTTGGAGATTACTCACCTTTTCCATTCCCAAGGCTTCTCTCTCTTGAAGTGCTTCATTCTCTTCCTTCAACACACCCCTTTCCAACACTAGCTCTGTGCTCACCCTCATAAGCTCTTGGTTCATTTTGATCATTCTGTCCATCTCGTCCATTATCTTGCTTCGCTCCACTTCAAATTCTATTCGGAGCTTATACATGTCTTCTTTTGAGAAATTGGAGGAATCCACATGTTTGGTTACTTTAACTTGGAAACAACTCTGATTTACCGTGGTAGACTGCTAGGCGGATTAGAGCATTTGGGTGGTTTTCTCTTCTATGAAGGCTTGAGTCTCTTGTTGAGAAGCTATCATCTGCTCAGTCTCCCACACATGATTCTTCATGAAATTTCTTAGTTGGTCTTCAACGGAATTTGACTGGAATGATGAGATGTAGGCATTCTTGTTAGGCTCATAGCTTGACCCTGAATTTTGCCCAAAGGAATCCATAGAGTCCTGAAACAAACAAAAAACAAAAACTACCAAAGCAATAAAAAGAAACTAAAAAAACTAAAAACAACTAACAAACTAGCGGTAAGCACGGGTGTCGTCCACTGAGATCGGGGTAGCGGTGATAAGATTAGGATTAATATAACTAGTATGCATAAAAGTAAAGTGATGGTGAATGAAAATATAATATAAACTAAACTATGAAAGCAAATAAAATGGGATGACAATGGAGTGATGAATGAATGATGATGGAACTACGATGTTGATGGACTCGTAAGTGAATATTGGGGCAATTGCAACAAACTCTCAATTAAGTATGTATTGACAAATGTAACCAACCTAGGGTGTATAGCGTTGGTATATATCTCTAGCAAGAGGTCAACCTTGTTAGGATTATGCTCAATGGCAAGAGTGTAATATTGTAATTGACAATCTTCTCATATTAATAAAGTGAATTCTGATTCTTTCAATTACTTATAGCATTTATTATTATAATTGTCAAGGTAAATAATCATAAGGTCAAAAGACTATGAGACATGAAGAATTGTTCATACATCCGGATATGTATGAGGTAGACACAATTCTTTAGTTATTCTTGAATAACGTTCACAACTTAAGTTAAAGGTTGGGCACCTCTATCTTGTTAAAGTTGTAGAATTCTTTTACTAGCATTTGAGTGGGATCAAATGAATATAATGAATCTAAAATCATCGAAAGTTTTTCGAGTAAAAGAATCTAGTGCACTAGGTGCATTGAACTGGATCACAATGAAATACTTTATCTAGAACCGTCACTAGATATAAGTCTTTTCATTAAAGAGGACAATCGGAGAGTCTATCTTAATCCTGAGATAAATGATGGACTTATGGTTGCAAGTGTTATCATTAGAGCTATCAATGAGTACGATTATATAGCATAGTCTATCCTCGATAGTTTGGTGGTATACATTTGTTAATCGATATAGGACTTCATTTATAGATATGGACATCGTAGCTCCATTTATTAAATGAGAGTATAATATCATCATATGGATGTTTTGAGGTATTGGATATTAAATCTCAACGTTGAGTTTTCAATAATGATTATTGAAAACATGGCTTCTGGACAAGTCAAAGTATCCAAGTTCGAAATGTGGTCATATGAGGAAATATGGTAACTTGGAGAGCTATAGGCGGTCTATGAGCTCTTGGCGATTACTGATATTATTCACGAGGATACACCATCTCCTATAAGATTGTCTAGGGTATGAATGAGAAACATCTCCTTATTCTATCTTTATTTAAGAGTTCAATTTTAGATCTTTAGTGGAATGAGTTAAAATTAATAGATTGGACCTAAGTGAATCATTTGTTGATTGTGATTAGGTTGTGTCTATTGTAGCTTAAATTTAGATAGCCCGCCAAGATCCCCAATCCACACGTATTTGCATGGATCACTTGATATATTCTACCGGGCCGATTTAAGGGTCCATCTAGAATTGTTTTTAATATATCAAGAATATAATATGTCTATTATTTAATTAATGGGCTGCACTATTATATTAATATATTAAAAGGAGACACGTGGGCTTGTTTCTTTTAGTAAGAATGGGTCTGGTTCACACGTGGGCTTTTATTTAAAGTCCAATGGATTAAATGAAATAAGAAAATAATATATGGCCCATTTATATAAGTGGGGCGGCAAGGTGTATATATTAACCTAATATATTATTTTGTTTCATTGTTTTAATTAAATAAGAATTAGTTAATTTATTAATTAATTGTTTAATTAAGAAACAAATCTTTTTCTGATCAGGAAATATATTTCCTAAAGTTATACTATTGGTAGTAGTATTTTAAAAGTAAAAGACTTGTTTGATAAGAAAATAAATAATTAATTTTATTTATTTAATCAAATAAGAAGTCTTTTTATTTAGTCAATAAAAGAATAAAAATATCTATGAGTTGGATTAGGTTTTGAAGTCTAAAGGTTGATGGAAATTAGGGTGCAACACAAACTCTTTTTGGTATGTGATTTGCGGCAACCCTAGTCCATTTAGAGGAAGATTTCGGCAATCCTAAATAGAAGAGGAAGCAAAATTTCAGCCACCTATATAATACAACATATAGAATTCGGCCACCATAGTTGATTGAATGATTCAATTTTTCTTCTTCTTCTCAATTCATAGAAAAGGATAATTTTTATTCTACTAAACATAAAAGAGAGAAGAGATTATTCTTTAATAGTACACTGATTGCTTGTTCATCAATAAGCTTGTGTGTACAACATCGAATTAGGTTCACGCGAGTTTCGATCATTAGATTGAGAACTCAAAAGTGACCGGAAAAATCTTTGTCTTCTTTTGATTGTTTTGTGACTAACAAAAGAAAAAGAAAACTTTGTTCATCCATTCTCAGGTTTGCAATTCAAAGAAAAAGGGACACCACGCTCCTAGGTGATTCACGTACGTGTTCGGATTGGAAGATCTCGCGGTACTGTTCACGATCACTGTTCACGGGGGGTACTGTTCACGATCACTGTTCACGCGGGTACTGTTCACGGGCATTGGAAAAGATTTTATGGATTACCAATCGACGTAAGTCAATCGGATCACGCGTCAAGAGGTATTTAACTCTAACCGTATATATTTGAGTTTAATTAATTAAAAGGTTAAGGTTCAACTTTGAGAAAATTTTTAAAATCATACGAAATCTACTTTTCGTTTCTTCCGCTGCGTTTTATATCGATTTTTCCATACAAACCTAGGGTGTATAGTGAAGACCTCCTACTAGCGATTAATCCCTACTAAGCAACCAACAATGGCTAGTTACTCAATCGGGAATTTTTCCATGAATGCTCATCTATCTAGCTATGGCTCAACCTATTACAAATGTAGCCATCCTAGGGTGTATAATGATGGCTTCCAATTCCCTCACAAGTGGCTGACCTAGGATGTATAGTGAAGGCCACCCGTTTGAGATTGGATGAGGCTTTAGGTTATCAACCGAATTCTACTCGAAGGTTAGTTCTCGTAGAATCACTAAAGTAGCCAACCTAAGGTGTATAGTGGAGGCTTTTAATTCTCTCACAAGTGGCTAACCTAGAGTGTATAGTGAAAGCCATAAATTCAAGATTAGATTAAGGGCAGAGTTATAGAGCCGAATTTCCAGAAATCCTTCCATTCAATTAAGCATTAGACAACCAAATTGCCTACTCAAATAATCCAAATCAATCATGCAAAGAGGGTGTATCCAAGCAAATCAATAATGGAAATCAATTCATGCAATGGAATAAAACATAGAGATAGAATAAATATAACACATAGAGTTTATTTACAAAGCCCAAATATCCATCAAACAAATAACATCAACCCCATAGTGGCGTATTTTAGCTACTCATGTTCTATTACAAACCAATAAACTAAGAGAGAGTAGAGAGATAACCCTTGAAGATTGATCTCCTTCCTTGAAGCTTGAATCCAAATCTCCTAGTTGCCTTTGATTGAGTAGATATGGTTTGGATGATAGGGAGATGTGTTACTAGCTTAGAATACAAGTGTTGGGAGATATATGGGAGCTATTTGGTTCGTTCCCCTACTTTTCTATTTATAGGGGATGGAAAAATAGGTCACTTAAGCTTGAAAACAGAAGCTGTCGCGCCCAGAGTGCTGGTGGAGTGCGGGTGTAGTGCTGGTGGAGTGCGGGTGTAGTGCGGGTGGAGTGCGGTTGGCTGACCCGCACTTTAATGAATCCAACTCTGTCTGGACCCGCACTTGACCATTATTTGACCTGTACTTTATCTGTCAGGTACGAATCAGCTTCTCTGGTTTTGGCAACAGTGCGGGTGGAGTGCGGTTGGATGACCCGCACTCTACCCGCACTTTAATGCCATGTGCAAATCCAACTCTCTGTCTTGAGCAACAGTTCAGGTGGAGTGCGGTTGGATGATCCGCACTTGAGTGGTGTGATGGGCTAGGAGTGGTTAGAATCCACTTGTAGCTCGTCAGAGGTCTCTGCAGGTTTTGTCCCGCGGTTGCAACCCGCGGAACAAACTTTCTTTTTCTGTACAGATCCTTTCCATGGCTTTATTCACACGGCATAGAGGGTTTGAAATCGCCATAGTTTCTCGCTGCTTCTATTTGGCTAGTTTATTCCTGCTGCATGAAGTCACCAGATCTCCTAATGTGTTAAATCGTGTTATAAAAATAATACTCATAAGTGCACGAATCATGAAGATTAGTACAGCGGCAAGTAGAGATCTTTCCCACGAGAAAAGTGATTTACTAATTATAACTAATTCCAATTAAAGTTAAAATAAAGTAACCAAAAGATTTGTTTGAGATTTGAATTAAACTAAAACTAAATGAATTAAACTAAGAAAATAGTTGAAAGGAAGTTGGTTTGTGATCAATGTAAAGAAAGAACTAGGTCATCAATGATAACCAGTTATGAACACTCAATGTATGGATTTAATTTGTAAACAAAATTCAACCAATTCAAGGATTCATTCTTTATCTTTAATATGACTATTATCGTACAATCGCGGAATGGGTCACGTGTTCCCAACTACTATTCACCATTTGATCTATGGTGTGAACAATAATCGGAAACCCATTAAGTTCAATAATTAAGAACCAAAATCTAAACTTTGCTTTGATCTATGCTAAAGATAAATTTTATTTATTCAAGTGAGCATTAATTAGGATTAGGTTTTGATCTATACTCTAACCCTAATTCTCAGATCAACTTACGGTTGCCCCTCATTGGAATTGAGATGAAAGTGTCCCACCTCCTACGGCGGACTTCCATGAAGATAGGCGTGCAGCCTAAATCGTTGAAGCTGATGTCTCGCTTGACAATAATCGGCCTCTTGCTGCATTGTTGAATCCGCATATCAAATATCTGGTCCATGCTCGGCTCTTACGGAGTGGGGCCCTTTCCCTTCTTTCTTTGGTTCTTTTCCGGATCCTCCTAGAAGGGGGTCTCTTTCTTGAAGTCATTTGCACACAAAAGGACACAAAAACACAAAACACAACTCCAAACAAGTTAGTGTTCAGGTTAGTGACCAAAACAAAATCAAAATTTAAACGAAACAATATGTGGTGTATGTAATATTTGTGTAATTCAAAATGTTCAATAAGTAGAATCACATTGCAAATATCACAATCTCAAGTTGGCAAGTTTTATGCAATAAGTAATTTTAGGTGATAATGCTTAAGTTTAATAAAACCAAATTCGAGTTTTACTCGCTCACATTGTTCAATACCACTCCTAGATATCATTTAGAGTTCAAAAATATGAAGCACAAGTATCAAAGATAGCACAACAAACATATGACTCATATAGAATTTCCCTTAGACTAAAATGCCCACATTTCAACTTTCAACCAAAATTTCAATAACATTCTCTCTTAGGCATTTCACAACACAAAAATTGCTCATATGCAAACTAGTAACAAATATTACAAATGGTGCCTTATGAGCATATTAACCCTTGAAATGGTCTATATTCCCCAAATTTTTCTCATTTGAACACAAACAACACTCCAACATCAAACGAATTAATCTTTCATTTTCATATACATGTATAAACAAATATCAATCACTTAATGATGAGTATAAATATCAAACAAACAAGATTTATCCATGACAGTGCACAAATTTGACCAAAACAAACCATAGAACTAAAAATGGGTTAAAAGTTTGAAAAACCAAGAGGGTTTTGGTCGAGTATCCTTATAGAAGGCATTCGAATCCCAAGCAATCATCAATTAAATCAAACTAATTTAATTTCCCAAAAAGACTACAAAAACCCTAACTCGCTCATATTCAAAAATAGAGAAATATAAATGATACATCATGCAAATTCTTGTTTAAAAGAGTTAGAATGAAGATTACATACCATTTGAATGCAAATTGAAGTGGTTTTGATCAAGTATTAGGAAGAAATTTTAGTGAGAGAAGCGAGGGAAAACGAGAGAGTTTTAAATTGGGAAATGTGTCTTTGAAAATGACAGGTGGGTATTTATACCTGATCGAAAATAGCGAGTCTCATGGGTTTGATCCTTCTGGCTGGCAGTCAAATTCTCGCGGAACTAAAGTTGTGACGAAATGCCCTGTTGAGCTAGTTCAACTCTTATGGTCCGCTTAACCATTCATGTAAGCCCTAGAGTCGCGTAACGGAAGGGAATTTTAAAAGTTTTTTTAAAATGATATTTAAACGACTTTAAAACCATGTACGATATATAAGAATAAATAAAAGGTGTGATTTGAAATCATATCTACATGCTAACTCCTTCATTCTTTCTCTTGTTGATATCGCATTCTGATTTATACCATCAGATCTTCCTCGCAATCTCCCAGATTCCGACAACTGCGTATGGATGCGTCACGGGCTTCAGGAGGTTGTATGGAGGTTGAAGAAACAATACAAAACAGCTCTTGCTTTGTGTATCAAGATTTCGGCCATTCTTGAATAAAGTAGAACAAAAATATTTTTTTTTCTTGTTGGCCGCACCACACTTTCTTGTTTTCTTCTTTTTGTTTTGTTGTTGTTTCAACGTGTGTGATATTTTCTCTTGTCTTTTGTCCTTAATTATATATCTTTATATATTTTAAAATAAGATACTAATCCTTTTCCAAATATATCTTTATATATTAAAAAAAAAGATAATTAGTATTTTAGTGACTAAGTTAGTACATGATTCTAAATCCCACATAACTCTAATTCACTAAGATTTGAACACTTGACCTAGTTAGGAAATAAAATAATCTTATTATTTTATCCTTTGTCTCGGTCATGGTTTGAACTTGTAACCTCCAATTAATAATTAATTAATAATTCTCAATTATTAATCTATTAATTAAATAATCTCATCATTTAATTAATTCCCTGAATAAATATGTGTAACTTTCGTAACACAATTAATTGGACAATCAAATTAATTAACCGTGACCTTGTTACCTTTAATGTTCCGGGCTAACAAGGAGACCTAATGAACCCACAGTCTTGAGCTCCAATAATCCTTAGAAAAAATCAATTAAATTCTTTAATTAATATTTCATTATTAACCTCGAAGTTACTCCACTAAAAACCCGAGACTGTACTCTCGTAACTGTATATGTTTTTACACAAACCAAAAACCCAGTGTCCATCGATATAGCTATTACATACGATATGATCCTCCACAAATAATTCATAATTAGAGCTAGGTCAAAAAGTTTGTAATACCCCTCTAATTATATCTTTTCCTTTAAGTACCATTGATTCTCTAATGAACAATAAATCTTAAGTTCCTTTACTGAAGAAGGAGAGCGTTCATATTGTTCAATCCCTGAATAAACCTAAAGGGGACTACTATCTACTTCTCGCAAGAAGGAGTGGATTCCACAATTGGTTCAGACCTTCCCAGCCACAAGCCAAACAGCGATTCCAACATCCAAAGCCATTGACCAGGAATGCAACTCCAATCTCACCCATGGTATATCAAAAGCCATGATCTATCCTGAAGGAGTCGATAAGACACTCAGCATTGAGATCACCCATATATAGCTATCATTTGTCGATATATATGAATCTCATCATGTAAAAGATCTTGGTGAGAGATTCATATAGCTCGTGGCCTAGTCCTATATAATCACATCATATAAGGTGCCTCCATTCTCATATCACCATATGAATAGTCTAGGATAAGACCATCGTACATTACAAAATGGACCGGAGTTGTAGATTAACCAATTATAAAGTACCTAGCTCTATTTGCTATCCATAGACTCTTTAGATTGCTCATCTCAAACAGAATTCCTCTGTATATGACACTCATATACTTAGTTAGAGATTACATCTGGCAATCATTGATGTTAAGTACACATGATATAAATGTATGATACAGATTTATAGAATGAATAAACTACTTCTTTTATTAATGTTTCATTTACATTTACAAATTACAAGCTTTTGGGATCAGCATGAATAAACTACTCCCACTTGCACTAAAGCAGGTTAGACATATCTTGTAACCCTAGACCCTCCAAGTGACTTTCAAACACTTTAGTCGTTAAAGTCTTCTTAAATGGATTGACATGATTGTCCAGTGACGTTATCTTTGTAGGGAAAAATTGCTTAAAACCGCAGCGGAAGGCGAAAAAATAATTTTTGTATAGTTTAAAATTTTTCTAAAGATTTGAAACTTAACCCTTTAATTAATTAAACTCAAATATACGGTTAGAGTTAAATACCTCTTGTCGCGTGATCCGATTGACTAACGTCGATAGTAATCCGCAAGATCTTCAATCCTAGCACGTACGTGAATCACCTAGGAGCGTGGTCTCCCTTTTTCTTTGAATTGCTTACCTTAGAATGGATGTATGGAATTTCTGATCTTGATCTTCAATAGTAAAACACCAAAAGCCTAAAAAAATAGTTCCGGTCACTTTTGAATTCACAATCAATATGATTGAAACTCGCGTAACCCTAAATCGAAAGTGTGCACAAAACCTTTTGATGTTAAAGGCTTGTAAGTGCACTATCGAATGAGAACTTATTTTCTTTTTCTCTCTTGGCCGAAAATCTATGTGTATAGAGTAGGATTTTTTTTTTCAAAACAAACAAAAATCTCTCTCTATTTTGCTTCTCATGGTGGCCGAAAATTCATAACCTTATATTTATAGGTTGGCCGAATTTTCTCTTTCACCAAGTAGGGTTGGCCGAATTCATTGAATAGGAAATCTAGGTTTGGTTAATTTCCTTACTTGAAAAGGAATTGTCCTTTTCCCTAATTCCTATCAATTCAAGAATCCAAACCCTTGTAGGACTATTGGTGAACGAATTCTTTGTATAATAAGGAGTGTATGTGGACTTAATCCTTACCACATTAAGACTCCTATCACTTAAAAGAATTCCAACCCTAATCCAACACATAGTATTTAATTTACTGATCAGGAAAAGATTTTGATTTAAACTATTAATTAATTAAATAATTAATTAATTCCCATTTAATCAAAACAATAAAATAAAATAATAAATTGGGCTATTTTATTTAGCCTTGCCGCCCACACTATATATATATGGGCCCAATATTATTTTTCTTATTTTATTTAATCCATTAGACTTTAAATAAAAGCCCACATGTGAACCAGACTTATTCTTACAAAAAGAAATAAGCATACATGTCTCCTTTTAATATGTTAATATAATAGTGCAGCCCATTAAATAAATAATAGACATATTATATTCTTAATATATTAAATGCAATTCTAGATGGACCCATAAATTGGTCTGGTAGAATATATCAAGTGATCCATGCAAGTACGTGTGGATTGTAGATCTTGGCGGACTATCTAAATTTAAGCTTCAATAGACATAACTGTAGGGAAAAATCAATATAAAACGCAGCGGAAGAAACGAAAAATAGATTTCGTATGGTTTTAAAATTTTTCTCAAAGTTGAACCTTAACCTTTTAATTAATTAAACTCAAATATATACGGTTAGAGTTAAATACCTCTTGACGCGTGATCCGATTGACTTACGTCGATTAGTAATCCGCAAAATCTTTTCCGATGCCCGTGAACAGTACTCACGTGAATAGTACCCGTGTGAATAGTGATCGTGAACAGTACCACGTGAACAGTGATCGTGAACAGTACCCCCGTGAACAGTGATCGTGAACAGTACCACGAGATCTTCCAATCCGAACACGTACGTGAATCACCTAGGAGCGTGGTCTCCCTTTTTCTTTGAATTGCAAACCTGAGAATGGATGAACAAAGTTTTCTTTTTCTTTTGTTAGTCACAAAACAATCAAAAGAAGACAAAAATTATTCCGGTCACTTTTGAGTTCTCAATCTAATGATCGAAACTAGTGTGAACCTAATTCGATGTTGTACACATAAGCTTATTGATGAACAAGCAATCAGTGTACTAACAAAGAATAATCTCTTCTCTCTTTTATGTTTAGTAGAATAAAAATTATCCTTTTCTATGAATTGAGAAGAAGAAGAAAAATTGAATCATTCAATCAACTATGGTGGCCGAATTCTATATGTGGTATTATATAGGTGGCCGAAATTTTACTTCCTCTTCTATTTAGGATTGCTGAAATCTTCCTCTAAATGGACTAGGGTTGCCGCAAATCACATACCAAAAAGAGTTTGTGTTGCACCCTAATTTCCATCAACCTTTAGACTTCAAAACCTAATCCAACTCATAGATATTTTTATTCTTTTATTGACTAAATAAAAAGACTTCTTATTTGATTAAATAAATAAAATTAATTATTTATTTTCTTATCAAACAAGTCTTTTACTTTTAATATACTACTACCAATAGTATAACTTTAGGAAATATATTTCCTGATCAGAAAAAGATTTGTTTCTTAATTAAACAATTAATTAATAAATTAACTAATTCTTATTTAATTAAAACAATGAAACAAAATAATATATTAGGTTAATATATACACATTGCCGCCCCACTTATATAAATGGGCCATATATTAGTTTTCTTATTTCATTTAATCCATTGGACTTTAAACAAAAACCCACATGTGAACCAGACCCATTCTTACTAAAAGAAACAAGCTCACATGTCTCCTTTTAATATGTTAATATAATAGTGCAACCCATTAATTAAATAATAGACATATTATATTCTTGATATATTAAAAACAATTCTAGATGGACCCTTAAATCGGCCCGGTAGAATATATCAAGTGATCCATGCAAATACGTGTGGATTGGGGATCTTGGCGGGCTATCTAAATTTAAGCTTCAATAGACACAACCTAATCACAATCAACAAATGATTTACTTAGGTCCAATCTATTAATTTTAACTCATTCCACTAAAGAGCTAAAATTGAACTCTTAAATAAAGATAGAATAAGGAGATGTTTCTCATTCATACCCTAGACAATCTTATAGGAGATGGTGTATCCTCGTGAATAATATCAGTAATCGCCAAGAGCTCATTGACCGCCTATAGCTCTCCAAGTTACCATATTTCCTCATATGACCATATTTCGAACTTGGATATTTTGACTTGTCTAGAAGCCATGTTTTCAATAATCATTATTGAAAACTCAACGTTGAGATTTATTATCCAATACCTTAAAACATCCATATGATGATATTATACTCTCATTTAATAAATGGAGCCACGATGTCCATATCTATAAATGAAGTCCTCTATCGATTAACAAATGAATACCACCAAACTATCGAGGATAGACTATGCTATATAATCGTACTCATTGATAGCTCTAATGATAACACCTGCAACCATAAGTCAATCATTTATCTCAGGATTTAGATAGACTCTCTGATTGTCCTGATAATAAAAAGACTTATATCTAGTGACGGTTCTAGATAAAGTATTTCATTGTGATCCAGTTCAATGCACCCAGTGCACTAGATTCTTTTACTCGAAAACCTTTCGATAATTTTAGACTCATCATAACTCATTTGATCCCACTCAAATGCTAGTAAAAGAATTCTACAACTTTATCAAGATAGAGGTGCCCAACCTTTAACTTAAGTTGTGAACGTCATTCAAGACTAACTAAAGAATTGTGTCTACCTCACACATATCCGGATGTATGAACAATTCTTAAATTCTCATAGTCTTTTGACCTTATGATTATTTACCTTGACAATTATAATAATAAATGCTATTAGTATTTGTAAGAATCAGAAAACACTTTATTAATATGGAAAGATTGTCAATTACAATATTACACTCTTGCTATTGAGCATAATCCTAACAATCTCCCACTTGCGCTATAGCAAGTGTGTCATATCTCTCATTCCCATATTCTCTAGGTGCCCATCAAAACTCTTCTAAGGTAGAGCCTTTGTGAAAGGATCCGCTAGATTTTCTGCTGACGTGATTTTGGTGATCGTCACGTCTCCCCTGTGAACAATTTTCCTTAAAAGGTGATATTTCCTTCTATGTGTTTACCTCTCTTATGACTTCTTGGTTCTCTCGAATTAGCCATAGCTCCACTGTTTTCATAGTGTATAGTGATCTGCTTATTCGCATTAGGAACCACTTCCAAGTCAATCAAGAATTGGTGGAGCCAAACAGCCTCTTTTGCAGCTTCGCATGCAGCAACATACTCAGCTTCCATGGTGGAATCAACAATACAAGATTGCTTGATACTCCTCCATATGACTGCTCATCCTCCAATGGTAAACACAGATCATGATGTGGATTTTATGGAGTCAGAATCCGACTGGAAATCAGAATCTATATACCCAACGGGAATTAAATCCCCTCCAAAGTATACAAGCATATAATCTCTAGTTCTTTTAAGATACTTGAAAATATGCTCGACTGCCGTCCAATGATTCAGGACCAAGGTTTCGACTTAAACCTGCTAACTATGCCACCAGCAAAACAAATATCTGGTTTAGTACAGAGCATTGGCATACATGAGACTTCCAACTGCCGAGGCATATGGAACTCTACTCATGAATTGCTCTTCATGCTCATTCTTAGGAACCTGTTCCTTAGAAAGTTTGATTCCATGTCTAAAAGGTAACATACATTTCTTGAAATCTTGCATGGAAAATCTAGACAAGATTTTATCAATGTATGAAGCTTGGGATAATGCAATCGTTTTATTCTTTCTATCCCTTATTACTTGGATATCAAGAATATAACTTGCTTCTCATAAGTCCTTCATATCAAATTGTTTTGCTAACCATTCTTTATTGATGTCAATACACCTACATCGTTTCCAATGAGTAGTATATCATCAACATAAAAAATGAGGAAAACCAACTTGTCGCCTTTAATCCTTTTGTATACACAAGCTTCGTCAGGGTTTTGAATAAATCCAAAACCTTTCACAGCTTGATCGAACCTTATGTTCCAGGATCAGGATGCTTGCTTCAGTACATATATGGACTTTTGCAATTTGCATACTCTTTCCTCTTGGCCCTTTTCAATGAATCCTTCTGGTTGCATCATGTAGATGCTCTCGTCAAGACTTCTATTAAGGAAAGCTGTCTTGACGTCCATTTGCCAAATCTCTAGGTCTAGAGATGCTGCAATGGATAAGAGTATCCTAATGGATTTAAGCATGGCCACAGGAGAGAAGGTTTCCTCGTAATCGATACCTTCTTTCTGTGTATAACCTTTAGCTACCAATCTAGTTTTAAAGGTTTCCACCTTACCATCCATACCAATTTTCCTCTTGTATACCCACTTACACCCAATGGGTTTTATCCCTTTAGGCAAGTCTACAAGGGACCAGACTTTGTTATTGAACATCGATTCAATCTCAGATTGCATTGCCTTTTGCCAATGACGACAATCAACATCCTCCATTGCTTCCTTGTACGTGTAGGGATCATTGTCGTCCGGGAGATTCTCCACAGATTCTCCTAGACCGATGTATCTTCGGGTTGTGTTATAACCCTCCCACTACGACGAGGAATGGTAGGTTGTTGATTTTGTGTTGGAGTGGAACTTACAATTGGACTAGGTTGTGAAACCTCTTGTGGAATTGTATTTCCTGACATTTCATTCAGGACAATTCTACTTTTGGGCACAAAATTATTCATATAGTCCTTTTCTAGAAATGAAGCATTTGTTGAAACAAATACTTTTAGATCATTAGGACTATAGAAATAATATCCTTTAGTTCCTTTTGGATACCCCACAAATATACATGTTTCTGAACGGGACTCCATCTTTTCTGTCTTTCCTTTCAACACATGTGCAGGACAACCAAATATCCTCATGTGTTGTAAACTAGGTTTTCGCCCAGTCCACAATTCATGTGGGGTTTCAGGAACCGACTTCGATGGTACCACGTTTAGAATATATATTGCAGTTTGTATAGCATATCCCCAAAACGAAATAGGAAGTGTTGAATAACTCAACATAGACCTAACCATGTTCAAAGGAGTTCTATTTCTCCTTTCTGCTACCCAATTTTGTTGAGGTGTACCTGGTGTAGAAAAATGAGAAACTATCCCATTATCAATAAGATATTGCTGAAACTCACCAGATAGATATTCTCCACCACGATCAAATCTCAAGATTTTTATGCGTTTCTCAAGCTGATTTTCTACTTCAGCTTTAAATGCTTTGAACTTGTCAAAAGCATCTGACTTATGTCTCATGAGATACACATAACCAAATCTTGAGTAATCATCTGTGAAGGTGATGAAGTACTCATATCCACCTTTATCTTGAATGCTCATAGGACCACATACATCAGTGTGTATTAATCCTAAACATTCAGTGGCTCTTGCACCTTTGGTATTGAATGGCCTTTTGGTCATTTTACCTTCCAAACAAGATTCACAAGTTGGTAGATCATCAACCTTTAAGTCACTTAAAGGTCCGTCACATACCAATCTTTTAATCCTATTAAGGTTAATGTGACCTAGGCGTAAATGCCAAAGGTAGGTTTCATCTTTTGATAATTTTACTCTTTTATGATTAGGTTCCGTTATTTCTGTGTCTAACGAGTGAGAGATATTTCTATGCAAAAAGAATAGACCGTTTTCCAATGTACCTTTGCAAACAATTTTGTCATTCTTCCTAATAATAAAAGCTTTATTAAAAGTAACCGAATATCCAAATTTATTTAAACAAGAAACTGAAATTAAATTCCTCTTGAATTGAGGTACATAAGAAATGTCTATTAAATCTAAATGCCTACTAGAATCTATAATAACTCTGATATCTCCCACTGCACTTGCAGACACTAACGATCCGTTGCCCAAGCGCAAATTGATTTCGTTCTTATTCAGCCTTCTCCTTTCTTGGAACCCCTGTAAGGAATAACAAACATGATTAGTGGCTCCAGAGTCTATGATCCAAGAATCTGTAGAATCTTCCAGAAAACATGTTTCAAGATAATTAATATTACATTCTTCCTTCTTGTTCTGGGACTTTGGGCAATTTCTTTTCCAATGTCCTTTTTCACCACAAAGGAAGCATTTCCCTTTGATCTTGGTTACTTTCTTGGTCTCCTTCTTGGTAAGCCCAAGTTGCTTTTTCTTCTGTTGTTTCTTGACCTTCTGACGGGTCTTAACAGTAGCAACTTTACCAACCATATGAATCTCTTGACCTTTGCTTTTCACAAGGATCTTTTCAACGCTTTGAACATCTTGCATTAGGCCCTACAAGGTGTATTCCTTTTTGTTCAAGGTGTAGTCCAACTTGAACTGATCAAAGGAATCTGATAGTGAGTTGAAAACCATGTCAATTTTGGTCTCACCATCTATCTCACCGCCATTTAATTCTGCAATATTTAGATGTGCTATGACTTTCATCATGTGATCTTTCGCAGCCTGTCCAGGTTTCATCCTAAGATTCATAAAAGTAGTCACTGCCTCTCTCTTAGTCGTCCTATACCTCATAGCAAACATCTCTTCCAGAGACATCATAATATCAGCAGCAGAACCCATTCCTTCATGCTGCTGTTGCAACACGTCGGAGATAGTAGCCATAATGTAACATTTGGCCATATCATCTGAGGTCTTCCACTGCTTATACTCATCTCTTTGCAAAATACTTGATTCATTATTAGGAGTAGGTGGTTTAGGAGTAGTTAGAACAAACTTATATTTTTCACTTTGCAGCAACAACCCAATTTTCCTTTTCCATGTGATATAATTATCTCCAGTTAAAGTGTTATCTTTCAGGATGTTCATAAGTGATGGGGTCATGATTTCTGAACAAAACAAAAAGCATATATAAGTAAATAATCATGATAAAGCACTTTCGAATATTTATCTTGAATTAATTAAATAACTCAATCGTGAAAAATTCAACGGTGATCCAACACCCATAAATGTTACGCCTCCTTCGGGAGTTCGCACCATTTACTAGTTGGACTAGGTCTCACCTAATTGTTAACATAACAACCAGCGTTTTCAATTTTAGCCTTGCAATTTTATTAACAAGAACTCTCAGGAGGATATTAATAAAATTACATTGAGTGTATTACCAAGATATCGACCCTCAATTTTCTATCACGGAAATCCCTCCTCTAGGAGTAGATCTCGTTTGAGTCAATTGTCTAGTCTATCCTTGTAAGGAAGTATTTTGCTAAATTCCATTTATGGACTCCCCTCGGGGGGATTACCAATAAATAATAAAGCTCAACTAACCTTGGAGGCCATAGGTGTTCTAACACACCTTCTCCCACTCGATTATTTAAGGCGTGTGATTAAATTCCAAAGAATTATTTTACCAAGTTATCTAGATGCCAATTAGATACCTAAATCATTCAATGCATGTTCATACCAAAAGAGATATATGAGTGGCACTCCTATTCCATATGACATGTTATCATACAATAACAAATATTGTAATATTTATACATAAAAAATAAATAGCCACAATTTTGGTCCATCCTAGAAAAGCATGTAAATTACAATTGTACGGAATACAAAAACTCATTTCATGGCGGACAAGACTTCAAGCGACCATCTCGCGCACGAAACTCGCGCACGAAACTCGCGCACCCAAAGATCACCACAGCAGGCCATGCACACGCCTAGCCCATGCAAGGGCATGAGCTGCCGCACGGCCAGCCTATGCATGGGTCGCGCGCTGCTGCACCGCAACAAGCGCAGCTGCACGCTTGGTTGCGTGCGCGCTTGTTGTCTCGGTGCGCGCGGGTGCCAAGACGGGTTCCAGATGCTCAAATTTCTTCAAATCTTCGAGTCTTCGAATCTTGAATATATTACAGCTTATTTTATACAATAAAATACTGCAGTAATTTTTTTTTTTTTTTTACAAATAAAAAACTGCACAAAAAAAAACTGCTGTATTTTTAATACATTAAAAAAACTGCACTATTTTATACAACATAAAAAAAATTAAGCAACTATCAAGAAGGAACTTGTGACAATAATAGGCCACCCTTCTTGTTACAATTCCGAAACAAAAATTACATGGAAAATCTAGGACCAAAATTGAGCAATAACAATTCACTTTATAACAACATATGTAAATCCATGCATTCGACATGTAATTATATATGCGAATACCTAGAGTGCCAGCTCTTTCTAAAACATGCATAATCACAATAAAAAGAAATAGATTCACGTATATATATACGTTAATTAATTAAAGGGTACAACCAGGCTCTGATACCAATTGTAGGGAAAAATTGCTTAAAACCGCAGCGGAAGGCGAAAAAATAATTTTCGTATAGTTTAAAATTTTTCTAAAGATTTGAAACTTAACCCTTTAATTAATTAAACCCAAATATACGGTTAGAGTTAAATACCTCTTGTCGCGTGATCCGATTGACTTACGTCGATGGTAATCCGCAAGATCTTCAATCCTAGCACGTAAGTGAATCACCTAGGAGCATGGTCTCCCTTTTTCTTTGAATTGCTTACCTTAGAATGGATGTATGGAATTTCTGATCTTGATATTCAATAGTAAAACACCAAGAGCCTAAAAAAATAGTTCCGGTCACTTTTGAATTCACAATCAATATCGAATGAGAACCATTTGATGTTAAAGGCTTGTAAGTGCACTATCGAATGAGAACTTATTTTCTTTTTTCTCTCTTGGCCGAAAATCTATGTGTATAGAGTAGGATTTTTTTTTTCAAAACAAACAAAAATCTCTCTCTATTTTGCTTCTTCTTGGTGGCCGAAAATTCATAACCTTATATTTATAGGTTGGCCGAATTCTCTCCTTCACCAAGTAGGGTTGGCCGAATTCATTGAATAGGAAATCTAGGGTTGAATAATTTCCTTACTTGAAAAAGGAATTTTCCTTTTCCCTAATTCCTATCAATTCAAGAATCCTAACCCTTGTAGGACTAGTGGTGGCCGAATTCTTTGTATAATAAGGAGTGTATGTGGACTTAATCCTAACCACATTAAGACTCCTATCACTTAAAAGAATTCCAACCCTAATCCAACACATAGTATTTAATTTACTGATCAGGAAAAGATTTTGATTTAAACTTTTGATTAATTAAATAATTAATTAATTCCCATTTAATCAAAACAATAAAATAAATAATATCTTGGGCTATTTTATTTAGCCTTGCCGCCCACACCATATATATATGGGCCCAATATTACTTTTATTATTTTATTTAATCCATTAGACTTCAAATAAAAGCCCACATGTGAACCAGACTTATTCTTACTAAAAGAAACAAGTCTACATGTCTCCTTTTAATATATTAATATAATAGTGCAACCCATTAATTAAATAATAGACATATTATATTCTTGATATATTAAAAACAATTCTACATGGACCCCTAAATCGGCCCGGTAGAATATATCAAGTGATCCATGCAAATACGTGTGGATTGGGGATCTTAGCGGGCTATCTAAATTTAAGCTTCAATAGACATAACCTAATCACAATCAACAAATGATTCACTTAAGTCCGATCTATTAATTTTAACTCATTCCACTAAAGAGCTAAAATTGAACTCTTAAATAAAGATAGAATAAGGAGATGTTTCTCATTCATACCCTAGACAATCTTATAGGAGATGGTGTATCCTCGTGAAAAATATCAGTAATCACCAAGAGCTCATAGACCGCCTATAGCTCTCCAAGTTACCATATTTCCTCATATGACCACATTTTCAACTTGGATATTTTGACTTGTCCAGAAGCCATGTCTTCAATAATCATTATTGAAAACTCAACGTTGAGATTTAATATCCAATACCTGAAAACATCCATATGATGATATTATACTCTCATTTAATAAATGGAGCCACGATGTCCATATCTATAAATGAAGTCCTCTATCGATTAACAAATGAATACCACCAAACTATCGAGGATAGACTATGCTATATAATCGTACTCATTGATAGCTCAAATGATAACACTTGCAACCATAAGTCCATCATTTATCTCAGGATTTAGATAGACTCTCCGATTGACCTGATAATGAAAAGACTTATATCTAGTGATAGTTCTAGATAAAGTATTTCATTGTGATCCAGTTCAATGCACCCAGTGCACTAGATTCTTTTACTCGAAAACCTTTCGATGATTTTAGACTCATCATAACTCATTTGATCCCACTCAAATGCTAGTAAAAGAATTCTACAACTTTATCAAGATAGAGGTGCCCAACCTTTAACTTACGTTGTGAACGTCATTCAAGACTAACTAAATAATTGTGTCTACCTCACACATATCCGGATGTATGAACAATTCTTCATTTCTCATAGTCTTTTGACCTTATGATTATTTACCTTGACAATTATAATAATAAATGCTATAAGTATTTGTAAGAATCAGAAAACACTTTATTAATATGGAAAGATTGTCAATTACAATATTACACTCTTGCTATTGAGCATAATCCTAACAATCTTGGTCACGGTCACATCCCCCTTCTGTACTATATCTGTAATGAGATGATATTTTCTCTTTATATGCTTCCCTCTCTTATGGCTCCTTGGTTCTTTGGAATTAGCCACAACACCACTGTTATCACAATAAAATGTGATAGGCTTATCCAGATCTGGAACAGCTTCCGAATCAGTCAAGAACTTACGAAGCTAGACAGTCTCTTTAGCTGCTTTATAAGCTGCTACATATTCAGCTTCCATGGTGGAGTCAGCAATACATGATTGCTTAACACTCCTCCATACTATAGCTTCACCACCAAGGGTGAAAACTGATCCAGACGGGGATTTCCTAGAATCCCAGTCTGACTGAAAATCAGAGTCTGTATATCCTAATGAGATCAAATCCTGCCTGGAATATACCAACATATAGTTTCTCGTTCTTCGAAGATACTTGAGAATGACATTTACAGCAACCTAATGATTCAATCCTGGGTTGGACTAAAATCTACTGGCTACTCCTACTGCGAAGCAGATGTCAGGTCTCGTGCATAACATAGCATACATAAGACTGCCTACTGCATATGCATAGGGAACATGTCTTATATCCTTAACTTCTTGAGGCGTCTTAGGACACTGTTCTTTAGACAAGTGAACTCCATGCCTAGAAGGTAAATTACCTTTCTTGGAGTTCTGCATTGAAAATTGCACAAGTATATTGTCGATATACGATGCCTAAGACAATGCTAAGAGTTTTTTCTAACGATCCCTAAATAATTGGATCCTTAGAACGTAACTAGCCTCTCCCAAATCTTTCATTTGGAATTGGCTTGCCAGCCAGCCCTTTACTTCCAACAATACCCCTACGTCATTCCCAATTAGTAGGATATCATCTACGTATAGGACTAAGAAAACTACTTTTTTGTCAACGATGCGCTTGTAGACACAAGGCTCATCGACCTTTTGCTCGAAACCTTTTGCTCTTGATCTTGATGCACTTTAGTCCACAAATGGAGGTTTCCAACTTGCAAACCTTTTTCTCTTGATCTGGAGACACGAATCCCTCTAATTGTATCATATAGATGCTCTCATCAAGAATGCCATTTAAAAATGCAATCTTGACGTCCATTTGCCAAATTTCGTAATCGAAATATGCAGCAATGGATAAAAGAATCCAGATAGACTTAAACATGGCCACTGGCGAGAAGGTTTCTTCATAATTGACCCCCTCATTTTAGGTATAACCTTTTGCCACTAGCCTTACCTTGAAGATCTCTACCTTCCCATATACTTATCTCTTTCTTTTGTAGATCCACTTACACCCTAATGGTTTTATCCCATCCGGTAAGTCTACAAGTTCCGAGACTGTGTTGGAGTACATGAACTCCATCTCGAGATTTATGGATTTAAGCCATTCCTCTTTGTCAGAATCTTCCATTGCAGGTTTAAATGACAATGGATCATCCACACTTTCATCAGAGATGAAAACCTGTGCCTCCCCAATACCTAAATAGCGATTAGGTTATTATACAACCCTCATATTACACTTTGGTGGTAGTGTGGTCCGACTAGGAAACGTCTGACTCTCTGACGTAGATGGAACATCAACTCTTGTTGATTAAGCAATGGTCGTACCTGGCTTTAATTCATTTAACATAATCTTACTTCAAGGTTTATGATCCCTCATATATTTCTCCTCAAGAAACGTTGCATTTATTGATAGAAACACTTTGTTCTCTTCAGGACTATAGAAGTATCTACCTTTAGTTTCTTTAGAATAACCTACAAAGAAGACCATAAATTTAGGGTCTAGCTTTCCAGTTATGTTCTTTAGTATATGCACTGGACACCCTCATATGCGAAAATGTCGCAAACTAACTTTACGACCATTCCACAACTCTAGGGGAGTTCTAGGAACATATTTGGATGGGACTACCTTTAAAATGTAGTTCTATGTTTGTAGTGTATATCCACAAAAAGAGTTTGGTAATGATGAGAAACTAATCATAGATCTCATCATTTCCATCAGGGTTATGTTTCTCCTCTTCGCAACACCATTCTAATGTGGTGTTCTAGGAGCTGTGAGTTGGGACACAATCCCATGCTCAATCAAGTAGTCTTCAAACTCTTGGTCAAGATACTCACCTTCACGATCCGATCGCAGAGACTTGATTGTCTTGCCTAATTGGTTCTCAACTTTAACTCGAAATTCTTTGAACTTTTCAAAAGTTTCTGACTTTCGTTGCATTAGGTAGATATATCCGTATCTTGAGTAGTCATCTATAAATGTGACATCATAACAACCCCTTGCTTTGACATTCATTGGTTCGCAGATGTCTGAATGTATAAGGTCTAGTGGTTCGGTAGCTGTAAGCCCTTTTTCCAGTTAAAGGTCTCTTGGTCCTTTTACCTTCTAAACAGGATTCACATACAGGTAAGGTGTCGACCTTTAACTGGATTAAAGGCTCGCTTTTTACTAGTCTATCTATCATGTTAAGGTTGATATGGCCAAGTCTTTTATGCCATAGATACATTCCATTATTTGGAGACATTTTCTGTTGTTTTGTTTTAGGTTTTTCAACTTTAAATATTTCAGGATTGAGCAGTATTGTATGTATTAACGGCCTTAACACATACAAGTTGTTTTCAATTAAACCTGAACAAATATTTAATCTATTTCTATAAATAATAACTGATTTATCATTAAAAGAAATTGAATAAAATTATTCCAACAACCTGGATACTGAAATTAAATTTCTAGTAGATCCAGGAAAAAATTAAACATTGTTCAAAACAATAAAATAACCATTAAAATGGAGTCTAACTACTCTCACTGCTCTTGCTGACACAACATCCCCCGACAACACGCATTGAGATGGTTCTATCCTCTAGCTCCGTTCGCCATTGAACTCAACTGTGTTCAAGTAGGACATCATGCCCAAGACATGTTCCCGGATTGATGAACCTTCCTTTATCCAAGCAAGATTGCAGAACGAACAGCTTCGTGCCATTTTTGCTCGGATGGATGCACGAACATAGCTTGCAATGACTACATGATTTCGAATGTTGTAGTCATTGCCTCGTGCTTGGTGACAAGTGAAAATAATACTAAGAAGTGTGTCAACTAACCTAGAGGGGGGGGGGGGGGAGGTGAATAGGTTTTAGTCGATATATTACCAACTTTTCGACTTAGTCAATTTTAATCAAGCTAGCCCATATTAGCAATCAATCAATCCAAAAATAAAATGCGGAAAACAATTAAAACACGAGGATTGATTTACGTGAGAAACCTTCCAAATGGGAAAAATTCACGAGCTCCATGACTACAATTTTAGAGAGACGCGAAAGCGAACGCCTATGGGGTCGCTTCTGTAACTGGATAACCAGCACCGAAAACCAAAAAAAATAAAATTACAATAAAAAGAAAAGCTATTTTTTTCTTATTTCTTTCCTATCCTTATGGCCACACACGATCCTCAAATCCACTATTTGAATGAAAGTTTACAACCAAGGTTGACCTCTCGTCACACCATTCTTGGTTACTAACCTTTTCACTCTACCCAACGGGCCTTTAATAGTGATCCTAGACTAACAAACTTGTACACTAATCCACTTAGTCACAAAGCATAACAATCCATGAAGAGATAAAGCAACCTATGTGAATATGTAAAAATATTTTATCATGCAATTAATGCTAGGCTACACTAAATGCTTATCTAAGGATTTAAAGATGTCAATAAGTGCAAATCCTAGATATCAATATCTAAATGCAAATAGTCCTAAAAGATAGTTATCAATGAACATATGTTCTCAACCAACAAACACATGTTATAAATACCATTAGGCACAAGGACATGCATTAAATCAACATATAAAGCTAAACCTAGGCAAACAAGAACACAAAGAGATGCAATGGAGATTTAGGGCATGTTCATATTACCTTGTCAACAAAAGCAAGAAGAATCCATGATGAGATGATGCTTGTGAGATGCCAGATGCTCATGGATTGATGTTTGGTTGAGTAAAGGTGGGTTATTGTGAGTTTCTCTCTCTTAAGGAAGCTTGGTCTCTCAAAAATGGCTTCTTGAACTAACAAAAATGAGCAAGGAAGAAGAGAGAACATATATAATAGGGCTAATCAAAACTGTGTCGTTTTGGTAAAAACTCGCCCTGAAAATTTGCACTATGCGCGGGTGTCCTTGCGCTGGTCGACAGGTGCACCACCCGCGCACACATACTGTATAAGTTGCACGAGTGTCATTACGCTCGTCGACATGCCCCCCCCACACGCACACCTACTACCCAAGATGCGCTAGTGTCTTTGCGCTGGTGGACAGGCGCATGACCAGCGCTACGCGGGTTATGCGCGGGTTAGGGGACCCGAGCACTAACTCAACAAGACTCAAAAACACACAAGTGCAAGTGTGAAGTGCTTAGAGAAAGCACACAAATGCAATGAGCACAAAAGCAATAAGAACAGTATGCAAGAGAGTGTGTGTGTGTGTGCAACTAAATCTCTTCAAGAAAGTAAGCACAAGTGATATACCTTTGATGAGCTCTTTAGCTTGGTCACGAACAAAGATGGCCTAATCTACCCTTACACATTTAAACCCCAATTGTGTTTTGTCAACGAAATAAGTCTATCAAAAATGAGGAACTTACAATCTCCCCCTTTGGCTATTTCGAGACAAAACCATCACTCACAAAATATCCTCACAAATACAAAAAGACAAGAGGTCAACAAGAGGATTCTGCATTACAAAGAGATCCCTAGATAATAGGTCTTCAAATCTTCAAGCTCTTGTAGAATAGCTAACCCTACAAAACAATGATACTACACTTTTCGAGACAAGTGTATGTGAGGGATCTAGAGAAAAATAAAGGATGAAAGCAATTTGCATAAAGAAAATAAGTAACATGCAACAAGCAATGCAAATGCAAATGCTCCCCCTAAATAGGTTACTCCCCCTAAATAAGTCAATCTCCCCAAATATGCAACTCTCATAAACAATACACTACTCCCCCTTTTGTTATGAGATACGCAAAGAAGCATTCCCCAATCCAGTCACTTTAGCAAAGAGAACTATTTGCAAGATAGGTGCATAATCATATACAACAACTGTATGCAACTCAATTAATTGAGAGAGAATCAAGGAGGTTCTAGTTGAAAAAAATGTGTGAGATTTTTGCTTTGGATGCAAGACATGCAACATCAAGGCTCAAGCAAATGGTATTTGGCAAAGTGAACATCAAAAGATTTCCAAAGGAATTCAAACCAATTTGTACCTGTTTGCCATAATTAAACAAGATATAGCTTTAAAAACTTTTAGCACACACAAGCAACCATGTCAATCCTTAATGGTCAATCAAGACATGGATATAAAATCCTTATTAATTGAATGGATATAGAATCGTTATTGGTTGTTGTCTTGTTCAACCATTAAGAAAATAGACAAAGCTAAATTGAATGAAACATCCTTATTTATTGCATGGACATAAAGTCCTTATTGAGTTTAGCCTTGTCAAGTTGCTACCACACACATTTGCACACACATAACTCATGCATAATATTTACGCATGCATGCCAAAATGCTAATAAGGAAACATAAAGTTGATCAAATTTTTGCCTATTTCAACATGCAAGGTTGCTCTCTTTGCTTGAGCTCCTCATATAGGGTCAATCACCAAAACTCATCAAGGCATATGACAAATCCCAATAGACCTACTAAGTGCCATGAACCTAGTTGAATCTAAGGGCTTTGTGAATAAATCCGCTAGTTGATCATTTGTGCCAACATATTCAAGTGCAATGCATTTGTTTTCAACTAGCTCTTTAATGAAGTGATGCCTACTGTCTATATGCTTTGTCCTAGAGTGCTGAACTGGATTCTTTGAAATATTAATTGTACTCAAGTTATTACAATAAAGGGTTAGAGTACCTTGATCAAAGCCGTAATTCACAAGTATTTGCTTCATCCAAATGAGTTATGTGCAAGCACTCCCGGCGGCTATGTATTCCACTTCAGCTGTGGATAGAGTGATGGAATTTTGCTTCTTGCAAAACCATGAGACCAAGTTGTTGCCTAGAAAGAAGCAACTGCCCGATATACTCTTCCTATCATCACAATTCCCTGCCCAATCTGTATCACTAAAGCCAACTAAGCTAGCATTAGTGTCAAAAGACTACCATATCCCATCGTTGGATGTCCTATTCACATATCAAATGATTCTCTTCATAAAAGAGAGATGAGACTCTTTGGGATCTGCTTGGTACCTAGCACACACACCCAAACTAAAGGCAATATCAGGCCTACTTGCAGTCAAGTAAAGTAAGCTACCAATGATGCCACGATAAAGCCTTTTGTCCACACTTTTCCCACTGGCATCCTTGCTTAGTTTCAACGTGGTACTCATGGGTGTGTCACAATGTTTGGTATTCTCAAGACCAAACTTCTTTACTAGGTTCTTTGAATACTTAGCTTGGGATATAAAGATCCCATCATGCAATTGCTTGATTGGCAAGCCTAGGAAGTAATTGAGCTCACCAACCAAGCTCATCTCAAATTCATAAGACATAACATCAAAAAATTATTGGACTTTGGATTTGTTGGTGGAACCAAAAACAATATCATCAACATAGATTTGAGCTATAAAATGCTCATCTTTATTGCCCTTGATGAATAAGGTCTTATCAACACTACCTCTTGAGTAGCCATTGCCAACAAGATAGAGAGTGAGGCGCTTATACCAAGCCTCGGTGCTTGTTTTAACCCATATAAAGCCTTCTTGAGGCGATAGACATGGTTGGGGTGTTGTGGATCCACAAACCCCCTGGGTTGCTCAATAAACACTTCCTCATGCAAAAAGCCATTGAGGAAGACACTCTTAACATCCATTTGATGCAATTTGAACTTGTACACACACGATACGGATAAGAGAAGCCTTATGGACTAAAGGTGGGTAACCAAAGCAAAAGTCTCCTCAAAGTCAATACCCTCAATTTGAGAGTATCCTTGTGCCACAAGTCTAGCCTTGTTGCGCACAATGTTGCCATCCTCATCCAACTTGTTCCTATACACCCATTTGGTGCCACTGACATTAATGTCCTTAGGTCTAGGAACTAGAGTCCAAACCTCATTACTTTCAAATTGGTTTAGCTCTTCTTGCATGGCAAGAACCCAAAACTCATCATTCAAGGCTTCATCAACCTTTTTGGGTTCAATTTGAAAGGTGTAACAAGTGTAGCTAATTTGATTAGCTATTTGATGCCTAGTCCTAACACCCTCATTCACATCTCCAAGAATATCATTCGTGTTGTGGAGATGTCTAACCCATGGAGCGGGTTCTTTAGAGTCCAAAGATGGATCTCTATCAAGAGGTTGAATGACCTCTTCATCATGATTTGACTTCATATCAACAAAAGTCTCACCAAATTTTGCCAAAGGAGAGTCATGAACCACATCAACCTTCTCATCATGATTAGTAATTCTAGGCCTATAATCATCTATAACAACATTGGATGATTCCATGACACTATGAGTTTTCAAATTGAATACTCGGTAGGCCTTACTATTAAGGGCATAGCCAATAAAAATTACCTATTCACTCTTGGCATCAAACTTGCCAAGTTGATCTCTCTCATTAAGCATGTAGCACTTGCTTCCAAATGAGTGAAAGTAACTAACATTTGGCTTCCTACTTTTCCACAATTCATAGGAGGTTTGCCTAGTACCGGGCCTTAGAAAGACTCTATTTCTATGTAGCAAGCAGTATTGATAGCCTCGGCCTAAAGGTTCCTAGGCACATTGTTGCTAAGCAACATCACACAGGCCATCTCTTGAAGAACCCTATTTTTCTTCTCTACAACCCCATTTTGTTGAGGAGTTCGAGGAGCCGAGAACTCATGGGAAATGCCAAAGCTATTGCAATAGCTTTCAAAACAAGCATTTTCAAATTC
The DNA here is from genome assembly GCA_033220585.1 of Dipteronia sinensis. Taxonomy (NCBI): domain Eukaryota; kingdom Viridiplantae; phylum Streptophyta; class Magnoliopsida; order Sapindales; family Sapindaceae; genus Dipteronia; species Dipteronia sinensis. Next base: position 50,944,149 of record CM065638.1, on the reverse strand, counting down.
TTTCCCATGGTCACTCCTAATTCTTTTAATGCTTTTAATGTGTGAGTTCTTTTCATTTTGAATTTTAGTGCAAAGCATTTTAAATTTTTCAGAAGTTTCAGATTTTTCTCTAAGAAATATGTCCATGTAAATCTAGAGAAATCATCAACACAAACAAAAATGTATCTCTTGCCACCGAGACTCTCAGTTTGCATGGGACCCATAAGGTTCATATGTAGAAGCTCTAATGTCTCCTTCGTGGCGAGATACTTGCTCTTATTGTGCATGCTCTTGGTTTGTTTTCTTTTTTGACAAAGTTCACAAACACCCTCGACTTTCTTCCCAAGCTTAGGGAGGCCACACACAACATTGAACTTATCTAAGATCCTCAAATCTCGATAGGTCATGTGGCCAAGTCTTTGATGCCACAATTCAACTTCCTCACATTTGGACATGTTACAAGAGATAGCACTAGCTTCAAGACAATAACAATTGTCACTAGATCTCTTTCCTTTTGGCAAGGTTTATCCATTTGGCATTAAAATAAAGCAATCATTCTTGTTAGACAAGACCGAAAGTCCATCATTATTAATATGAGAAATGCTTATAAGATCCGCTTGCAAGCCATCAACAAGTAAAGCATTGGACACGGAGGGTAAATCAGGAATGGAAATTGTTCCTTTCCCTATAACTTTCTTTATAGACCCATCACCAAAAGTGACGAATCCACCATCCTCCTTTACAAGAGTTTTAAAGAAACTTTTGTTCCTCGTCATGCGCCTAGAGCACCCACTATCCAAGAAACAAGTGTTAGAAGCATTTCCCTTTAAGGCAATTTGGGCCATATAGCAAAAATATTCATCTCTTCTAATCCATCTAGGTGAAACATTCTCATTTCTAGAGGTATTAGTCACATTGGCTCTAGATTTCGTAAATTGGCTTTATATTTCCTAGGAACATGCATTGTGGCTCTAGCCCTACTTCTTTCATCATGCTTCTAGTTCTACACATGTCAATATACTTGTTAACAGCCTTTTTTGGCAGGGGTCCAAAGAAGAATTTTCCATCTGCCTGGTAGAACTTAGATCGGGATTAGTACCCAAATACCGGGGATACCCGACACCATGAACCGGAAAGAGGTTAGTACCACATATCACATTCTTCCAGTTACAACGCAGGGCCAGCACCAGTCCAGGATCACACTACCCAGTACCTAGGTTCCATGACATCTACCCGGTACCCAAGTACCACGATACCAGTCCAGGATCACACTAGAATATGTATCCTACCCGCCGAGAAAGCAGTATGGTACCATGAAGATACCAACATACTAGAACAAGTGCCACACTAGCAAGAGCAGACTGGTACCTTAGTGTACCACGCCACTAAGATACAGAGTCAGCTTTCGACTCCAGCAAGACAGAAAAGATAGTTGAACTCTCCGGCCATTCACAACACCATTAATGAGGATATAGTCAACTGTATTTAATGGCCATTCACAACTCCACTAATGATCAGTCAACTCTTTAATGGCTATCCATAATACCATTAATGATCAGTCAACTCTTTAATGGCCATCCATAATGCCATTAATGATCAGTCAACTCTTTAATGGCCATTCATAATGCCATTAATGATCAGTCAACTCTTTAATGGCCATCCACAATGCCTTTAATAAAGATAGTCAACCCTTTTTATAGAGATAATTAGCCCCATTAATGAGAATATCAGTCAACTCTTTAATGGTCAATCACAACGCCATTAATGAGAGAATATTCAACTCCATCAATGCGAAATCAGTGTTCCTATGATTACGAAAGGAATTAACTGAATCAATGGAGTGGGTGATAAGAAATAGAATATATAAATATAACAAAGCACTCTCCAAGAAGGGGATTCCGACATTTGTCCAACGGTCCGACATTTCTCCAATATCCTGGAACATCCTCCAACATCACTGATCTTCGATCTCCAAGCCCTCTCGAATCTCCAATTTGAGATCAAATCCAGAAATCAACCAGAGATAGATAGATTTCACCTCTTCACCACAAATACAGTTCGCCATCTCATACCATTGTATCGACTACTATACACATCGATTTTCTCCAAAAATGTATCTATACCAGGTGGTACCTCTCCGAACTGTGGCCTACCATGTCCCAGTCTATATTTGTATAAGCTCATTGGATCATGCTTCTTACGTAAGCTCTTCGGAGCACCTCTCGTGATATATAAATATAAAAAAGGGCATTTCTCCTTCTTATGGATACTGCCTGGGGGTTTTTCATCATATGATCAGTCGTGATGCTTTTTCCCCCTAGGTCAGTCCACCACTATCAAAAGAACTGTCTTTTTCTTACCTATCTCCTTTATTATATATGTATGGAAGCTAGGCACTAACCCCGCTAGTCCTTGCTTTCCTGTACCTCTCCTTGCACGTTATCTAGATCGGGGAACTATGGAGGGCACCTAGAGAGGTGGCCAGGTACCAGGATCTGATACCAAGACCGGGTACCAGCCTATTGCACCAGATGGGCGGGATGATTGTTCTCCTACCATGGCCCTTATCTCGCTTTCACCTTACCAGAACCACGGTATGAAGTACCTCCCACCCGCTGCAACCTCCGGGGTGAGGGTGTTGATTGGAATTTTCACCCAGACTGGATTTTTGGTTAACATTTTTTAGCACCATTTGTGGGAAGCTCACTGACGTGGCTTCTTTATCTTTACCTGCATGCTTGACTTTCTACTATTGACAAATATGGTATGGAGAATTCCTGGCAGAACTGGTCACTATGCTGCTCCTATGAAGCGAACCTGCTCATATACTCATGGTGCTCCACCACAGCAGCCCCACGATTGGAGGGTTTGCTCAACTATCAGCAAAACTCCTCTGCAGCAAATCTGTTCCAGTACATCTAGAGGTCTTATGCAGAAGAGCTGCATGTCTCCTGCTACCTTACTGAGGGTTCACTCCGCTTTTAGCAGATCAGCTATGATCTTCTTTACAGCACGTCTCCCTACCTCTTGTACCGGGCCACTCAACGCCCTAGTGAGACACCGAGGTCCTGATCCATTCGGGGAGAGCCCAGAGGCTTCCTACATTGCAGAGGCCTCCTACATGACTTAGCAAGCCTCAGGAGCAGCAACCTCGCTGCATAGCCCTGTGGCTCCTCACTTCTTGTACCGGGCTAGTCAACGACCAAGTGAACCACTGTGTCTCGATTCATTCTAGGAGGGTCCAGAGCCACATTTTAGTTGGTGGGGACTTCTAGGATCCTAAGCATGCATTTGGACCAGTATCATACCGGTGGCTCCTTACCTTTTGTACCGGGTACCTCAACGCCCTAGTGAGCCACCTATATCCCGATCCGTTATGGTAGAGCCCAGACACTTCCTACATTATTGAGGCCTCCTACATGCTTTAGCAAGCCTCTAGAGCAGCAGCCCCGCTGCCAGACCTAGTGGCTCCTCACTTATCGTACCGGGCCGGTCAACTCCCAAGTGAGCCACTATGGTCCCTATCCATTCGAGCTGGGTCCAGAGCCATATTTCATTTGCTGGGTACTTGTAGGATCCCAAGCATGCCTCTGGACCAGTACCACACTGGTGGCTCCGTACCTCCTGTACCAGGCAACTAGACGCCTTAGTGAGCCACCGAAGTCCCGATTCATTCAATGAGAGCCCAGAGGCTTCCCATAATGCTGAGGCCTCCTACATGCCAAAGCAAGCCACTGGAGCAGCAGCCCCGCTGCATGGCCTAATGGCTCCTCAATTCTTGTATCGGGCTAGTCATCGCCCAAGTGAGACACTATGTTCCAATTCATTCCTGGACAATCTAGAGCCACATTTTAGTTGCTGGGGACTTCTAGGATCCCAAGCATGCCACTAGATCAGTACCATACTGGTGACTCCCTACCTCTTGTACCGGGCCACTCAACCCCCTAGTGGGCCACCGAAGTCCCGGTCTATCCAGGGAGAGCCCAGAGGCTTCCCACAGTGCTGAGGCCTCCTACATGCTTTAGCAAGCCTTTGGAGCAGTAGCCCTGCTGCATGGCCCAGTGGCTCATCACTTCTTTTACCGGGCTGGTCAATGCCCAAGTGAGCTGTTGGGGTTTATGCCCTAAAGATGTAATTTATAAATGGATTTATGAAATAAATAAAAAGAAAAGTTTAATTCATTCTTGTTGTGTTGTTTATTTTATAACATGTGCATATATTAACATCCTAGATTGCCGGATGTAATCTCGAACTGTGTATATGAGTGTCCTATACATATGGATACAGTAAGAGACGTACAATCTAAAGAGTCCATAAATAGCAAATAAAGTTGGGTACTTTATTTAAGGTTAATCTATAGCTACGGTCCATTCCGTAATGTACGGTGATTCTATCCTGAATCATTCATATGATATATGGGAATGGAGGCACCTTGTATGATGTGACCATATAGGACTGGGCCATGATCTATATGAATCTCTCACCAAGATCCATTTACTGATAAGATTCATATATATCAACTAATGAATGCTATATGTGGGTGATCTTAATCTTGAGTATCTTATCGACTCCTTCAGGTTAGATCGTGGTCTTTGATATACCATGGGTGAGGTCAGATGCAATTCCTGATCAATATACTTCGTATGTTGGGATTACGGTTTGGCTTGTGGCTGGAAAGCTATGTACACAATAGTGGAATCCACCCCTTCTTGTGAGAAGTAGATGGTAGTTCCCTTAAGGGTTGATTCGGGGCTTAGACAATAAGAGAGCTCTCCTAATTCCGTGAGGAAATATAATTTATTGTTCATTAGAGAATCAATGGTACTTAAAGGATATATGTAATTAGAGGGGTATAACGGACATTATGACCCAGCTTTAATTATGAACTACTGTGGAGGATCACACCATGTGTAATAACTATATCGATGGACACCGAGTTGTATCGGTCTGTGTAAAAGCGTCTGCAGTTGAGAGAGTGCAGCTTCGGGTTTTTAGTGGAATAACACCGGAGTTAATAATCAAGGAATATTAATTAAAGAGTTTAATTAATGATTCCAATAATTATTGGAGCTCAGAATACTGTGGGTCCATTAGGTCCCCTTGCTAGCCCGATCGATTTAGGTAACAAGGGTCACGGTTAATTAATTGGATTGTCCAATTAATTGTGTTACGAAAGTGACACATATTTATTCGGAAAATAATTGAATAATGAGATTATTTAATTAATGAATAATGGTGATTAAATAAATTAAATAATAAGATTATTTAATTTTGTTATTAATCACTAAATGGAGGATGTTAGTTGATATTTGATTTTAAATAGAATAAGATAATATGATTATTTTATTTTATTAAATTAAATATTTGAAATTGAATTTAAAATGTTTAAATTCAAAATAAATATTTAATTATCTTTTAAAATAAAAGATATGAGATATCAATTTTAAAAGATTTTGTTTTAAAATCTAAAGAGATATCAATTAAAGAGTTTTAGTTATAATAATATATATATGATATATATTTAGATAACAAAAACAAGAAGCACACAATAACAAATATATTAGTGTTTGTATCCAATACAAACAGAGGTGTGCGTGCACTAGAGAAACAAGAAGTGAAAAAGATAGCTATAAGTGGCGTGCACCATTTTGCAAAAAGTGGTGCGTGTGTGCACTGTTGAATCAAAAGAAAAAGAAAAAGAAATAATAGATATTTCTTTTAAAGAACAAGAGTTGTTCTAAGTTATTTTTCTCTTTGGAAGAAATTGTTCCTTCTTCATTCTCTCTATATCCTTCTAAGTTCTTGAGTACGTGAGGCGCCCACACGCAGTTACCAGTCCCGGGATATAGCGAGGAAGATCAGTGGTACAGACCAGGAGCATATCGTAAAGTGAAGGAGCCTCTAAACGTTGGTAAGGTTCTAAATTTTCTTTTAATATATTGATTACAATTTCCTGTGTTTACATATTGTATGTATTAGTTCCGGAAAAAGATTTGCGATCCTAAGTTCACTGGTCCCAGATCGTTTATGATCTGTATAAAAAATTTTAAAACCTATTTCCGCTGTGTTACCAGTGAACGGGGTCCCAACAATTGGTATCAAAGCCAATTTTTTTTTGGAACAGGAAATTGTTTTCGATGCTTCTGTATGTATGATTGTGTAGACACTATTTAAATTGACTGTATGTTGCTTTTGTATGTATATTAAATTTGTTAATTTACAAAAACATGATTGATCGTTAATTATATGGTACTGTGGATTTAGGGTTCATGGGTTGTATTATATATATATATATATATATATATATTTCCTGTTATTGTAATGTAAAAAAAAATGTAACCTATATTGAAGACCTGGAAAAATCGCGAAGTCGGAAGGGTGAAATTGGAAATACGAGTGACGGGTACTATTCATGACACTGTTCACGTACTTTTACTGGTACTTTTCATGTGTGGTACTGTTCATACAGTACTATTCATGCATGTTATTGTTCATGCGGGACTGTCGGGCACTATTCATGACGTCTTGCACGGTTCGGTTGGCAAGTGTTGCCTAGTGGGCTTTGTGCGGATTTCCTATTTCGGATTCATGAGATGAATCGGAGTGACCTGAAGAGACTAGATGACTCGGAAATTATAAGAAGACCAAGGAATGCCTTGGGCGTATTTTTGTAATTTTAGATTCCAATTTTTTTTAGGTTAAATAATCCACAGTACTCGGTCAATTCATGTATGCTTTATACTATGTGATGATAAAAGCATTGCCATGCATACGTATGCCATTTAGATTAGATGTGCCTACACAAATATATTTGATATGTCATACATGCATCATAGCCTAATTTTTATGTAGTTTTTTTAATATGATTAAAATCAATAAATACATTATTGGCTATGAAAATGAGATTAGTTTTTTAATTGTTAGAAAACTTGTTAACTCTCATTAATATTAATCTGGTTATTAAAGTGTTTAATAAGTTAGATTAATAGGGTCATTTATTGTAATTAGGATTAATATGAGTAATAACCTAATAATAAATGGACCGCATAAAGTGTTAGAGTTTTAATAGTTAAAACTTGGTAAACGCTTACATAATAATCTAACCTTAGTAAAAAGTTTACAAAGACTTAGATTATTCACTAATATATTAGCTTTTTAATTGTTAAAAATCATTAATAATTTATTAGTTAATTAGAATTTATTTCTAATAATGAATTTCTAATAATGAATTAGATAACTTGATTAAAATTAGCCGTTTGATCCTATAGAGTCTAGGTGCATTAACGGATAATTGAAAACCTTTTTTAAAAAAAATAGTGAGTTGGAGAGGGATATATGACATATATATCCCACAGTCTCCATCATTAGTTCAACACCGTGAGATCCGAGTGGGGCCTCGTGACGACTTTGCTTTCGTCCTCCCTAAACAGAGTTTCCACAAAGATCAATACTAAGGTTGACTTCCTAACGGATAGGATTTCTGAGGGTATTTCGGGATTGACCGACCCTAAGGCTGCAATTCTCGAGTTAAGCTCGTGAGATCTGAAATGGTGGGTTACACTCACGAAGGTTTTGATTAAGTTTTGTTAATTAAAAACCTGACTGAATAAACGATGGTTGAATGATATGGAATACGAGTTATTCTAGAATATCATTTGATTGAGAATGTCTCGGTCCAACATGCAAAGACTTTACCGACCCTAAGGCGGCACTTCTTTGTGGTATGTTGGATTGTCGTGGTATAGTAACTGTTTTTGGGTATTTCTAGTTCGTTAAACATGTTCATGCATCATGTTTAAATTTATCCCAAACCACTCGCACTTGTTTTAATAAATAACTGAATGAATGTTTTATTTATTTCAGTAATTATGTCTTCTGCATTACTTCAAATTCTCGCAAACGAAACATGAACTGGCGATAACTACACTAAGTGGAAACTTAATACTAATGCAATATTGTTCACCAAAGACCTCAAGTTTGTGCTGACGGAGGAATGTCCTTCGGTGCCTACTGCTAATCCCACACGAACTGTTCGTGAGGCATACCGGTGATGGGTCTCATCTGATGAGATGGCCCGAACATATCTGTTGGCTTCTATGAAAGACGTGCTTGTCACAAAGCAAGAAGCAATGACTACATCATTTGAAATTATGGAGTTATTGCAAGCTATGTTCGGGCAACCCTCCAAGCAAAAGCGACACGAAGTTGTTCCTTCCGCTATGCTCGCTCGCATGAAGGAAGGTACATCAGTTCGGGAACATGTCCTGAGCATGATGTCCTACTTCAACACGGCAGAAGTCAATGGCGGGGCCATTGACGAACCCAGTCAAGTAAGCATCATACTGACGACTCTTCCGAAGAGTTTCGATCGGTTTAGGAGCAACTACGGGATGAACAAGTTAAAGTTCAGTCTCATATAATTTCTCAATGAGCTCGCTACTTTTGAGTCCTTGAATGAGGACAACAAAAGTAAGACCGGTGAGGCAAATGTTGCCGAACCATCTTCCTCCAATAATAAGAAGAGGAAGAGGTCTGCTTGGAAGGCGAAGGGTAAGCCCAAACCCAAGAAAGCCCAGAGCAAAAAGAAGGGGGCCTCCACCGACCAAGACAAAGGAAAATGTTTCCAATGCGACAAGGTCGAGCACTGGAAGAGGAACTGTCCTCAGTATCTGGAGGAGGTAGCCAAGAAGAAGAAGAAAGGTAAATATGATTTACTTGTTCTTGAATCTTGTTTAGTTGAAGATGATTCTTCACCCTGGATAGTTGATTCAGGGGCAACTAACCATGTTTGTTCTTCTTTGCAGTGGACTGATTCTTGGACACAGCTAGAGGAGGGAGCCTTCTCAATGCGTGTGGGGTCGGGGGATGTCGTGTCGACAAAAGCAGTGGGAGCAATAAGATTGCAATTTTGTAATAACAATAGTTTTTTTTATTATTGAACAATGTTTTTTATATTCCTGGATTTACACGGAATTTGATTTCCGTTTCTAAGTTGTTAGAACTATCATATTCTGTTTCTTTTAATAATAAGTTTGTTATTATTGGAAAGAATGGTCTAAATATTTATTTAGGAATTAATGAAAACAATTTGTATGTGTTAAGACCGTTAATATATACTACACTGCTTAACACCGAAATGTTTAAGGTTGAAAAACAAAAAAAAAACTAAACGACATAAGATTTCTCCAGATAATGACACGTATCTCTGGCATCTAAGACTTGGTCATATCAACCTTGACCGGATAGACAGACTAGTAAAAAGTGGACCTTTAAGTGAGTTAAGGGTTGGCACCTTACCTGTCTGCGAATCCTGTTTAGAAGGTAAGATGACTAAGAGACCTTTTACTGGAAAAGGGCTTAGAGCTATAGAGCCACTAGAACTCATACATACAGACGTCTGCGGACCGATGAATGTTAGAGCTAGGGGCGGCTATGAGTATTATGTCACCTTTATAGATGACTACTCAAGATACGGATATGTCTACCTGATGCAACGAAAGTCGAAAACATTTGAAAAGTTCAAAGAATTCCGAGCTGAAGTTGAGAATCAATTAGGTAGGACTATCAAGTCAGTACGATCAGATCGTGGAGGTGAGTACCTTGACCAAGAGTTTGAAGACTTTATGGTCGAGCATGGGATAGTTTCCCAACTCACAGCTCCTGGTACACCTCAGCAAAATGGTGTAGCGAAGAGGAGAAATAGAACCCCGATGGAAATGGTGAGATCTATGATTAGTTTCTCATCATTACCAAATTCCTTCTGGGGATATGCGTTACAAACAGCGGCATACTTTTTGAATGTAGTGCCATCCAAATCTGTTCCTAAGACTCCCCTAGAGTTGTGGAATTGTCATACAGCTAGTTTCTGATATTTCTACGTGTAGGGGTGTCCAGCACATGTGCTGAAGAACAGAAGTGGAAAGTCAGACCCAAATCTGTGCTCTGCCTATTTGTAGGATATTCCAAGGAGACCAGAGGTGGACACTTCTATAGTCCCGAAGATAACAAAGTATTTGTATCGACAAAGGCAATGTTTCTTGAGTACAATTATATTAGTGACCATAAACCTCGTTCTAAGATTGTATTGAATGAGTTCGAGCCTGGTGAGATTAGCGCTTCATCAACAAGAGTTGTTGATCCACAAACATCTGAACGTCAGATGGTTCCTGATCAGGATACACTACCACCTGGACGTAGCGAGACGGTTGTGAGACAGCCTGAACGCTATTTGGGTGTAAGTGAGGGACAAGATGTTGTCTCTGCTGATAGTGTGGATGATCCATTGACATTTAAGAATGCAATGGAAGATCCTGATAAAGAAAAAAAAAGGAAGTTTTCTTAGTCCTATACGTGGACGACATCCTACTCATTGGGAATGATGTGGGAATGTTATCTGATGTACAGGGCTGGTTGGCTAGCCAATTCCAAATGAAAGATTTGGGAGATAGGAGTTATGATTTAGGGATCCAACTTATAAGGGATCGTAAGAACAAACTTATGGCACTGTCTCTGGCATCGTATATCAACAAGATTCTTGTGCGATTTTCGATACAGAACTCCAAGAAAAGTAATTTACCTTCTAGACATGGAGTTCACTTGTATAAGGAACAGTGTCCTAAGATACCTCAAGAAGTTGAGGATATGAGATGTGTACACTATGCATCAGCAGTAGGTAGTCTCATGTATGCTATGTTATGCACGAGACTGGACATCTGCTATGCAGTGGGAGTAGTCTGCAGGTACCAGTCCAACCCAGGATTGGATCATTGGGTTGCTGTCAAGACTATTCTCTAGTATCTTCGGAGAACGAGAAACTATATGCTAGTGTATTCCGGACAGGATTTGATCCCGTTAGGATACACAGATTCTGATTTTCAGTCAGACAGGGATTCTAGGAAATCCACGTATGGATCAGTTTTCACTCTGGGTGGTGGAGCTATTGTGTGAAGAAGTATTAAGCAATCTAGCATTGCTGACTCCACCATGGAAGCCGAATATGTAGCCGCTTGTGAAGCTGCTAAAGAGGCAGTTTGGCTCCGTAAGTTCTTGAGTGATCTGGAAGTTGTTCCAGATCTGGATAAGCCCATCACACTTTATTGTGATAACAGTGGTGCTGTGGCTAATTCCAGGGAACCAAGAAGCCACAAGAGAGGAAAGCATATAGAGAGAAAGTATCATCTCATTAGAGAAATAGTGCAGACAGGAGATGTGATCGTCACCAAGATAGCCTCACAAGAAAATCATGATGATCCATTTACAAAGACCTTACCGGCTAAAGTGTTTTCGGGTCACCTAGATGGTCTAAGGTTACGAAACATGCCTCACAAGCTTTAGTGCAAGTGGGAGATTGTTGGGGTTTATGCCCTAAAGATGTAATTTGTAAATGGATTTATGAAATAAATAAAAAGAAAAGTTCAATTCATTCTTGTTGTGTCGTTTATTTTATAACTTGTGCATATATTAACATCCTAGATTGCCGGATGTAATCTCGAACTGTTTATAAAAGTGTCATTTTCAGATGGATACAGTAAGAGACGTGTAATCTAAAGAGTCCATAGATAGTAAATAAAGCTGAGTACTTTATTTGTGGTTAATCTATAGCTGCGGTCCATTCCGTAATGTACGGTGATTCTATCCTGAATCATTCATATGAGATATGGGAATGGAGGCACCTTGTATGATGTGATCATATAGGACTGGGCCATGATCTATATGAATTTCTCACCAAGATCCGTTTACTGATGAGATTCATATATATCAACTAATGAATGCTATATGTGGGTGATCTTAATCCTGAGTGTCTTATCGACTCCTTCAGGTTAGATCGTGGTCTTTGATATACCATGGGTGAGGTCAGATGCAATTCCTGATCAATATACTTCGTATGTTGGGATTGCGGTTTGGCTTGTGGCTATGAAGGTATGTAAACAATAGTGGAATCCACTCCTTCTTGTGAGAAGTAGATGGTAGTTCCCATAAGGGTTGATTCGGGGCTTGGACAATATGAGCGCTCTCCTAATTCCGTGAGGAAATAGGATTTATTTTTAATTAGAGAATCAACGGTACTTAAAGGATATATGTAATTAGAGGGGTATAATGGACATTATGACCCAGCTCTAATTATGAACTACTGTGGAGGATCACACCATGTGTAATAACTATATCGATGGACACCGAGTTGTATCGGTCTGTGTAAAAGCGTCTACAGTTGAGAGAGTGCAGCTTTGGGTTTTTAGTGGAATAACACCGGAGTTAATAATCAAGGAATATTAATTAAAGAGTTTAATTAATGATTCTAATGATTATTGGAGCTCAGAATACTGTGGGTCCATTATGTCCCTTGCTAGCCCGATCGATTTAGGTAACAAGGGTCACGGTTAATTAATTGGATTGTCCAATTAATTGTGTTACGAAAGTGACACGTATTTATTCGGAAAATAATTGAATAATGAGTTTATTTAATTAATGAATAATGGTGATTAAATAAATTAAATAATAAGATTATTTAATTTTGTTATTAATCACTAAATGGAAGATGTTAGTTGATATTTGATTTTAAATAGAATAAGATAATATGATTATTTTATTTTATTAAATTAAATATTTGAAATTGAATTTAAAATGTTTAAATTCAAAATAAATATTTAATTATCTTTTAAAATAAAAGATATGAGATATCAATTTTAAAAGATTTTGTTTTAAAATCTAAAGAGATATCAATTAAAGAGTTTTAGTTATAATAATATATATATGATATATATTTAGATAACAAAAACAAGAAGCACACAACAGCAAATATATTAGTGTTTGTATCCAATACAAACAAAGGTGTGCGTGCACTAGAGAAACAAAAAGAGAAAAAGATGGCTATAAGTGGCGTGCACCATTGTGCAAAAAGTGGTGCGTGTGTGCATTGTTGAATCAAAAGAAAAAGAAAAAGAAATAACAGATATTTCTTTTAAAGAACAAGAGTTGTTCTAAGTTATTTTTCACTTTGGAAGAAATTGTTTCTTCTTCATTCTCTCTACATCCTCCTAAGATCCTGAGTACGTGACGCGCCCACACGCTGTTACTAGTCCCGGGATTTAGTGAGGAAGATCAGTGGTACAGACCAGGAGCATATCGTAAAGTGAAGGAGCCTCCAAACGTTGGTAAGGTTCTAAATTTTCTTTTAATATTTTGATTACAATTTTCTGTTTTTACATATTGTATGTATTAGTTCCGGCAAAAGAATTGCGATCCTAAGTTCACTGGTCCCAGATCGTTTATGATCTGTATAAATAATTTTAAAACCTATTTCCGCTGCGTTACCAGTGAACGGGGTTCCAACATGAGCCACTGCGGTTCCAGATGTAGGGAAAAATCGATATAAAACTCAGCGGAAGAAACGAAAAATAGATTTCGTATGGTTTTAAAATTTTTCTCAAAGTTGAACCTTAACCTTTTAATTAATTAAACTCAAATATATACGGTTAGAGTTAAATACCTATTGACGCGTGATCCGATTGACTTACGTCGATTGGTAATCCGCAAAATCTTTTCCGATGCCCTTGAACAGTACCTGCGTGAACAGTGATTGTGAACAGTACCCCCCGTGAATAGTGATCGTGAACAGTACCGCTAGATCTTCCAATCCGAACACGTACGTGAATCACCTAGGAGCGTGGCCTCCCTTTTTCTTTGAATTGCAAACCTGAGAATTGATGAACAAAGTTTTCTTTTTCTTTTGTTAGTCACAAAACAATCAAAAGAAGACAAAAATTATTCCGGTCACTTTTGAGTTCTCAATCTAATGATCGAAACTCACGTGAACCTAATTCGATGTTGTACACACAAGCTTATTGATGAACAAGCAATCAGTGTACTATCAAAGAATAATCTCTTCTCTCTTTTATGTTTTTTTAGAATAAAAATTATCCTTTTCTATGAATTGAGAAGAAGAAGAAAAATTGAATCATTCAATCAACTATCGTGGCCGAATTCTATATGTGGAATTATATAGGTGGCCGAAATTTTGCATCCTCTTCTATTTAGGATTGCCGAAATCTTCCTCTAAATGGACTAGGGTTGCCGCAAATCACATACCAAAAAGAGTTTGTGTTGCACCCTAATTTCCATCAACCTTTAGACTTCAAAACCTAATCCAACTCATAGATATTTTTATTCTTTTATTGACTAAATAAAAAGACTTCTTATTTGATTAAATAAATAAAATTAATTAATTATTTTCTTATCAAACAAGTCTTTTACTTTTAATATACTACTACCAATAGTATAACTTTAGGAAATATATTTCCTGATCAGAAAAAGATTTGTTTCTTAATTAAACAATTAATTAATAAATTAACTAATTCTTATTTATTAAAACAATGAAACAAAATAATATATTAGGTTAATATATACACCTTGCCGCCCCACTTATATAAATGGGCCATATATTATTTTCTTATTTCATTTAATCCATTGGACTTTAAATAAAAGCCCACATGTGAACCAGACCCATTCTTACTAAAAGAAACAAGCCCACATGTCTCCTTTTAATATATTAATATAATAGTGCAGCCCATTAATTAAATAATAGACATATTATATTCTTGATATATTAAAAACAATTCTAGATGGACCCTTAAATCGGCCCAGTAGAATATATCAAGTGATCCATGCAAATACGTGTGGATTGGGGATCTTGGCGGGCTATCTAAATTTAAGCTTCAATAGACACAACCTAATCACAATCAACAAATGATTCACTTAGGTCCAATCTATTAATTTTAACTCATTCCACTAAAGAGCTAAAATTGAACTCTTAAATAAAGATAGAATAAGGAGATGTTTCTCATTCATACCCTAGACAATCTTATAGGAGATGGTGTATCCTCGTGAATAATATCAGTAATCGCCAAGAGCTCATAGACCGCCTATAGCTCTCCAAGTTACCATATTTCCTCATATGACCACATTTCGAACTTGGATATTTTGACTTGTCCAGAAGCCATGTTTTCAATAATCATTATTGAAAACTCAAAGTTGAGATTTAATATCCAATACCTCAAAACATCCATATGATGATATTATACTCTCATTTAATAAATGGAGCCACGATGTCCATATCTATAAATGAAGTCCTCTATAGATTAACAAATGTATACCACCAAACTATCGAGGATAGACTATGCTATATAATCGTACTCATTGATAGCTCTAATGATAACACTTGCAACCATAAGTCCATCATTTATCCCAGGATTAAGATAGACTCTCTGATTGTCCTCTTTAATGAAAAGACTTATATCTAGTGACGGTTCTAGATAAAGTATTTCATTGTGATCCAGTTCAATGCTCCTAGTGCACTAGATTCTTTTACTCGAAAACCTTTCGATGATTTTAGACTCATCATATTCATTTGATCCCACTCAAATGCTAGTAAAAGAATTCAACAACTTTAACAAGATAAAGGTGCCCAACCTTTAACTTAAGTTGTGAACGTTATTCAAGACTAACTAAAGAATTGTGTCTACCTCATACATATCCGGATGTATGAACAATTCTTCATGTCTCATAGTCTTTTGACCTTATGATTATTTACCTTGACAATTATAATAATAAATGCTATAAGTAATTGTAAGAATCAGAATTCACTTTATTAATATGAGAAGATTGTCAATTACAACATTACACTCTTGCCATTGAGCATAATCCTAACAATCTCCCACTTGCTCTATAGCAAGTGTGTCATATCTCTCATTCCTATGTTCTCTAGATGTCCATCAAAGCTCTTCTGAGGTAGAGCCTTTGTGAAAGGATCTGCTAGATTTTCTGCTGACGCGATTTTGGTGATCGTCACGTCTCCCCTATGAACAAGTCAAAGTATCCAAGTTCGAAATGTGGTCATATGAGGAAATATGGTAACTTGGAGAGCTATAGGCGGTCTATGAGCTCTTGGGGATTACTGATATTATTCACGAGGATACACCATCTCCTATAAGATTGTCTAGGGTATGAATGAGAAACATCTCCTTATTCTATCTTTATTTAAGAGTTCAATTTTAGCTCTTTAGTGGAATGAGTTAAAATTAATAGATTGGACCTAAGTGAATCATTTGTTGATTGTGATTAGGTTGTGTCTATTGTAGCTTAAATTTAGATAGCCCGCCAAGATCCCCAATCCACACGTATTTGCATGGATCACTTGATATATTCTACCGGGCCGATTTAAGGGTCCATCTAGAATTGTTTTTAATATATCAAGAATATAATATGTCTATTATTTAATTAATGGGCTGCACTATTATATTAATATATTAAAAGGAGACATGTGGGCTTGTTTCTTTTAGTAAGAATGGGTCTGGTTCACATGTGGGCTTTTATTTAAAGTCCAATGGATTAAATGAAATAAGAAAATAATATATGGCCCATTTATATAAGTGGGGCGGCAAGGTGTATATATTAACCTAATATATTATTTTGTTTCATTGTTTTAATTAAATAAGAATTAGTTAATTTATTAATTAATTGTTTAATTAAGAAACAAATCTTTTTCTGATCAGGAAATATATTTCCTAAAGTTATACTATTGGTAGTAGTATATTAAAAGTAAAAGACTTGTTTGATAAGAAAATAAATAAATAATTTTATTTATTTAATCAAATAAGAAGTCTTTTTATTTAGTCAATAAAAGAATAAAAATATCTATGAGTTGGATTAGGTTTTGAAGTCTAAAGGTTGATGGAAATTAGGGTGCAACACAAACTATTTTTGGTATGTGATTTGCGGCAACCCTAGTCCATTTAGAGGAAGATTTCGGCAATCCTAAATAGAAGAGGAAGCAAAATTTCGGCCACCTATATAATTCCACATATAGAATTCGGCAACTATAGTTGATTGAATGATTCAATTTTTCTTCTTCTTCTCAATTCATAGAAAAGGATAATTTTTATTCTACTAAACATAAAAGAGAGAAGAGATTATTCTTTGATAGTACACTGATTGCTTGTTCATCAATAAGCTTATGTGTACAACATCGAATTAGGTTCACGCGAGTTTCGATCATTAGATTGAGAACTCAAAAGTGACCGGAATAATTTTTGTCTTCTTTTGATTGTTTTATGACTAACAAAAGAAAAAGAAAACTTTGTTCATCCATTCTCAGGTTTGCAATTCAAAGAAAAAGGGAGACCACGCTCCTAGGTGATTCACGTACGTGTTCGGATTGGAAGATCTCGCGGTACTGTTCACGATCACTGTTCACACGGGTACTGTTCATGATCACTGTTCACGCTGGTACTGTTCACGATCACTGTTCACGCGGGGTACTGTTCACAATCACTGTTTACACGGGTACTGTTCACGGGCATCGGAAAAGATTTTACGGATTACCAATCAACGTAAGTCAATCAGATCACGCGTCAAGAGGTATTTAACTCTAACCGTATATATTTGAGTTTAATTAATTAAAAGGTTAAGGTTCAACTTTGAGAAAAATTTTAAAACCATACGAAATCCATTTTTCGTTTCTTCCGCTGCGTTTTATATCGATTTTTCCCTACAAGAGCTACATAGCACTCCTAGTGCCCTAGACCGGATTAATCCCTCTAGGTGGATCGCCTCAAGACTATGAAAGGCCACATGGCATTCCTGCTGCCTTGGCTGGGCACTGACGCACTCCGAGCGTACCTCTAAAACTACTGGTGCTCTTAAAATTAAGTGAAACGAAAATGGAGTGCGAAAGTCTAAATAACCCTTCGCAAGTGTACGAATCACTTTAGAGTATAGCGTACACTAGTAAGGGTTTCGTTTCCATAAGGAACTCTAGAGCGTTCTCTATTGTGATTGGTCTAATACAATTCAACTAAAGTTAAACCAGTGAGAGATTGCTTTCATCTGCTAAGTTTAAAGATTCTAAAGATATGTTGAGGAAGTAGTGATGCAATATGTTAATGACAAATTTCACAACCAAAGTTCTAATCTTAAACAATCTAGATGTAAGAGTTTCAAGTGTAAACTACTCAAGATTGGTCAACTAGAAATAGATCAACTATTCATGATAACAATTCATGATTGGTTGTTAAGTAATGTTCATACTCAACAATTAACATTTTGAAGATATTAAGCATAAGTGCAAGCTCAAAATAGATAAAAGATAGACTTGGATCATTACTAAAGGAGTTTATATATATATATATAATCACTAAATCCTCATCAAAAGGATTTAGCCACTCATCGTCAAGTAAAAACAAGTACGGAAAAGAGAAAGATAAAGAAAGCTCGTGGTGTTCTTGATGCTCTCTTCTATCTTGCTCCTCAAAACCTTGCTTGAATGACCAAGAGTAGATTCACTACTTCTAAGTTAAGAAAGTAAAGTGTTTAATCTAAAAAAACAAGTGAGTGATTCTTCAAAAAAGAAGTTTTTAACTCTAGCTACAAAGTTCTTATGCTAATTTCTACCTTTAAACTTTTCAACTCTCTCTATCACTTTCACACCCTTTTCTAGAATGAAAAAGATGTTTTTATAATGGGGAAAACTTTTGGCTGAAATCCACTTGAAGAGTGACGTGTAAAGTCTTATGTGATTTCATACTGTGACATGGACCTCGCAGTCTCAACTCGCAGTTAAGTCGGCTCAGCATTTGCTAGGTTATTCTGCAGGTTTTATCTCGCAGATCTTCTTTCGTGGTTTCTCTGAGACTTATGTCTGCGATTAGTAGTCGCAGCGAATGCTCGCAGTTTTTTCTGGAGCTGTTCTGCATGATGATTTCTGTGAGGTTGAACTCGCGGATTGTTCTCGCAATCGTTTCTGGAACTGAACTGCTAGATAGAATTCACAGTAGGTCGCCGCAGAAAAATATCTGGTTTGGTTCCGACCTACATCTACTAGTTCTGACTCGTAGTTATCACTTGTAGTGACTTCTGCCTTTGATCTGCCTCTTGTTTCTGTGAGGTTGAACTCGCAGAATTAACTCACAGTATCTTCTGCCTTGAACATCTCTCAGTCGTTCATCGCAGACTATTCTGGACATGTTCTGCAACTTAGTTCTACGAGGTTGAACTCGTAGATTATCTAGACTTGACATTTTACTTTGTTTTTCTCCTCGAATCTTCATCAAGTCCCAATTTTCACCTGGATATTAACATTACCTACAAAGGACTCAAATAGATAGTTAAAACACCTAAATGTCCGATAAACGGACACAAAAGAGATGAATTAAACGCTCAAAATATGTACCATTTGTGAGCGATCAAAACCCCCAAACCCAACCTTTGCTCGTCCTCGAGCAAAACAACTAAATAATTTAACAACACTTTACTCCTAAAATATTACGAGAGCCAATGTTTCAAAGATTTTTACTATTATACATGTGAATGAAAAGATCAAGCAAAAAAGTATTGAGTAGAGAACAACAAGATATCATTCAATACAAAATTGCACTCAAATGAATCCCACACTCTAATTTCAAAGTTTCAAAGACACTGAATTTGAATGTACGGATACAATTCGCCTTGGCTCTAATCCTCACTGGATTTCAATCGATTTTTCTCTCAGAATTCTAGGCTCACTCTTTATCAACATATGCAAGTTTAAATATACGTGAGAATGTATTCTCATAAAATATATTTTTTATGGAAGCACATGTCTATAAAAATTGGATCTCATGAATGAGTTGAAGAACCAAGAACGTGGAAAGAGCATGCATCAAAGAGTATTCCCAAGTTAGACATCCTAAAAATTAATTAGGACTTCTCTTGATTCCAACTAGTAAATGTAAATTTGTGATGTTTATCTTTGCCCATACTAAGTTTTCATCTTGTAGTCCTTTGGCAATTTCTTGTATTTCTATTATGACTCAAACACTTTTCCATAGCATCTAGGCTACAATTCCTTTTCCTTGTGCTAAGATTTCACTTATGTTTAGAGTGACATATATATGATGGAACAAGGGTTTCAAGTGCTCAATTATTTTGGCACTTATTCATCTTGATATTACCCTTATTTGCACAATTTCACAGGATGCCTAAGTACACCTTACCCTCACATTTTGTGAGATAAGACTGTGCTATGAATTTAGTGGATAAAGCTTGTGTTTTGACTTCTGCAATTTTCTTTGCTTTGGGGTATGTGTTTGGAATATGTGGAAATTAAGAGTACACACTGCCTAAAATCATATTCAAAAGTATATCTAAAGTGGGAATACAAATTTTAGTAAGCAATCCACAACATGTTTAATGGCATTCAATATGTACAATGCTTAATGAGATCAACATAAGCATAAAGCATTTTAGAACACAGTTTGTAAAAATAGAATTAAACCCTCAAAAATAGAAACTTAGCCACAAATTCTCACTTTGGTAACCTCCACTATTGATCCTAACATTTTCGTGCAAAATCTCTTTCACGAAGTCATAAAGAGAAAAGGAACTAACTCAAATTGTGTGATCAATCATAGATTGATAAAAGGTTATCCAAAACTCAGAACTAGTGCAATGCACGATACTCCTCAATGCTCAAATATCTCATTCAAAAATTTTATTTTTGTTCATGAAAGGCTCAAGTCATAACACTATGCCCACACCCCAAACCCGAACTCAACATTGCCCCCAATGTTTTAAACAATAAAGATAATGGGCAAGAGTTTATAAGTTTTGTTGTACATACAACAAAAATATTACCTATTACATATGTACAATTACATCCTATCCACTAATCACAATGCAATCACACCCTTAGACTAATAAATATATAAATATAAGCGTAAATAAATAATTAGTATATATAAATAGAGTGTACCTAGGTGGTTTGCTTTCCATCAAGCGTTGCATTGGAACTCTGTGGTTCCGTAAGTTCAATTTGCTCTATCACTCTTACTTATCCAATGTGTTGTAAATATGGCTTCACTCTATGACCATTGACTTTGAAAGTTTCCTCACTTCTCAAATCTTCTAGAACCACTGCTCCATAGAGAAAAATTTCCTTGATTCGATATGGACCGAACCATCTGGATTTCAACTTACCTGGAAACATATTCAACAGAGAGTTGAAAAGTAATGCCAACATACCTGGATGCAAGTCTTTCCTAATGATCATCTTGTCATGTACCCTTTTTGATCTCTCCTTGTAGAGCTTTGCATTCTCATATGCTTCATTACGAATTTCTTCTAGGTCGTTTAATTGTAACTTCCGTAGCTCTCCCGATTTGTCTAAATCAAAATTGAGTGACTTTATCGCCCAATATGCATGGTGTTCTAATTCCATGGGTAAGTGACATGCCTTTCAAAAAATCAACCAGAATGGAGTCATACTGATTGGAGTTTTGAAAGCTGTCCTATATGCCCACAATGCATCATTTAACTTGGAAGCCTAATCTCTTCGGTTTGGTTTGACTGTCTTCTCTAGAATCTGCTTGATATATCTATTACTTACTTCTACTTAGCCCGAGGTCTGAGGATGATATGGAGTCGCCACCTTGTGCCTCACATTGTATTGCTTAATCAATGTGGCAAATACTTTATTACAAAAATGGCTTCCTCCATCACTGATCATACACCTAGGGGTCCCGAACCTTGTGAAAATATGTTCCTTCACAAACTTCACAACAACTTTGCTATCGTTCATTTTGGTGGCCTTTGCTTCTACCCACTTGGACACATAGTATACAACAACTAAAATATACAAGTTGCCTCTGAAGGTGGGAATGGTCCCATGAAGTCGATCCCCCAATAGTCAAATATTTCTACCGCCATGTTAATTGCTTGCGGCATCTCATTCCTCTTTCCAATATTCCCCGTCCGTTGGCATCTATCACAATTTATGCAAAAATGATAGGGATCTTTTAAATTAAAAGGCCAATAAAAACCTGATTGAAGAACCTTCATAGCCGTAGTTCTTGCACTAAAATGGCCTCCACAACTCAACTTATGACAAAACTTTAAGATGTCCACTTGCTCACTTTCGAGAATACACCGCCTAATAATCTGATCTGTTCCATGCTTGAAAAATAGGGGTCATTCCATAAATACTGCCTTGCTTGCCATCTAAACCTCTTCTTGCTTTGGTAAGACAAATCTGGGGGTATGACGTCATTTGTCAAGAAATTGACAATATCCGCATACCATGGCTCTTCATTCACAATGGCCAATAACTTCTCATCCAGAAAGTCATCTCTCAAGGGAAGTGAGTCTTCCCCTTTTTGGGATTCATACATCAACCTACTCAAATGATCCGCCACCACATTCTCGCTTCCTTTCTTTTCTCGAATCTCGAGATCAAATTCTTGCAACAAAAGTATCCATCGGATAAGTCATGGCTTGGCGTCTTTCGTCTGAAGGAGATATCGGAGTGCCAAATGATCCATGAATACAACTATCTTTGCCCCTATCAAATATGATCTAAATTTTTCCAAGGCAAAGATTACCGCTAGCAACTCCTTTTCTGTGGTTGAGTAGTTTAGCTGAGCATCATTCAATATACGAGATGCATAATAGATGGCAGTGTAAAATATTCTCTACTCGTTGCCCAAGCACTGCCCCTATTGCATAATCTGATGCATCGTACATAAGTTAGAAAGGTAGGTCCCAATCCGGTGGTCTCATTACCGGAGCCGATGTCAATAGTGTTTTAAGCTTCTCAAAAGCTTTTAAACACTTATCGTAGAAGTCAAAGTCGATATCTTTTTGCAACAAGCCTACACAAGGGTCTTGAGATCTTGGAGAAATCAGTAATAAATCTTCTATAAAATCCGGCATGCCCCAAGAATGAATGTACTTCCCTCACCATTCTAGGGGGTTGTAAACTCTTCATCACATCAATCTTCACCTTATCTACCTCTATTCCTCTCTTTGAAATGATGTGTCCCAAAACTATCCCTTAATGTACCATAAAATGGCTCTTCTCCCAATTCAAAACAAGGTTGGCTTCATTGCACCTTTTCAACACAGAAATGAGGTTGAGAAGACAATCATCAAATGAGCTCCCCATTACCGAAAAATCATCCATGAAAACTTTTATAACTCCTTCCACCATGTCTGAAAATATAGAAGTCATGCATCGTTGAAAAGTTCCAGGTGCATTGCATAACCCAAATGGCATATGTCGATATGCAAATGTACTAAATGAACATGTGAAGGTGGTCTTCTCTTGATCTTCCGGGACATGGCTATCTGATTATACCCTAAATATCCATCCAAGAAACAATAATGGCTATGTCCTGCAAGGAGCTCCAACATCTGATCTATGAAAGGCAAATGATAATGATCCTTACGAGTGACATTGTTAAGCTTCTGGTAATCTATGCAAACTCTCCAACCAGTCTGTGCTCTCTGAGGCACCAATTCGTTGTCCTCATTCCGCATGACTATAATCCCGAATTTCTTTGGTACCATACGTATCGGACTAATCCTCTTACTATACGAAATTGGATAGATGATACTGTTTTCTAATAGCTTAAGAACTTTTTTCTTTACCACCTCCTTCATAATCGGGTTGAGTCTTCGTTGAGCTTCTATGGATGGTTTGACTCCCTCCCCTAGAAGTATTTTATGAATGCAAGTGGTAGGACTAATTCCCATTAGATCATCAAAACTCCATCCAATTGCTCCCTTAAAATTCCTCAAGACTTCTATGAGCTTTGCTACTTCCGGTGGACTAAGGTGTGATGCTACGATTACCGGTAGTAACTTCTTTTCCCCATGAAAAACATACTTTAATGAAGACGAAAGAGGTTTCAATTCTATAGTTGAAGTAGAACTAGGACTTGGAATTGATATATGTATAGGAATCTTTTCATTGCCTTCTTCTAATGCATTTGAACCACTTGTGCATACTAAGCTCTCAATCCAATCATCTTCTAGATCTATTGCTTATCTATCTCTTTGCTCACAAATGTTCCCATTAAACAAAGTTGTTCAAAGTAAGACATTACTTCTTCTGAGAATTCTTCCATTCTCCTACAAAAAAAACATATTGGAGTAAAAAGAGTGTAAACATAATTATCTTTGTACAATTATGAGCCTACATAAGTAAAGGAAATTATTAGTGCATGTTTTTAGAACACACAAGAGTTAATCATCATGCTTTACATCTTAATCAACTTAATCTTCTTACGCAAAATATTCAAATGGCATAGTATCTTCTTATAGAATTAACATTCTATACTTCATTTATGAACAAGATAATAATTCAAAGTGATAAATGAAATTATGATGAAGACTTAAAAGAGAAAGAAAATTTGAGTTTAAGAGTTACCTTTGATAAGATGAAAGTAGATATTTCTGAGGAAAAAGGAAAAGAGTTGATTACCAATTGGACTTAGAAGCTGAATTGAACCGGTTCCCTGTTTTAAGGGGATATTTTTGCAATCTACGAGTTAGGACTCGCAGTTCCAAGTGGTAGAAGCTTACATGGCTTCTGATCAAACCTAAAATATCTTCTTGGGAACTATGCAGAGAACATTCTGTGACTTCTTTCTCACAGTTCTATCTCGCAGAGGGTATCCAGTGCTACCTGCGACTTCATACTGCGACCTATTACTAGCAGTTTTATCTTGCAGACTCTTCTCAGACTATTTCTGTGATTTTTACCTTGCAGTTCTTTGTCGTAAATCCTTCTCCAAAATTACATGCAAGTTCGTTCTCTTATTATCTTGGAGTTCCTTCTCGCAGTTAGTATTGGCAAACTTGTGCATTGCCACTTCAATGTCGCAGCTAAAACTCGTAAAGTTTCTTCTGAACTTGCTGCGACTTCGTGCTCCTCTAGCTGTGAGTTTCCTCTAGCAGTGTATCTCGCAAAGATGCTTGCTAAGACCTCGTGCTCGCAGTTTGAAATCGCAAAGATGTACTAGGAGATACTGTGACTTCTGCAATTCTAGCTGTGAGTTTTCTCTTGCAGTGTTAGCCCGCAAAGCATCTCCAAATCTACCTGCTACTTCACACTACGTGTTGTAACTAGCAGATTAGAATCGCAGTTGCTGCTTTTTCTTCTCATGACAACTTTTCCTGATTTTCTTGCTGCAACTAACCTGCACAAACAAAAATATTTACAATTACCATGGCTCTTCCAACTAGCCAACACTACTTTCATTCCAAAATTGCGCTTGCTTGCCAAACGACTTTTTATCTACACATAAACAAAATCAATCAAAATGTTCTTGTACACAATGGTGGAGTAACTCCACTTGTGCTTCCATGGTACCTAACAGTAGGGTGATTGGACAAATCAAGGGTTTCCCTTCTATTCAATATGTACACCTTTGGAGAAGGTGTTGACTTTATTGTGACTAAAGAAGTCTCCTTGGGTTGTTCACCCTTATCCATCCGGATCCATATAGGTGTGTTCCTTACTTGGTTATCAAAGATGTTTTCATGTCTTTTCTTACATCGATTAATGTATTCATCGCATTGGGTCTTTTTGTGACCCTTCTCATGACAGAAAAAACATTTAAATGGAAAAATGGGAACATTACCCTTTTTCTTTTGTGGATATGTTCTATTGTTTCTTACCTTGGTGGATTTTGAGATGGAGTTCTCTTCCCTCCTTACTGTCTCCTTTATCAAGACCGTGATAGGGTGTTCGACTTCCCCGAGTTCTATTAACAAATCACACTCCTTGATTTTAGAAACTGTGCATGCATGTTCTTTTACTACTAAAGCATCCTTCAGCTCTTGGTGCTCCTTGTCTCTCATTTCCACCTCCAAACACATCTTTCCCATTCTTTGTGAAACCTTCTCCTCTTACCTCATGACAACTTGTGCCTATTTTTCACTCTTCTTGAGGGCTTCGTCCCTCTCCTTTATCAATGTATCAATTCTCAAGGCGAGGTTGATATCTATTTCATCTAGCTTATCATCCTTCTTGATGAGATCCTTCTCTGGTTTTCCCTTCGTCTTTTCTTCCAGCATCCGTACTTCATCCTGAAATGCTTGAAAGAAATCTTTCAACTCTTCCATTGGTTCTTTAGATTTTTCGGTGGTTTCTTCGGTTGTGACGTTGAAGTAAGTGTTCAACTCCTTATTCTTCTCTTTTCTTTCAAACATGTTGAATTCAACCTTTTCTCCCAAAACTGTCATAGTTAGCTTCCCGTGATGAACATCAACGGTGGTTCTTGCCATAGCCATGAATGCCCAACCTAGAAGTATAAGTTGCTCTCTTCAGGTGCATTTATCTCCAACGTCAAGGACAACAAAATCTATTGAGATAATTAGCTTATCTACCTCCAAAAGCACATCTTCGAAAATCCTAAGAGGGTGTCGCGAAGATTGGTCTGCCAAAATCAATGACATGGAAGTGTGCTTGAGTTCTCCCAAATTCAATCGCTCGTAGACCGAGGATGGCATCAAATTGATTCCCAATCCTAAATATAACATGACTTTCTCCTTTGAAGTACCTCCAACAGATATATCAATCATGAAACTTCCGGGATCCTTAAGCTTTAGAGGGAGACCTTGTTGAATAACCGTGCTGATATTGCCTCCCATAAATTCTTGGTTGTTAGGTCCTATATCCTGTTCCATTTTACTAACTTCCTCACTCATCTTGAGCTTTTCTTTTGCTTGGGTATTAGGGGGTTTGTAAGAATTCTTCGCTTTATGAAGGCGTCGATCAACTTTCTTCTTTCCCATCACAGTCACCATATTTATCCCTTCCGTGTGGTTAATGGGTGCCTTTCTCTTCTTTTGCCTCTTAGAGTTTTCTTGCAATTGAGACAATTGCATAGAAATCTTCTTAATCTAAGCCTCTAAGCTAACTATCTGTTGGTCCTCCTCCGGATTGTAAACTTGACCTTGTTGATTGTTTTGGCTTGATTGGGCATTACTCTGATTTCCCCATTGGTTTCCTCCATACCCTTGATAGTTCTGATTGTTCCCATACTGCTGATTTCCTCTTTGGAATTGCCCTCTATTGTAATTACCACCCCACTGATTGTTCCTCCAATTAGAGTTGTAATTATTTCCATTTTGGGTATTCTGTTAACGACTCTGATTATATTGGTAGAACGCTTGTGCTTCCTCCTCTTGAGGTGCTACACCTTGACCGGGGCACGTGTTCGCCCAATATCCGTTCTGCCCACATACTTGACATACTACCGCTCGTGCTTGCTGTTTTTCAGCGTTGCTTGCAAATCCCCTCATCTCCTTTGTTCCTTTGTAAGGTTGTCTAACTGGGTTGCTAATTCCGTATGCCTATTTCCTTCTTTGTCCTCCCCTCTTGAACTACATTGTTGGGAGTTTTGTCCCAACATCTCGTACCTCTGTAACACTTCTTCAGCCGTCTTTTCTCTCATTGCTCCCTCAAAAGCATTGTCAACTATCGCTTGGGTGAGCCCCAGAATTCCATTATAGAATGATTGCACTCGACTGACTAGTGTAAACTCATAGTGAGGGCACTGAGCTAGGAGTTAAACCTCTCACATGCCTCATGGAAAGGTTCTCCATCCTCTTCCATAAATGTATCTATCTTCCCTCGGATCTCCTTGGTTTTCCATGCAGGGAAATACTTGTCAAAGAATTTTTGCTCAACTTTATCCCATGTGATGAGTGACCCCGATGCTAAAGCTATAAGCCACTGCTTGGCTTTATCCTTTATGCAATATGGAAAACATCGCATCCTTAGTTGATCCTCCGACAATGCTCCTAGACGGATGGTTGTCATCACATTATAATACTCTTTCATAAACTGAAGAGCGTCATCCCTCATCTTTCCATAGAATGTTGGGAGAGTATTATAATGTTGGTTCTTCAACTCGTAATTCCTTTATGTAATGTTCAACAAGATAGTCGAAGGATTAGCTCCGACCTTTGGCAAGGAATAATACTTCATACATCTACGATGTTCACCTTCTTTTGCTCTAACTGGTGACACATATCTTTCTTCATCCCGTGACCTCGCCGGTGACGTATCACGACTTGTCATTTCGAATAGTATCTAGAAAATTAAAAGTAAAAACTGATCAAAGATCGTATAATAAATTGATTTGGTCTACAACTAAAACAACCAGTTGTACGAAAAATACATAGAAACGCTATTGAGAAGTTCCCCGGCAGCGGCGCCAAGATTTTTGACTCACTCCGAGCGTACCTCTAAAACTACTAGTGCTCTTAAAACTAAGTGAAATGAAAATGGAGTGTGCGAGTCTAAAAAACCCTTCACAAGTGTACGAATCGCTGTCGAGTAAAGCGAACACTAGTAAGGGTTTCATTCCCACAAGGAATACTAGAACGTTATCTATTGTGATTGGTCTAATACAATTCAACTAAAGTTAAACTAGTGAGAGATTGCTTTCAATTGCTAAGTTTAAAGACTCTAAAGATATGTTGAGGAAGTAGTGATGCAATATGTTAATGACAAATTTCACAACCAAAGTTCTAATCTTAAACAATCTAGATGTAAGAGTTTCAAGTGTAAACTACTCAAGATTGGTCAACCTAGAAATATATCAACTATTCATGACAACAATTCATGCTTGGTTGTTAAGTAATGTTCATACTCAACAATTAGCATTTTGAAGATATTAGGCATAAGTGCAAGCTCAAAATAGATAAAAGATAGACTTGGATCATTACTAAAGGAGTTCATATATATATATATAATCACTAAATCCTCAACAAAAGGATTTAGCCACTCATCATCAAGTAAAAACAAGTAAGGAAAATAGAAAGATAAAGAAAGCTCATGGTGTTCTTGATGCTCTCTTCTAGCTTGCTCCTCAAAACCTTGCTTGAATGACCAAGAGTAGAATCACTACCTCTAAGTTAAGAAACTAAAGTGTTTAATCTAAAATTACAAGTGAGTGATTCTTCAAAAAGGAAGTTTTTAAGTCTAGCTACAAAGTTCTTATGCTAATTTCTACCTTCACACTTTTCACCTCTCTCTATCACTTTCACACACTTTTCTGGAATGAAAAAGATGTTTTTATAATGGGGAAAACTTTTGGTTGAAATCCACTTGAAGAGTGCCGTGTAAAGTCTTCTGCGACTTCATACTGTGACATGGACCTCGCAGTCTCAACTCGCAGTTAAGTCGGCTCAGCATTTGCTAGGTTATTCTATGGGTTTTATCTAACAGGTCTTCTTTCATGGTTTCTCTATGACTTACGTCTGCGAGTTAGTAGTTACAGCAGATGCTCGCAATTTCTTCTGGAGCTGTTCTGCGTGATGATTTCTGTGAGGTTGAACTCGCAGATTATTCTTGCAATCTTTTTTGTAATTGAACTGCTAGATAGAATTCGCAGTAGGTCGTCACAGAAAAATATCTGCTTTGGCTACGACCTACATCTGCTAGTTCTGACTCGCAATTATAACTCGCAGTGACTTCTGCCTTTGATCTGCCTCTTATTTCTGTGAGGTTGAACTCACAGAATTAACTCGCACTATATTCTGCCTTAACCATCTCGCAGCTGTTCATCGCAGACTATTCTGGACATGTTCTGTGACTTAGTTCTGCGAGGTTGAACTAGTAGATTATCCAAACTTGCCATTTTACTTTGTTTTTCTCCTCGAATCTTTATCAAGTCCTAATATTTCACCTGAATATCAACATTACCTACAAATGACTCAAAGAGATAGTTAAAACACACAAATGTCCGATAAATGGACACAAAAGAGATGGATTAAACGCTAAAAATATGTACCATTTGTGAGCGATCGGGCACCACCCCCCGCTAGAAAGGATCCGGTATGTAAGAGAGTAGTTTCCCGACGAATCAAACCTCGGCCGGGAACCACCCCCCACTGAGAAGGGTCTGGATAGTAAGAGCATAGTTGCTTACCAGATCAAGGCCTTGGCTGGGTACCACTCCCTGCCAAGAAAGACCTGGTGCTAAAATGACCTTAGTTGCCTACCAGGGTCTTGCTGCCAGTATGTTCACCTTATTTCGCCAATGTGCCTAGATTCCTAAAAACTGGAAGGCTAGATACCACTATATTCTCCAAAGTATCGAGGTTCCTAGAACATGAATGCGAGGTACTCTGATTCGACAAAGCTTTTGCCTCTTTTTGCCAAGGTTTTGAGGTTCCTAGAACCCCCCCCCCCCCCCCCCCCCCCGCAAGAAAGACCTGGTGCTTAAGTGGCCTTAGTTGCCTACTAGGATCTTTTTGCCAATGTGTTCTCCTTGTTTTCACCAAAGTACCAGGATTCCTAGAACAGGAATGCCAGGTACCCATTTTCGCAAATATGTTCGCCTACGTGTTTTCACCTCAAGACCAAGATAGCCTGAAAATACTATATAACGTGTGTCTACTAACCTAGAGGGGGGGGGGGGTGAATAGGTTTTAGAAGGTTTATTACCAACTTTTTGACTTAATCAATTTTAATAATCCTACCCCATGTTTGCAATCAATCAATCCAACATAAACATGCGGAAAACAATAAAAACACAAGGATTGATTTACGTGAGAAACCCTCTAACTGGGCAAAACTCACGGGTTATCCTTCTAGCCACATACGGTCCTCAAATCCACTATTTGAATGAAAGTTTACAACCTAGGTTGACCTCAAGTCACACCTACTTGGTCACTAACCCTTTTACTCTACCCAACGGGTCTTTAATAGTGATTCTAGACCACAAGCTTGTGCACTAATCCACTTAGTCACAAAGCTTAACAATCAATGAAGAGGTTAAACAACCTATGTGAATATGTAAGAATATTCTAACATGCAATTAATGCTAGGCAACACTAAATGCTTATCTAAGGATTTAAAGATGTCAATGAGTGCAAATCCTAGATATCAATATCTAAATGCAAATGCATGAAGATTTAGCTAGAAGGGTAAAAACGTCCTAAGTGCTAGCTATCAATGAACATACAACCTCAACCAACAAACATAATCACAAACATACTCAAATCATGCTAAACCAAATAAACATGCAATTAATTAACAAATAATTGCTAACCCTAGGTAAACAAGAACATGGAGATGAAAAGGAAGTTCTAAGACTTGTTTGATTACCTAGTCAAGAAGAGCATGAAGACCCATGAAGAATAGATGCAAGAATGAAGCTTAGATGCACATGGGTATGAGTTTGGTGGAGTAAAAAAGACTTCTTGGAGCTCTCTCTCTCTCTCTTGGATATACTTTCTCTCACTTAGGGATATATTTTCAGAGCTCTAGGTCTAAAAGGTGGAGAAGAAGATGTATTTATAGAGACCAAAAAACTAGCTGGTGTGAAATTCCCGAAATGCCCAGTTTGGGTGAAAGAGGCGACATGCAAGGCGACATGAGCAAGTCGCTTTGGAAGTCGCCTAACACACTGTGAGAAAACAAGTTGCCTGAGGCGACATGTAAAGCGACATCCCCAAGTTGCCTTACACACTGTGGAAAAAACAAGATGCCAGAGGCGACATGTAAGGCGACATCCCCAAGTCGCCTATGAAGTAGCCTTACACACTGGAGAAAAAAATACATGACAAGGCGACATTGTAGGCGACATGCACAAGTGGCCTTGCATGTCGCCTAACACACTGTGGGAAAAACCTAAGTCTAAGGCGACTTGTCAGTCGACATGCACACGTGGCCTTGCATGTCGCCTAACCTACTGTGCAGCCCATCAACTCGAAAATGCAAGAATTGTGTGTGTGTGTGCAACCATACATGCATGTCAATACAAATGCGTAGAATGTGAGTGTGTGAAACTAAAATCTCTTCAAAGAGAATTAAGCATGTGATATACCTTTGAAGTGCTCTTGAGAGAGATGATGTCCATAAAGCTTGATCACACCCAATGAAGCTTAATTTACCCTTACAAAAATTAATCCCAAATGTGGTTTGTCAACGAAATAAGCCAATCAAAATATGAGGAACTTACAATCTCCCCCTTTGGCTATTTCATGACAAAACCACCACTCACAAATCATCCTCACAAAAGAATAAAAACTAGAGGTCAACAAAAGAAATTCTACATTACAAATAGATACCTAGATGATAGGTCTTCAAATCTTCAAGCTCTTGTAGAATAGCCATCCCTACAAAACAATGAGACTACACTTTCCAAGACAAGTGTATGTGAGGTGATCAAGAGAGGTAATAAACAAAAGCAATTTGCATAAAAAAAGAAAACTACAATGTGCAACATGCAAATGCTCCCCCTCAACGGGACAATCTCTCCAAATATGCAACCCCCTTAAATAAACCACACTACTCCCCCTTTTTGTCATGAGATAGCAAATGAGTATTCCCCAAACGGGTCATGTAAGCAAAGAGAGTTATTTGCAAGATAAGTGCATAATCATATATAACAACTTTATGCAACTTAATTAATTGAGAGAGAATCATTGAGGTTTTATTTGTTTAAGAAGAAAATGTGTGACTTAGTTGCTTTGAATGTAAGACATGTAATATCACAGTTCAAGCAAATGGTATTTGGCAAAGAGAACATCAAAAAGGTTCCAAAAGAATTCAAACCAATTTGCCCTTTTGCCATAATGAAACAAGATATAGCTTTTAAAAGTTTGAGCACACACAAGCAACCATGTCAATCCTTAATGGTCAATCAAGACATGGATATAAGCAATCCTTATTAATTGAATGGATATAGAATCATTATTGGTTGTTGTCTTGTTCAACCATTAAGAAAAGACCCAAAGCTAAATTGGATGAGACATCCTTATTAATTGCATGGACACAAGGTCCTTATTGAGTTTAGCTTTGTCAAGGTGCTTCCACACACATTTGCACACACAATTCATGCATAATATTTTAGCATGTCAAAATCAAGTCACATGTCATGGAGATAAATTTTAGGTCATTCAAATGTACTTCCCAATCAATTCTCCTAATCCAAAACTGCATGTTTGAACATAGAGGTGACATGGATTACAAATTAAGCAAGGCACACTTATTGAATAAAAGGCCATATACGAATATATATAAGCACAACCAAAAATACTCAAGCAATTAATAAAGAAGCATAAAGTTGATCAAGTTTTTGCTTATTTCAACATGCAAGGTTGCTCTCTTTGCTTGAGCTCCCCATAAGGGGTCAAACTCCAAAACACATCAAGGCATATGAAAAATCCCAATAGACCTACTAAGTGACTTGAACCTAGTTGAGTCTAAGGGCTTTGTAAATAAATCGGCTAGTTGATCATTAGTGACCACATGCTCAAGTGCAATGCATTTGTTTTCAACTAGTTCTCTAATGAAATGATGCCTAATGTCTATATGCTTTGTCCTAGAGTGCTGAACCGGATTCTTTGAAATGTTAATTGCACTCATGTTATCACAATAAAGAGTTAGAATACCTTGATCAAAGCCATAATCCACAAGCATTTGCTTCATCCAAAGGAGTTGTGTGCAAGCACTCCCGGCGGCTATGTATTCCGCTTCAGCTGTGGATAGAGAGATGGAATTTTGCTTCTTGCAAAACCATAAGACCAAGTTGTTGCCTAGGAAGAAGCAACCACCCGATGTACTCTTCCTATCATCACAATTTCCGGCCCAATATGTATCATTAAAGCCAACTAAGCTAACATTAGTGTCAAAAGAGTACCATATCCCATAGTTGGATATCCCATTCACATAACGAATGATTCTTTTCACGGAGGACAGATGGGATTCCTTGGGATCCGCTTGGTACCTAGCACACACACCCATACTAAAGGCTATATCAGGCCTACTTGCGGTCAAGTAAAGCAAGCTACCAATCATGCCACGATAAAGACTTTGTTCCACACTCTTGCCACTAGCATCCTTGCTTAGTTTCAAGGTTGTACTCATTGGTGTGTCACAATGTTTGGCATTCTCAAGGCCAAACTTCTTCACTAGGTTCTTAGCATACTTAGCTTGGGATATGAAAATCCCATCATGCAATTGCTTGATTTGCAAACCTAGGAAGTAATTGAGCTCCCCAACAAGACTCATCTCAAACTCATGAGACATGACATCAACAAATTGTTGGACTTTGGATTTGTTGGTGGAGCCAAAAATAATATCATCAACATAAATTTGAGCTATGAAAAGCTCATCTTTGTTCCTCTTGATGAATAAAGTTTTGTCAACACTACCCCTAGTGTAGTCATTGTCAACAAGAAATTGAGTGAGGCGCTGATACCAAGCCTTAGGTGCTTGTTTCAACCCATATAAAGCCTTCTTGAGGCGATAGACATGATTGGGGTTGTGTGGATCCACAAACCCCTTGGGTTGCTCAACAAACACTTCCTCATGCAAGAAACCATTTAGGAAGGCACTCTTAACATCCATTTGATGCAATTTGAACTTGCGCACACATGATATGGACAAGAGAAGCCTTATGGACTCAAGACGGGCAACCTGAGCAAAGGTCTCCTCAAAGTCAATACCCTCAATTTGAGAGTATCCTTGTGCTACAAGTCTAGCCTTGTTGCGCACAATGTTGCCATTCTCATCGACTTGTTCCTATATACCCATTTGGTGCCTATGACATTAGTATCCTTAGGGCTAGGAACAAGAGTCCAAACCTCATTTCTTTCAAATTGGTTTAGCTCTTCTTGCATGGCAAGAACCCAAAACTCATCATTCAAGGCTTCATCAACCTTTTTGGGTTCAATTTGAGAGGTGTAACAAGTATAACTAATTTGATTAGCTATTTGACGCCTAGTCCTAACACCTTCATTCATATCTCCAAGAATGTCATTCTTGTTGTGGAGATGTCTAACCCATGGAGCGGGTTCTTTAGAGTCCAAGGATGGATCTCTATTAAGAGGTTGAATGACCTCTTCGTCAAGACTTGACTTCATATCAATTAAAGTCTCATCATTCTTCTCCAAGGAAGAACCATCAAGCACAATGACCTTCTCATCATGGTCTCTAATCTTAGGCCTACAATCATCTATGACAACATTAGATGATTTCATGACACTCTGAGTTTTTAAATTGATAACTCTATAGGCCTTACTATTAAGGGCATAGCTAATGAAAATCCCCTCATCACTCTTGGCATCAAACTTGCCAAGTTGATCTCGGTCATTTAGAATGTAGCATTTGCTCCCAAATGAGTGGAAGTAGCTAACATTTGGCTTCCTACCCTTCCATAATTCATAGGAGGTTTGCCTAGTACCGGGCCTTAGGAAGACTCTATTTCTTATGTAGCAAGCCGTATTGACGTCCTCGGCCTAAAGGTTCCTAGGGACATTGTTGCTAAGCAACATCACACGGGCCATCTCTTGAAAGACCCTATTCTTCCTCTCAACAACCCCATTTTGTTGAGGAGTTCTAGGAGCCGAAAACTCATGGGAAATGCCTAAGCTATTGCAATAGCTTTCAAAATAAGCATTTTCAAATTCCCTCCCATGGTCACTCCTAATCCTTTTAATGCTTTTAATGTGTGAGTTCTTTTCATTTTGAATTTTAGTGCAAAGCATTTTAAAATTTTCAAATGTTTCGGATTTTTCTTTAAGAAAATATGTCCATGTAAATCTAGAGAAATCATCAACACAAACAAAAATGTATCTCTTGCCACTGAGACTCTCGGTTTGCATGGGACCTATAAGGTCCATATGTAGAAGCTCTAATGGCTCCTTGGTGGCGAGATACTTGCATTTCTTGTGCATACTTTTGGTTTGTTTCCCTTGTTGACAAGGTCCACAAATGCCATCGACTTTCTTCCCAAGCTTAGGGAGGCCACGCAAAACCTTGAACTTATCTAAGATCCTCAAATCTCGA
The DNA here is from genome assembly GCA_033220585.1 of Dipteronia sinensis. Taxonomy (NCBI): domain Eukaryota; kingdom Viridiplantae; phylum Streptophyta; class Magnoliopsida; order Sapindales; family Sapindaceae; genus Dipteronia; species Dipteronia sinensis. Next base: position 50,908,547 of record CM065638.1, on the reverse strand, counting down.
TAGTTCATGTGGCTAAGTCTTTGATGCCACAGCTCAACTTCCTCACACTTGGACATATTGCAAGAGATAGCACTAGCTTCAAGACAATAGCAATTGTCACTAGATCTATTTCCTTTAAGCAAGGTTTGTCTATTTGGCATTAAAATAGAGCAATCATTTTTGTTAAACAAGACGGAGAGTCCATCATCATTAAGATGAGAAATGCTTATAAGATTGGCTTGCAAGCCATCAACAAGTAAAACATTGGACAAAGAGGGTAAATCGGGAATGGAAATGGTTCCTTTCCCTATGACTTGCTTTCTAGATCCATCACCAAAGGTGACAAATCCTCCATCCTCCAAGACAAGGGATTTAAAGAAACTCTTGTTCCCCGTCATATGCCTTAGAACACCCACTATCCAAATACCAAGTGTTAGAGGCATTTGCCTTCAAGGCAATTTGAGCCACATAGCAAAAATATTCATCTCTTCTAATCCACCTAGGTGAAATGTTCTCATTCCTACTGGTATTAGTCACATTGGCTCTAGATTTCCTAGGATCATGCAAATTGGCTCTAGATTTCCTAGGAACATGCATTTTGGCTCTAGCTCCATTTCTTTCAATCATGCTCTTGATTCTACACATTTCAATGTATTTGAAGCAATTAGGTCTAATGTGACCATCAACACCACAAAAGTGACAAGTGGGAATAAAATAAGAAGACATACCATGCCCTTGTGAATACAAATGGGCTTTCCCACGCATTTGAGCTTGTCTTTGGTGTTGGATTGGTTCTCTCCTTCTTTGTTGTTGAGTTGGAATGAATTGCTTCCTTGGTTGACCTTGCATGAATTGCTTCTTAGCTTGATGGTATTTGGGTTGAGGGAAACTTGCTTGATGCAACCTTGTTGATTGAGCTTGAGCTTGTTTCCCTTGTGCAATATTGACTTGAGAATCCTTAGAGCACTCTCCTAGTTCGATCTTCTTCCTAGGATGTTGTGGGGGTGGAGGCTCTTTGATGTCCAAGCTCTTGACAAACACAGTCTTGCTTGAGGATGGGGTCTCCTTGTCATCTTCATAGCCAAGACCCTTCTTATCACTTAGCCTCTTTCTAACTCCCAACATGTGGTCGAGTTTCTTCGTACTTGAAGTCATCTTAGCAATGATCTCTCTTGCTTCTTCAAGCTCCTTTTCCATCAATTCCTCATTTCTTTTTGCTATCTTTACTTCTCTATTTAGGTGAGTGACTTCGGTAGATAGCTTGAGATTCTCACCCTTTAGCCTTTGAATCTCTTTCTTCATCTTTAATCTTGAGCTTTGAAAATGCTCAATGAACCCTTCGAGATCCATTCCTCCTACATCCATATTTGTTGAATGGGATGAAGAGTCACCATCACTAGAGTCATTTTCACTTTGTTTCTCTTCCTCTTTGTCATCTAAAGCTTCCTTACTCTTGAGAGAAGATGCGAAGGCAATCAAGTTTGCCACACTGATCCTCATCATCCGAGGATTCTCCTTCTTCTTCCAAGTCATCACCATCACTCCATGTGGCAGCCATAGCCTTTCCTTTCTCTTCTTGTTCTTTAAATTGCCACAATCTGTGGAGATGTGTCTGAAACCTCCACATTTGAAGCATTGGATCCCTCTTCTTATGGGCTTGTCTTCACTTGACTCAAACTTCTTGAAAGGAGTCTTCTTCTTCATTTCCTTTCCTTTGTATCCAAATTCCTTTTTCTAAAAATTGATGAACTTCTTGAATCTTTTAACCATGAGGGCCATCTCCTCATCTGAGTCATCTTCCTCTTTCTCTACTTCAGGAAGTTTTCAGAGCAATACTCTTTTGCTTCTTTGGAGGTGTAGGTGTAGGAGTCCACCTAGACTCATATGCTAGAAGTCTTCCAATAACTTCACTTGGCTTCATGTTCTTGTAATCACTATTCTCCTCAAGTTCTGTCACTTTTGACTCAAATCTTGCTGGAAGCGACCTCATAATTTTTTGCTTGATTCTCCTATCCGAATAGTGGTCACCAAGTTGATGGCTTTGATTGACTATGTCCATCAACTTCACTTAAAAGTCGTTGAAGCACTCATCCTCCTCCATTCTAATTTGCTCGAATTATGTTTGGAGGACTTCAAGCTTGGAGTCATTGACCACTTCGGTTCCCTCATGGGCCGTCTCTAGAATCTCCCATGCCTCTTTTGCAATTCTAGTTATTTGGATCAATTTGTACTGATTGTCATCCATTGCATAAAGAATGGCATGCATAGCCTTGTTGTTCCACTTGGATGCTTCAAACTCTTGAGTTGACCATTCCGACTTTGGCTTGGGAACTACACTTTCGTCTGCAAGAGTCTTTTCCAGAGGAGTGTAGCCATCTTCAATTGCCATCCATGCTCGGTCATTTATTTGGAAAATGTAAGACTCCATCTTGCCTTTCTAAGAGGCATAGTTTACTCCGGTGAGCAAATGGGGTCTTGTGGTAGAGGCTCCCTCATTACCACTCCCGTTCCCACTCATAGTGTTTGGGTATGAATGAGATGAATGTTAATGATGCACCAAACACAAAAAAAAAATGCAAGACACACAAAGAGCAAGGATCACCTAAGTGTATCTAGGAACCCACTCTAGATACCAATTGAAAATACTATATAACGTGTGTCTACTAACCTAGAGGGGGGAGGGTGTGAATAGGTTTTAGAAGGTTTATTACCAACTTTTTGACTTAATCAATTTTAATAATCCTACCCCATATTTGCAATCAATCAATCCAACACAAACATTTGGAAACCAATAAAAACACAAGGATTGATTTACATGAGAAACCCTCCAACTAGGCAAAACTCACGGGCTATCCTTCTAGCCACATACGGTCCTCAAATCCACTATTTGAATGAAAGTTTACAACCTAGGTTGACCTCAAGTCACACCTACTTGGTCACTAACCCTTTCACTCTACCTGACAGGCCTTTAATAGTGATTCTAGACCACAAGCTTGTGCACTAATCCACTTAGTCACAAAGCTTAATAATCAATGAAGAGGTTAAACAACCTATGTGAATATGTAAGAATATTCTAACATGCAGTTAATGCTAGGCAACACTAAATGCTTATCTAAGGATTTAAAGATGTCAATGAGTGCAAATCCTAGATATCAATATCTAAATGCAATTACATAAAGATTTAGCTAGAAGGAGAAAAACATCCTAAGTGCTAGCTATCAATGAACATACAACCTCAACCAACAAACATAATCACAAACATACTCAAATCATGCTAAACCAAATAAACATGCAATTAATTAACAAATAATTGCTAACCCTAGGTAAAGAAGAACAAAGAGATGAAAAGGAAGTTCTGAGACTTGTTTGATTACCTAGTCAAGAAGAGCATGAAGACCCATGAAGAATAGATGCAAGAATGAAGCTTAGATGCACATAGGTATGAGTTTGGTGGAGTAAAAAAGACTTCTTGGAGCTCTCTCTCTCTTGGATATACTTTCTCTCACTTAGGGATATATTTTCAGAGCTCTAGGTCTAAAAGGTGGAGAAGAAGATGTATTTATAGAGACCAAAAAACTGAGCTGGTGTGAAATTCCCGAAATGCCCAGTTCGGGTGAAAGAGGCAACATGCAAGGCGACATGAGGAAGTCGCCTAACACACTGTGAGAAAATAAATTGACTGAGATGACATGTAAGGCAACATCCTCAAGTCGCCTTACACACTGTGGAAAAAACAAGATGTTAGAGGCGACATGTAAGGCGACATCCCCAAGTCGCCTTACACACTGGAGAAAAAATTACATGACAAGGCGACATTGTAGGCGACATGCACAAGTGGCCTTGCATGTTGCCTAACACATTGTGGGAAAAACCTAAGTCTAAGGTGACTTGTCAGGCGACATGCACAAGTGGCCTTGCATGTCGCCTAACCTACTGTGCAGCCTATCAACTCCAAAATGCTAGAAGTGTGTGTGTGTGTGCAACCTTACATGCATGTCAATACAAATGCATAGAATATGAGTGTGTGCAACTAAAACCTCTTCAAAGAGAATTAAGCATGTGATATACCTTTGAAGTGCTCTTAAGAGAGATGATGTCCATGAAGCTTGATCACACCCAATGAAGCCTAATTTACCCTTACAAAAATTAATCCCCAATGTGGTTTGTCAACGAAATAAGCCAATCAAAATATGAGGAACTTACATAGCCAAATGTCGTTCTTGCTGCCTTGGCCGGGACTACCCCCCGCTAGGAAGGATCTGGTTAGTAAGAGCATAGTTGCCTACCAGATCAAGGCCATGGCCGGGTACCACCCCCCGCCAAGAAAGACCTGGTGCTAAAGTGGCCTTAGTTGCCTACCACAATCTTGTCGCCGGTATGTTCGCCAAAGTACCAAGACTCCTAGAACAGGAATGCGAGGTACTTAGATTCAATAATGCTACCGCCAGTATCTTCAATAAGGTGTCTAGATTCCTAGAACAGGAATGCAAAGTACCTAGATTCGTCATTGTTTTTGCCTTGTGTTCGCCAAAGTACCAGGATTCCTAGAACAAGAATGCCAGGTACCTAGATTCGCCAATGTTTTCACCTTGTTTTTGCCAAAGTACCAGGATCCCTTGAATAGGAATGCCAGGTACCTAGAATCACTGAAGCCAGGAGTGTTGGGAGAATTTTCTTGTTTCAAGTAATAACTACTAGTAAGAAATGATGAGAAAAATTCTTCAAGCAGTACAAGATCCTGACTTCAACCCTATCTATGTAATGGTGTTCAAGTCAAGGGGGACTTGTGTTAACAGCCTTTTTTGGCAGGGGTCCAAAGAAGAATTTTCCATCTGCCTAGACCCTGGTAGAACCTAGATCTGGACCCGTACCCAGATACCGGGGATACCAGACACCCTGAACCGGAAAGAGGTTAGTACCACATCTCACATTCTGCCAGTTACCAAGCAAGGCCAGTACCGTGGTACCTCCTACCTGGTACCTAGGTATCGCGACATCTACCTAGTACCTAAGTACCACGACATCTACCTGGTAACCAAGTACCATAATACCAGTCCAGGATCACACTAGAATATGTATCCTGCCCACTGAGCAAGAAGAATGGTACCATGAAGATACCAACATACTAGAACAAGCGCCACGCTAGCAAGAGCAGACCGGTACCTTAGTATACCACGCCACTAAGATACAGAGTCAGCTTTCGACTCCAGCAAGACAGAAAAGATAGTTGAACTCTCTGACCATTCACAACTCCATTAATGAGGAGATAGTCAACTATATTTAATTAGCCATTCACAACGCCATTAATGGTCAATTAACTCTTTAATGGCCATCCATAATGCCATTAATGATCAGTCAGCTCTTTAATGGCCATTCACATTGCCATTAATGATCAGTCAACTCTTTAATAGCCATCCACAATGCCATTAATGAAGATAGTCAACCCTTTTATGGAGATAATCAGCTCCATTAATGAGAAGATCAATCAATTCTTTAATGCTCAATCACAACGCCATTAATGAGAGAATATTCAACTCCATCAATGCGAAATCAGTGTTCCTATGATTACAAGAGGAATTAATTGAATCAATGGAGTGGGTGACAAGAAAGAGAATATATAAATATAACAAAGCACTCTCCAAGAAGGGGGTTTCGACATCTGTCCAACGGTCTGACATTTCTCCAATCACTCTCCAATATCCTAGAACATCCTCCAACATCACCGATCTTCGATCTCCAAGCCCTCTCGAATCTCCAATTTGAAATCGAATCCAGAAATAAACCAGAGATAGATAGATTTCCCCCACTTCTCCACCACAAATACAGTTCGCCATCTCATACCATTATATCGACTACTACACATCGATTTTCTCCATAAATGTATCGGTACTAGGTGGTACCTCTGCGAACTGTGGCCTACCATGTAGCAGTCTATATTTGTATAAGCTCCTTAGAGCATGCTTCTTATGTAAGCTCTTTGGAGCACCTCTTGTGATATATAAATACAAAGAAGGGTATTTCTCTTTCCTATGGATACTGCATGGGGGTTTTTCAGCATATGATCAGTCGTGATGCTTTTTCCCCCTAGGTCAGTCCACCACTATCAAAAGAATTGTCTGTCTCATATCTATCTCCTTTATTATACATGTATGGAAGCTAGGAACTGACCCCACTGGTCCTAGCTTTCCTGTACCTCTCCTTGCACGCTATCTAGATCGGGGAATTATGGAGGTCACCTAGAGAGATGGCCAGGTACCAGGATCTGATACCAAGACCGGGTACCAGCCTATTGCACCAGATGGGCGAGATGATTATTCTCCTACCATGGCCTCTATCTTGCCTTTACCTTACTAGAACCATGGTACAAAGTACCTCCCACCCGCTGCCACCTCTAGGGTAGCAGGTTGAGGGTGTTGATCAGAATTTTCACCCATAGCGGATTTTTCAGTTAACAATACTTAAGGCAATTTGGTCTAATATGACTATCAACACCACAAAAGTGACATGTAGGAATGAAATAGGAGATCATGCCATTCGTTTGTGAGTACAAAGGAGCTTTCCCATGCCTTTGAGCTTGTCTTTTCTATTGAATTTCTTCTCTCTTTCTTTGTTGTTGAGTTAGAGTAGATTTCTTCTTTGGTTGAGCTTGCATGAATTGCTTCTTGGCTTGGTGGTATTTGTATTGAGGAAAACTTACTTGATGAACCCTTGTTAGTTGAGCTTGAGCTTGTTTCCCTTGTGCCACCATGACTTGGGAATCCTTAGAGCACTCTCCTAGTTCAATCTTCTTCCTAGGATGTTGTGGAGGTGAAGGCTCTTTGATGTCCAAGCTCTTGACAAACACGGTCTTGTTTGAGGATGAGGTCTCCTTGTTATCTTTATAGCCAAGACCTTTCTTATCACTTGGCCTCTTGCTAACTCCCAACATGTGGTCAAGTTTCTTCGTACTTGAAGTCATCTTAGCAATGATCTCTCCTGCTTCTTCAAGCTCCTTTTCCACCAATGCCTCATTCCTTTTTGCTATCTTCACTTCTCCATTTAGGTGAGTAACTTCGATAGATAGCTTGAGATTCTCTCCCTTTAGCCTTAGAATCTCTTTCTTCATTTTCAATCTTGAACTTTGAAAATGCTCAATGAACCTTTCAAGATCAATTCCTCATACATCCATATTTGTTGAGTCGGATGCAGAGTCACCATCACTTGAGTCATCTTCACTTTGTTTCTCTTCCTCTTCATCATCTATTGCTACCTTACTCTTGAGAGAAGATGTAAAGACAATAAAATTTACCACATGGTCTTCATCATCCGAGGATTCTCCTTCATCTTCTAGGTCATCACTATCACTCCACGTGGCTGGTCATTGCCTTTCCTATCTTCTTATTCTTCAAATTGCCACAATCCGTGGAGATGTGTCCAAAACCTCCACATTCAAAATATTCTATCCCTTTCCTTATAGGCTTGTCTTGACTTGATTCAACCTTATTGAATTGAGTCTTCTTCTTCATTTCCTTTCCTTTGGATCCAAAGCCCTTCTTTTCAAATTTGATGAATTTCTTAAACCTTTTGACCATGAGGGCCATCTCTTCATCTGAGTCCTCCTCCTCTTTCTCAACCTTAGAGGTTTACAAAGCAATACTCTTTTGCTTATTTGGAGGTGTAGGTGTGGGAGTCCACCTAGACTTAAATGCTATTAGTCTTCCAATAACTTCACTTGGCTTCATGTTCTTGTAGTCTCTATTCTCCTCAAGTGCAGTCACTTTTGACTCAAATCTTACCGGAAGCGACCTCATAATATTTTGCTTGATTCTCCTATCTGAATAAGGGTCACCAAGTTGATGGCTTTGAATGACTATGTCCATCAACTTCACTTGAAAGTCGTTGAAGCATTCATTCTCCTTCATTCTAATTTGCTCGAATTGTGTTTGAAGGACTTGAAGCTTGGAGTCATTGACCACCTTGGTTCAGTTATGGGCCGTCTCTAGAATCTGCCATGCCTCTTTTGCAATTCTAGTTATTTGGATCACTTTGTACTGATTGTCATCCATTGCACAAAGAATGGCACGCATGGCCTTATTGTTCCACTTGAAAGCTTCAAACTCTTGAGATGACCATTCCGACTTCTGCTTGGGAACTACACTATCGTCTTCAAGAGTTGTTTCCGGAAGGGTAGCCATCCTCTATTGCCATCCATGCTTGGTCATCTATTTGGCAAATTTATGATTCCATCTTGCCTTTCCAAGAGGCATAGTTTACCCCGGTAAGCGACTGGGGTCTTGTGCTTGAGGCTCCCTCATGTCCACCTCCGTTTCCACTCATAGTGCTTGGGAATTATGAATGAGATACAACAAACTAAATGCAAGATGCAAGACACATAAAGAGCAAGGATCAACTAAGTATATATAGGAACCCGCTCTGATACCAATTGAAAATAGTACTAAGGAGTGTGTCTACTAACCTAAAGGGGGTGGAGGGGGGGGGGGGGGGTGAATAGGTTTTAGTTGATATATTACCAACTTTTCAACTTAGTCAATTTTAATGAAGCTACCCTATATTATCAATAAATCAATCCAAAAATAAAATGCGGAAAACAATAAAAACACAAGGATTGATTTACGTGAGAAACCCTCCAACTGGGCAAAGCTCACGGGCTATTCTTCTAGCAACACACGGTCCTCAAATCCACTATTTGTATGAAAGTTTACAATCTAGGTTGACCTCTCGTCACACCATTCTTGGTTACTAACCCTTTCACTCTACCCAACGGGCCTTTAATAGTGATCCTAGACCAAAAAGCTTGTACACTAATCCACTTAGTCACAAAGCTTGACAATCCATGAAGAGATAAAGCAACCTATGTGAATATGTCAAATATTCTATCATGCAATTAATGCTAAGCAACCAAAATGCATGAAGATTTAGCTAAAGGGAAAAATAGTCCTAAAAGATAGCTATCAATGAACATATGTTCTCAACCAACAAACAACAACTCAAGCATGTTATAAATACCATTAAGCACAAGGACATACATTAAATGAACATATAAAGCTAAACCTAGGCAAATAAGAGCACAAAGAGATGCAATGGAGATTTAGGGCACGTTCATATTACCTAGTCAACAAAAGCAAGAAGAATCCATGATGAGATGATGCTTGTGAGATGCCAGATGCTCATGGATTGATGTTTGGTTGAGTAAAAGTGGGTTCTTAGGAGTTTCTCTCACTTAGGGAAGCTTGGTCTCTCAAAAATGGCTTCTTGAACTCACAAAAACAAGCAAGGAAGAAGAGAGAACATATATAATAGGGCTAATCAAAACTGCGTCGTTTTGGTAAAAACACGCCTAAAATATTTGCACTGTGCGCGGGTGTCCTTACGCTGGTCGAAAGGAGCACCACCCGCGCACACATACTGCATAAGTTGCGCGGGTGTCATTGCGTTGGTCGACAGGCGCACCACCGATGCACACCTACTGCCCAAGATGCGCTGGTGTTTATGCACTGGTGGACAAGCGCATGACTAACGATGTGCCCGGGTTATGCGCAGGTTAGGGGACCCACGCACTGACTCAACAAGACCCAAAAACACACAAGTGCAAGTGTGAAGTGCGAAGAGAAAGCACACAAATGCAATGAGCACAAAAGCAATAAGAACAGTATGCAAAAGAGTGTGTGTGTGCAACTAAATCCCTTCAAGGAAGTAAGCACAAGTGATATACCTTTGATGATCTCTTTAGCTTGGTCACAAACAAAGATGGCCTAATCTACCCTTACACATTTAAACCCAAATTGTGTTTTAGTCGACAAAATAAGCCAATCAAAAATGAGGAACTTACAACAAGCACATCTGTCATGCTGGCTAACAGTTATATTCGGGCCTTCTGTAAGGACCTCGATTTTATGATTGGCTTATTTCATGACAAACCACCACATTGGGGATGATTGTGTAATGGGTAGCTTTGGTCCGTATTGGCAAGCTTCCAAGCATCTCCATGACGTCAAGAGCAAAAGGTATATTCACTTGACTTTGTCTCTTGAAGAGTTTAGGTGCACACACACACTTCATGCATGTTTTGTTTATCTTGCATTTGTGTTCTTTATTGTTTGCATAAGTGTGCATCCTTTTCTAAAACACTCACTAGCTTACATTAGATATCATATCTTGCATTGTATCTTAGTTGATAACATGTTTGACATGTTAATTGTGCTTCATTGTGTGCATCTCACTCACTTCACACTTGCACAACATTCATGTAAGATATACTTTTTCCTTGAGTGTTAAAAAGGGATTTTTCCCTTTAGCGCGGCCTAGACCGCTCGGCAGGCTTTGCTTGCACCGCGGCGCACGGAGCGGTATTCTCCAGTGCGTCATGAACGACATGGACCGCGACCTGTGCACTTGCACGCACAGTGGTCCCAACCGCGGTGTTGTCCAGACGGTGCACTGCTGTATGTACCGCGGTCTGGACACTTACCTGAGCCGCGGTCTAGCAAGCGATTTTGACGGGATTCTGTTTCCCAAGTTCAAAACAACGTAGTTTTAACTAGGGCTTCATATATATTCTTCCTCTTCTCTTCTTGGCCGACCAAAAGCTCAAAAATTCATTTTTAGAAAGAGGTTAGAGCTCCTAGAGAGAGAAAGCTTCAAGAAAGCATCTTTGACTCTCCAAACCCAAAACCCATCTCCATCTTGCATCATTCAACATCATTTGAGCATGGGTCTTCATTGTTTCATGACTAGGTAAGCAAGAACTTCTTTGAATATCATTTATTGTTCTTCTTACTCTAGATTAGGTATTTATTGCATGATTAAATACCTAGACTCTATTATTGCATATTTATTAGTCTTGATAACATGATTGGGTTTGTATTTTGATAGCTTGATTGATTAGGTCATTTTTGCCTAAATGCTAGGTCATAAATATTCATGTGTGATTAATTGATAACTAGGTTGAGAAATTGTGTTTTAATCAACTAGTTAATGTTCATGAATATTTGATTGTGTTTGTTTGTGATAGCTTGCATTATTAGGTCATATATGCCTAAATAGCTAATCCATAAATATTCATGTATGCTTAATTGATGATTAGGTTGTCTTTGTGCATCTAGTCAAGTTTATGAATGTTTATGTGAATTTAATTGACAATTAGGTTGTTAGAATTTCTCTACAACTAATTAAGACCTCATGTGTGTACATGTAGGCATTATTTGATAACTAGGATGTTGTATTGCATTATCTACATCTAGTTAAGCATTGTATGTTTGGTCTAACATATATTGTGTTCAGCATTCATTGATTGTTCACTTAGACCCTATACTCTTCATTGAGTCAAAGTCTTGTGGCTTCGGGGTGAAGTTGCACAAGCATTGAAGTCTTGCAACCAAGTTATGGTTGGCAAGCATCGGTCAAGAATCCATTGTAACAGGCCTGCAGGTAGAGTAGGAGGTGCTCACGCCAATAGTAGTGTATCAGTGGATATCACTAGGGATAGAACCAAGAGTGGCGAGTGGTAGTGTCCGTAGCCTGAGGTTATCTAGAGTGAGAGTCCGAGTATCACTTTAGGGTGTAACGTTTTACTCATATAGTGGATTTGAGGATCGTGTGTGGCTAGAAGGATAGCCCGTGGTTTTTCCCTTTGTTTAAGGGTTTCCACGTAAAAATCAAGGGTTATTTATTATTCCGCACTTTACACTTGATTTTGTATGGTTGATTTAATTGGGTTATATGTTTAATATTGACTAATCGAAAAAGTTGGTAATAATCGATTAACAACCCATTCACCCCCCCCCCCCCTCTAGGTTGTAGACACACGCTTAGAGTGTATTTTCACCTTCTCATCAACTGAGACCCATTTCTGGTGTCCCTTACGAACATTTCATGTGGCATTGGTAGCAGGCTATAGAGGACATTCCTTCGTTAGCACGAATTTTAGGTATTTTGTTACCAAGATGCTTTGATATTATTTTTCTACTTGGTATAGTTTTCTCCAGTTAATTTGTCATTAGCAAGGATTTGTAATAGTACATAAGACATTGCTTAAAAACCATAAATAAAGGATTCATTCAAACATACATTTAATTCACATGTGAATGTTTGACATAAATTTAAATATGATGCATGAACATATTTAATGAACAAGAAAATCCCAAAAACTGTGTCTATGCCACGACAATCCAACATACCACAAGCAAGTGCCACCTTATGGTCGGTCAAATTCTTACATGTTTGATCGAGACATTTGTAGGGAAAATTAACTAAAACCGCAGCGGAAGGCGAAAAGTAGATTTTCGTATAGTTTAAAATTTTTCTAAAGATTTGAACCTTATCCCTTTAATTAATTAAACACAAATATACGGTTAGAGTTAAATACCTCTTGTCGAGTGATCCGATTGACTTACGTCGATGGTAATCCGTAAGATCTTCAATCCTAGCACGTACGTGAATCAACTAGGAGCGTGGTCTCCCTTTTTTCTTTGAATTGCTTACCTGAGAATGGATGTATAGGAACTTCTGATCCTGATCTTCAATCCCAAAACACCAAGAGCCTAGAAAAATAATTCCGGTCACTTTTGAATTCACAATCGATATGATTGGAACTCGCGTAACCCTAAATTGAAAGTGTGCACAAAACCTTTTGATCCTAAAGGCTTGCAAGTGCACTATCGAATGAGAACTTATTTTTCTTTTTCTCTCTTGGCCGAAATTCTATGTGTATTGAGTAAGATTTTTATTTTTCAAAGCAAACTGTAAGTTCCTCATATTTTGATTGGCTTATTTCGTTGACAAACCACATTGGGGATTATTCTTTGTAAGGGTAATTTAGGCCTCTTGAGTGTGATCAAGCTTCAAGGACATCATCTCTCTTAAAGAGCACTTCAAAGGTATCTCACTAGTTTAACTTTCTTTGAAGAGATCTAGTTGCACACACTCACTTGCATGCATTATGTTCCTATCTTCATGTAATTGAATGATGTATTGTATGCCTCTTTTCACACTCCACACTTGCACATTTTGCACATCTCTTTGTGTGTTGAGTTTGCCCAGAAAAGAGAATTTCTTCTCTTAGCGCGGCCTAGACCGCTTGGCAAGACTTGCTTGCACCTGCGGCATACAGAGCGGTATACCTCAGCAGAGTCATGCTTCATGTACCGCTTCCTGTACACTTGCACGCAAAGCGACCCAAGTAGCGGTGTTGTCCAGTAAGCCTCTGTTGCCTATACCGCGGCCTGTGCACCTGCATGCACAGCGCCCTGCACCGCGTTGTTGTCCAGACGGTGCACTGCTGTGTGTACCGCGGTCTGGACACTTGCCTGCGACGCGGTCCATCTAGCGGTATTGACTGGATTTTGTGCCCTAAGTTCAAAACGACGCTGTTTCAACTAGGGCTCCCTTATATATGCTCTATCTTCTTCCTTGCTCGTTTTTTATGAGTTCAAGAAGACATTTTTGTAAGGCCAAGCTTCCCTTAGAGAGAGAAACTCCCAAGAACTCATCTTTACTCAACCAAACACAAATCCATGTGCATCTAACCTCTTCAAGCATTATCTCATCATGGATTCTTCTTGCTTTCATTGACTAGGTAACTTGAACATGCCCTAAATCTCTTTGTATTTATTTATGTTCTTGTTTGCCTAGGGTTAGCTCTTTTATGTGATTTTATTGCATATCTTTATGGTTATTGGCATTTATAACATGATTGAGTAGTTGTGTGTTGGTTGAGAGCCTTGTTCATTAATAGCTAGCATTTAGGACGATTTTACCCTTCTAGCTAAATCTTCATGCATTTGCATTTAGATATTGATATCTAGGATTTGCATTTATTGATATCTTTAAATCCTTAGATAAGCATTTATTGTTGCCTAGCATTAATTGCATGTTTGAATATCTTTTACATATTCACATAGGTTGTTTAACCTCTTCATTGATTGTTAAGCTTTGTGACTAAGTGAGTTAGTGCACAAGCTTGTGGTCAAGAATCACTATTAAAGGCCCGTTGGGTAGAGTGAAAGGGTTAGAGACCAAGTAGGTGTGACTTGAGGTCAACCTAGGTTGTAAACTTTCGTTCAAATAATGGATTTGAGGACCGTAAGTGGCTAAAAGGATAACCCGTGAGTTTTGCCCAGTTGGAGGGTTTCTCACGTAAATCAATCCTTGTGTTTTTATTGTTTTCCGCTTATTTATATTGGATTGATTGATTGCTAATATGGAGTAGGATTATTAAAATTGATTAAGTCGAAAAGTTGGTAATAAATCAACTAAAACCTATTCACCCCCCCCCCCTCTAGGTTGTATTAGACACACTTTGTGTATTTTCACAAACAAAAATCTCTCTCACTCAAGCTTCTTAGTGGCCGAAATTTATCACCTTATATTTATAAGGTGACCGAAATTTCTCCTTCTCAAAATAGGGTTGGCCGAATTCTTTGTGTAGGAAATCTAGGATTGACCAATTTCCTTACCTGAAAAGGAATTGTACTTTTCCCTAATTCCTATCAATTTAAGAATCCTAACCCTTATAGGACTAGGGTGGCCGAATTCTTTGTGTGGTATGGAGTGTATGTGGACTTAATCCTTACCACATTAGGACTCATATCACTTAAAAGAATTCTAACCCTAATCCAACACATAGTATTTTATTTACTGATCAGGAAAAGATTTTGATTTAAACTATTAATTAATTAAATAATTAATTAATTTTCACTTAATCAAAAAAATAAAATAAAATAATATCTTGGGCTATTTTATTAGCCTTGCCGCCCACACCATATATATATGGGCCTAATATTATTTTTCTTATTTTATTTAATCCATTAGACTGTCAATAAAAGCCCACATGTGAACCAGATTTATTCTTACTAAAAGAAACAAGCCCACATGTCTCCGTTTAATATATTAATATAATAGAGCAGCCCATTAAATAAATAATAGACATATTATATTCTTAATATATTAAATGCAATTCTAGATGGACCCATAAATTTGTCTAGTAGAATATATCAAGTGATCCATGCAAGTACGTGTGGATTGTGGATCTTGGCGGGCTATCTAAATTTAAGCTTCAATAATCATAACCTAATCACAATCAACAAATGATTCACTTAGGTCCGATCTATTAATTTTAACTCATTCCACTAAAGAGTTAAAATTGAACTCTAAAATTAAGATAGAATAAGGAGATGTTTCTCATTCATACCCTAGACAATCTTATAGGAGATGGTGTATCCTAATGAATAATATCAGTAATCACCAAGAGCTCATAGACCGCCTATAGCTCTCCAAGTTACCATATTTCCTCATATGACCACATTTTGAACTTGGATATTTTGACTTGTCCAGAAGCGATGTCTTCAATAATCATTATTGAAAACTCAACGTTGAGATTTAATATCCAATACCTCAAAACATCCATATGATGATATTATACTCTCATTTAATAAATGGAGCCACGATGTCCATATCTATAAATGAAGTCCTCTATCGATTAACAAATGAATACCACCAAACTATCGAGGATAGACTATGCTATATAATCGTACTCATTGATAGCTCAAATGATAACACTTGCAACCATAAGTCCATCATTTATCTCAGGATTAATATCGACTCTCCGATTTTCCTAATAACGAAAAGACTTATATCTAGTGACGGTTCTAGATAAAGTATTTCATTGTGATCCTGTTCAATGCACCCAGTGCACTAGATTCTTTTACTCGAAAACCTTTCGATGATTTTAGACTCATCATAACTCATTTGATCCCACTCAAATGCTAGTAAAAGAATTCTACAACTTTATCAAGATAGAGGTGCCCAACCTTTAACTTAAGTTGTGAACGTTATTCAAGACTTACTAAATAATTGTGTCTACCTCACACATATCCGGATGTATGAACAATTCTTCATATCTCATAGTCTTTTGACTTTATGATTATTTACCTTGACAAATATAATAATAAATGCTATAAGTATTTGTAAGAATCAGAAAACACTTTATTAATATGAAAAGATTGTCAATTACAATATTACACTCTTGCTATTGAGCATAATCCTAACAATCTCCCACTTGCACTATAGCAAGTGTGTCATATCTCTCATTCCCATATTCTCTAGGTGCCCATCAAAACTCTTCTGAGGTAGAGCCTTTGTGAAAGGATCCGCTAGATTTTCTGCTGACGCGATTTTGGTGATCGTCACATCTCTCCTATGAACAATTTCCCTTAAAAGGTGATATTTCCTTTCTATGTGTTTACCTCTTTTATGACTTCTTGGTTCTCTCGAATTAGCCACTGCTCCACTATTGTCACAGTGTATAGTGATCTGCTTATTCACATTAGGAACCACTTCCAAGTCAATCAAGAATTGGCGGAGCCAAACAGCCTCTTTTGCAGCTTCGCATGTAGCAACATACTCAGCTTCCATGGTGGAATCAGCAATACAAGATTGCTTGATACTCCTCCATATGACTGCTCCTCCTCCAATGGTAAACACAGATCCTGATGTGGATTTTCTGGAGTCAGAATCTGACTGGAAATCAGAATCTATATACCCAACGGGAATTAAATCCCCTCCAGAGTATACAAGCATATAATCTCTTGTTCTTTTAAGATACTTGAAAATATGCTTGACTGCCGTCCAATGATCAGGACCAGGTTTCGATTGAAACCTGCTAACTATGCTAACAGCAAAACAAATATCTGGTCTAGTACATAGCATTGCATACATGAGACTTCCAACTGCCGAGGCAAATGGAACTCTACTCATGAATTGCTCTTCATGCTCATTCTTAGGAACCTGGTCCTTAGAAAGTTTGATTCCATGTCTAAAAGGTAACATACCTTTCTTGGAATCTTGCATGGAAAATCTAGACAAGATTTTATCAATGTATGAAGCTTGGGATAATGCAATCGTTCTATTCTTTCTATCCCTTATTACTTGGATACCAAGAATATAACTTGCTTCTCCTAAGTCCTTCATATCAAATTGTTTTGCTAACCATTCTGTTACTGATGTCAATACACCTACATCGTTTCCAATGAGTAGTATATCATCAACATAAAGAATGAGGAAAACCAACTTGTCGCCTTTAATCCTTTTGTATACACAAGGTTCGTTAGGGTTTTCTTATATGCGTTTTGAGCATGGCACCGGTAGCTTTGAATAAATCCAAAACCTTTCACAGCTTGATCGAACCTTATGTTCCAGGATCTGGATGCTTGCTTCAGTCCATATATGGACTTTTGCAATTTGCATACTCTTTCCTCTTGGCCCTTTTCAATGAATCCTTCTGGTTGCATCATGTAGATGCTCTCGTCAAGACTTCCATTAAGGAAAGCTGTCTTGACGTCCATTTGCCAAATCTCTAGGTCTAGAGATGCTGCAATGGATAAGAGTATCCTAATGGATTTAAGCATGGCCACAGGAGAGAAGGTTTCCTCGTAATCGATACCTTATTTCTGTGTATAACCTTTAGCTACCAGTCTAGCTTTAAAGGTTTCCACATTACCATCCATACCTCTTTTCCTCTTGTATACCCACTTACACCCAATGGGTTTTATCCCTTTAGGCAAGTCTACAAGGGACCAGAATTTGTTATTGAACATCGATTCAATCTCAGATTGCATTGCCTTTTGCCAATGACGACAATCAACATCCTCCATTGCTTCCTTGTACGTGTAGGGATCATCGTCGTCCGGGAGATTCTCCACAGATTCTCCTAGACCGATGTATCTTTCGGGTTATGTTATAACCCTCCCACTACGATGAGGAATGGTAGGTTGTTGATTTTGTGTTGGAGTGGAACTTACAATTGGGCTAGGTTGTGAAACCTCTTGTGGAATTGTATCTCCTGACATTTCATTCAGGACAATTCTACTTTTGGGCACAAAATTATTCATATAGTCCTTTTCTAGAAATGAAGCATTTGTTGAAACAAATACTTTTAGATCATTAGGACTATAGAAATAATATCCTTTAGTTCCTTTTGGATACCCCACAAATATACATGTTTCTGAACGGGACTCCATCTTTTTAGTCTTTCCTTTCAACACATGTGCAGGACAACCAAATATCCTCATGTGTTGTAAACTAGGTTTTCGCCCAGTCCACAATTCATGTGGGGTTTTAGGGACAGATTTAGATGGTACATCGTTTAGAATGCATATTGCTGTTTGTAGAGCATATCCCCAAAAAGAAATAGGAAGTGTTGAATAACTCAACATTGACCTCACCATCTCTAAAAGAGTTCTATTTCTCCTTTCTACTACCTCATTTTGTTGAGGTGTACCTGGTGCAGAAAACTGAGAAACTATCCCATTATCAATAAGATATTGCTGAAACTCTCCAGATAGATATTCTCCACCACGATCAGATCTCAAGATTTTTATATGTTTCTCAAGCTGATTTTCTACTTCAGCTTTGAATGCTTTGATCATGTCAAAAGCATCTGACTTATGTCTCATGAGGTACACATAACCAAATCTTGAATAATCATCTGTGAAGGTGATGAAGTACTCATATCCACCTCTAGCTTGAATGCTCATAGGACCACATACATTAGTGTGTATTAGTCCTAAACATTCAGTGGCTCTTGCACCTTTGGTATTGAACGGCCTTTTGGTCATTTTACCTTCCAAAAATGATTCACAAGTTGGTAGATCATCAACCTTTAAGTCACTTAAAGGTCCGTCACATACCAATCTCTTAATCCTATTAAGGTTAATGTTACCTAGGCGTAAATGCCAAAGGTAGGTTTCATCTTTTGATAATTTTACTCTTTTATGATTAGGTTCCATTATTTCTGTGTCTAACGAGTGAGAGATATTTCTATGCAAAAAGAATAGACCATTTTCCAATGTACCTTTGCAAACAATTTTTTCATTCTTACTAATAATAAAAGCTTTATTAAAAGTAACCGAATATCCAAATTATTTAAACAAGAAACTGAAATTAAATTCCTCTTGAATTGAGGTACATAATAAACGTCTATTAAATCTAAATGCCTACTAGAATCTAAAATAACTCTAATATCTCCCACTGCACTTGCAGACACTAACGTTCCGTTGCCCAAGCGCAAATTGACTTCATCTTCATTCTGCCTTCTCCTTTCTTGGAACCCCTGCAAGGAATAAAAAACATGATTAGTGGCTCCAGGGTCTATGATCCAAGAATCAGTAGAATCTGCCAGAAAACATGTTTCAAGATAATTAATATTACCTTCTTCCTTCTTATTTTGGGACTTTGGGCAATCTCTTTTCCAATGTCCCTTTTTACCACAAAGGAAGCATTTCCCTTTGATCTTGGTTACTTTCTTGGTTTCCTTCTTGGTAGGACCAAGTTGCTTTTTCTTCTGTTGTTTCTTGACCTTCTTACGGGTCTTAACAGTAGCAAGTTTACCAACCAAATAAATCTCTTGACCTTTGTTTTTCACAAGGATCTTTTCAGGGCGTTGAACATCTTGCATCACACCATGCAAGGTGTATTCCTTTTTGTTCAAGGTGTAGTCAAACTTGAACTGATCAAAGTAATCTGACAGTGAGTTAACTACCACATCAATTTTGGTCTCACCATCAATCTCAGCACCATTTAGTTCAGCAATATTGAGATGTGCTATGAATTTCATCATGTGATCTTTCACAGATTGTCCAGGTTTCATCCTAAGATTCATAAAAGCAGTCACTGCCTCTCTCTTAGTCGTCCTAGACCTCATAGCAAACATTTCCTCTAGAGACATCATTATATCAGTAGCGGACTCCATTCCTTCATGTTGCTGTTGCAACACGTCGGAGATAGTGGCCATAATATAACATTTTGCATTATCATCAGAAGTCTTCCACTGCTCATACTCATCTCTTTGCATCACACTAGATTCATTATTAGGAAGGGGTGGTTTAGGAGTAGTCAGAACAAATTTATGTTTTTCACTTTGCAGCAGCAGCCCAATTTTCCTTTTCCATGTGACATAATTATCTCCAGTTAAGGTGTTATCTTTCAAGATGTTCATAAGTGATGGGGTCATGATTTCTGATTAAAACAAAAACATATATAAGTAAATAATCATGATAAAGCACTTTTAAATATTTATCTTGAATTAAATAAATAATTCAGTCGTAAAAATTCAACGGTGATCCAACACCCATAAATCTTACGCCTCATTTGGGAGTTCATACTATTTACTAGTTGGACTAGGTCCCACCTAATTGTTAACATAACAACCAGCGTTTTCAATTTTCGCCTTGCAATTTTATTAACAAGAACTCTTGGGAGGATATTAATAAAATTACATTGAGTGTGTTACCAAGATATCGACCCTCAATTTTCTCTCACGAGAATCCCTCCTTGGGGGAGTAGATTTCGTTTAAGTCAATTGTCTAGTCTATGCTTGTAAGAAAGTATTTTGTTGAATTCCATTTATGGACGCCCCTTGGGGGGATTACAAAAAATAATAAAACTCAACTAACCTTGGAGGCCATAGGCGTTCTAACACACCTTCTCCCACTCAATTATCTAAGGCATGTGATTAAATTCCAAAGAATGATTTTACTAAGTTATCTAGACGCCAATTAGATACCTAAATCATTCAATGCATGTTCATACCAAAAGAGATATATGAGTGGCACTCCTATTCAATGTGACATGTTATCATACAATAACAAATATTGTAATATTTATACATAAAAAATAAATAGCCACAATTTTGGTCCATCCTAGAAAAGCATGTAAATTACAATTGTACGGAATACAAAAACTCCTTTCTTGGCGGACAAGACTTCAAGCGACCATCTCGCGCACGAAACTCGCACGCCCAAAGATCACCACAGCAGCTCATGTGCACGCCTAGCCCATGCAAGGGCATGAGCTGCCGCACGGCCAGCCTATGCATGGGTCGTGCGCTGCTGCACCGCAACAAGCGCAGCTGCACGCTTGGTTGCGTGCGCTCTTGTTGTCTCGGTGCGCGCGGGTGCCAAGACGGGTTCCGGATGCTCCAATTTCTTCAAATCTTCGAGTCTTCGAATCTTGAATATATTACAGCTTATTTTATACAATAAAATACTACAGTAATTTTTTATTTTTTTTATTAACTACTGCAGTATTTTTTTTTTTTACAAATAAAAAACTGCACTAAAAAAAACTACAGTAATTTTAATACATTAAAAACTGCACTATTTTATACAACATAAAAAAAAATTAAGCAACTATCAAGAAGGAACTTGTGACGATAATAGGCCACCCTTCTTGTTACAATTCTGAAACAAAAATTACATGGAAAATCTAGGACCAAAATTGAGCAATAACAATTCACTTTATAACAATATATATAAATTCATACATTCGACATGTAATTATATATGCGAATACCTAGAGTGTCATCTCTTTCTAAAACATGCATAATCACAATAAAAAGAAATAGATTCACGTATATATACGTTAATTAATTAAAGGGTACAACCAGGGCTCTGATACCAATTGTAGGGAAAAATTAACTACAACCGCAGCGGAAGGCGAAAAGTAGATTTTCGTATAGTTTAAAATTTTTCTAAAGATTTGAACCTTAACCCTTTAATTAATTAAACACAAATATACGGTTAGAGTTAAATACCTCTTGTCGCGTGATCCGATTCACTTACGTCGATGGTAATCCGCAAGATCTTCAATCCTAGCACTTACGTGAATCACCTAGGAGCGTGGTCTCCCTTTTTTCTTTGAATTGCTTACCTGAGAATGGATGTATGGAACTTCTGATCCTGATCTTCAATCCCAAAACACCAAGAGCCTAGAAAAATAGTTCCGGTCACTTTTGAATTCACAATCGATATGATTGGAACTCGCGTAACCCTAAATCGAAAGTGTGCACAAAACCTTTTGATCCTAAAGGCTTGCAAATGCACTATCGAATGAGAACTTATTTTTCTTTTTCTCTCTTGGCCGAAATTCTATGTATATTGAGTAAGATTTTTATTTTTCAAAGCAAACAAAAATCTCTCTCACTCAAGCTTCTTAGTGGCCGAAATTTATTACCTTATATTTATAAGGTGACCGAAATTTCTCCTTCTCCAAATAGGGTTGGCCGAATTCTTTGTGTAGGAAATCTAGGATTGGCCAATTTCCTTACTTGAAAAGGAATTGTGCTTTTCCCTAATTCCTATCAATTTAAGAATCCTAACCCTTATAGGACTAGGATGGCCGAATTCTTTGTGTGGTATGGAGTGTATGTGGACTTAATCTTTACCACATTAGGACTCCTATCACTTAAAAAAATTCTAACCCTAATCCAACACATAGTATTTTATTTACTGATCAGGAAAAGATTTTGATTTAAACTATTAATTAATGAAATAATTAATTAATTTTCATTTAATCAAAACAATAAAATAAAATAATATCTTGGGCTATTTTATTAGCCTTGCCGCCCACACCGTATATATATGGGCCTAATATTATTTTTCTTATTTTATTTAATCAATTAGACTTTATATAAAAGCCCACATGTGAACCAGACTTATTCTTACTAAAAGAAACAAGCCCACATGTCTCCTTTTAATATATTAATATAATATAGCAGCCCATTAAATAAATAATAGACATATTATATTCTTAATATATTAAATGCAATTCTAGATGGACCCATAAATTGGTCCGGTAGAATATATCAAGTGATCTATGCAAGTACATGTGGATTGTGGATCTTGGCGGGCTATCTTAATTTAAGCTTCAATAGACATAACCTAATCACAATCAACAAATGATTCACTTAGGTCCGATATATTAATTTTAACTCATTCCACTAAAGAGTTAAAATTGAACTCTTAAATAAAGATAGAATAAGGAGATGTTTCTCATTCATACCCTAGACAATCTTATAGGAGATGGTGTATCCTCGTGAATAATATCAGTAATCGCCAAGAGCTCATAGACCGCCTATAGCTCTCCAAGTTACCATATTTCCTCATATGACCACATTTTGAACTTGGATATTTTGACTTGTCCAGAAGCCATGTCTTCAATAATCATTATTGAAAACTCAACGTTGAGATTTAATATCCAATACCTCAAAACATCCATATGATGATATTATACTCTCATTTAATAAATGGAGCCACGATGTCCATATCTATAAATGAAGTCCTCTATCGATTAACAAATGAAACCACCAAACTATCGAGGATAGACTATGCTATATAATCGTACTCATTGATAGCTCAAATGATAACACTTGCAACCATAAGTCCATCATTTATCTCTGGATTAATATCGACTCTCCGATTGTCCTAATAATGAAAAGACTTATATCTAGTGACGGTTCTAGATAAAGTATTTCATTGTGATCCTGTTCAATGCACCCAGTACACTAGATTCTTTTACTCGAAAACCTTTCGATGATTTTAGACTCATCATAACTCATTTGATCTCACTCAAATGCTAGTAAAAGAATTCTAAAACTTTATCAAGATAGAGGTGCCCAACCTTTAACTTAAGTTGTGAACATTATTCAAGACTAACTAAAGAATTGTGTCTACCTCACACATATCCGGATGTATGAACAATTCTTCATATCTCATAGTCTTTTGACCTTATGATTATTTACCTTGACAAATATAATAATAAATGCTATAAGTATTTGTAAGAATCAGAAAACACTTTATTAATATGAAAAGATTGTCAATTACAATATTACACTCTTGCTATTGAGTATAATCCTAACAACATTCTCAATCAAATGATATACCAGAATAATTCATATTCCTCCATCATTCCACCATCGTTTATTTCAGTCAGGTTTGTAATAAACCAATGTAATTAAAACCTTGTGAGTGTAACCCACCATTTCAGATCTCTTAAGCTTAACTTGAGAATTGCCGCCTGTCAATCCCAAAATACACTCAGATATCCTATCCGTTAGGAAGTCAACCTTGATATTGATTTTCATGGAGACCCTCCTTAGGGAGGATGAAAACAAAGTCATCTCGAAGCCCACTTGAATCTCACGGTGTTGAACTAATGATGGAGACTGCAGGATATAATGTCATATATCCCTCTCCCACTCACTATTTTAGAATTAGGGTTTTCACTTAATGCACCTAGATATTACTAAGATTAAACGGCTAATTTCAATCTAAAGGTTTAGGGCATATGAAACAAATTACTAGAATCTTATTCTAATAACAAATAAACTAATCCCATTTTTAACAAATTAAAAATCTAGTTCATCATTCAAATTCTAATCTATGTAAACAATTTTACTAAGACTAGAATTATTTAATGTGATTTACCAAGTTTTAACTATTAAAACTATTCTCATTAATAGGCCCAATTATATTGGGGCTTTAATCTAATTAAACCTAATATTAAGTGAATGACCTAACTAATCTACCTAATTAAACGATTTATTTAAAAGACTAATTATTAATGAGAATTACCAAGTTTTTACTCTAAAAACTAATCTCATTATTAATAGCCAATTATGTGATTTGCCAATTTTTTAAATCATATATAAAAAAATAAAACACATAATGTGAATGGCTATTATGCATGTATGACATTTAATAAAATGCATGTGTATGCATGACAATGCTTTAATTATCACATAATAAAAGCATGCATGAATTGACCGAGTACGATGGGTTTATCTACCTTAAAAAAAAAATCTAATTACAAAAATTATCCAAGGTATTCTTTGGTCTTCTTGTAATCCATCTTCTTCAAGTCTTCTCATCGGTATCTTTCGGGCCAAAATCAAGTCCAACTTGATTTATTTTTAATGGATCCATCTCATGGATTAAATCCCATAAAGCCCAAGTGTTACTCTAACAATTTTTGAAGGCCTGGGATTTCCTAAAAAACAACCCAAACACGCTAGCGTATACGCAGCCTTAGCGCCTACGAATGTGCAGCCTTAGCGCATAACGCCAGTGGCTGCTTTCATGCGCATGGGCCGTGTTGCATCACTTCTGCTTGTGCAAAAGGAGTGTGTGACTACTGCATAAAACACAACAATTGAATGTTGCACGTTGTGCAACACTTGCGCATGTGTGTCTATTAACAGTAGCACAAACACAACAATTGAATGTTGCATGCTGCTTGACAATTATGCAATACTTGCATGGGAGTGCATGACAACACAACATTTGCAATTGCGTAGCAGTGCGATTGCGCAACACATTACATCAATTCATAACAGCATTACAACAATTGCATGAGAGTGCATTGACATCTGCACAAATTCATAACATCATTACAACTTTATATTGCCTCTGTGTATTGCGCAACAATTGCGCATGGGTGTGCGATGGCTTTGCACGTCTTTTGTGCGTGCTGCTATTGTTGTATGCATTCTGGATTGTCGTTCTTCATCGAATTACGTCAATAAAAATAAATTACAGCATACAAAAAGAAATTATACAACCCAGAATTAATATTACATCAGAAAAAATAATATTACAATTATAATCAAAAACCCTAAAACCCACCGTACCATACAATTAACGATCAATCATGCTTTAAAAAAAATTTAAAACATCATACATTCAATAGATTGTGCCTACACATATATACATGCAATTAATCAAGAACATAGAACGATTTATTCGAATATATCGTACTAGGGCTCTGATACCAATTGTAAGCCCTAGAGTTGCACAGCGGAAGGGAAATTTAAAAATTTTACAAAATAATATTTAGGCGTCTTTAAAACCGTGTACAATATATAAGAATAAATAAAAGGCAGGATTCTAAATCATACCTACAAGCTAACTCCTTTGTTCTTTCTCTTATTGATATCGCTTTCCTATTTGTACCACCGGATCTTCCTCGCAATCTCCCGAGTTCCGGCAACTGCGTGTGGGTGCGCCACTGGCTTCAGGAGATTGTATAGAGGTTGAAGAAACAACACAACACAATTCTTGCTTTGTGTATCAAGATTTCAGCCATTCGTGAATAATGTAGAACAAAAACAATTTTTGTTTTCTTGTTGTCTTCTTGTTGGCCGCACCACACTTTCTTGTTTTCTTCTTTCTGTTTTGTTGTTGTTTCAACATGTGGGATATTTTCTCTTGTCTTTTTTTTTTAATAATATATCTTTATATATTTTAAAACAAGATACTAATCATTTTCCAAATATATCTTTATATATTAAAAAAACGATAATCAGTATTTTAGTGACCAAGTTAGTATAAGATTCTAAATCCCACATAACCTTAGTTCATTAAAACTTGAACACTTGACCTAGTTAGGAAATAAAATAATATGATTATTTTATCCTTTGTCTCAGTCATGGTTCGAACTTGTAACCTCTAGTTAGTAATTAATTAACAATTCTCAATTATTCATTTATTAATTAAATAATGTCATCATTTAATTAATTCCTTGACTAAATATGTGTCACTTTCATAACACAATTAACTGAACAATCCAATTTATTAATCGTGACCCTTGTTACCTTTAACACTCAGGACTAGCAAGGGTACCTAATGGACCCACAGTCTTGAGCTCCAATAATCCTTAGAAAATTTAATTAAACTCTTTAATTAATATTTCATGATTATTAAGCTCAGAGTTACTGCACTAAAAACCGGAGGCTGCACTCTAGTAACTGTAGATGTATTACATAAACCGAAATCACAGTTGTCTATCGATATAGCTATTACATAGAGTATGATCCTCCATAAGTAGTTCATAATTAGAGATAGGTCATAAAGTCTGTTATACCCCTCTAATTATATCTTTTCCTTTAAGTACCATTGATTCTCTAATGAACAATAAATCCTAACTTCCTTTAAGAAAGAAGAAGATCACTCATATTGTTCAAGCCTCGAATCAAGCCTCGAATCAACCCTTAAGGGAACTACTATCTACTTCCGGAAAGAAGGAGTGGATTCCACTATCGTGTTCAGACCTTCCCAGCCACAAGCCAAACCACGATCCCAACATACAAAGTTATTAGGAATGCAACTTCGATCTCACCCATGGTATATTAAAAACCATGATCTAACTTGAAGGAGTCGGTAAGACACTCAAGATTAAGATCACCCATATATAGCCATCCTTTGTCGATATATATGAATATCATCATGTAGCGGACCTTGGTGAGAGATTCATATAGATCGTGGCCCAGTCCTATATAATCAAATCATATAAGGTGCCTCCATTCTCATATCACAATATGAATAGTCTAGGATAAGACCACCGTATATTATGTAATGGACCGCAGCTGTAGATTAACCACAAATAAAGTACCCAACTCTATTTGCTATCAACAGACTTTTTAGATTACTCATCTCAAACTGAATTCCTCTGTATATGACACTCATATACTTAGTTAGAGATTACATCTTGCAATCTTGGATGTTAAGTACACATGATATAAATGTATGAGATAGATTAATAGAATGAAAAACTGCTTCTTTTATTAATGTTTCATTCACATTTACAAATTACAAGCATTAGGGTATAAACCCCAACAATTCACGCGAAATCTAATTCACGGAGTTTTCCAAAAATGATCCATGGGTTTGGAGGTTAGGTTTGTGGGTTTTGATCGCTCTAAAAGTATACATGTTTTGAGTGCTTAATCTTTTACCTTTGTTGCCATTTTTGGAATGTTTTAATTGTTTATTTGCTTGTAAAAGTGCTTTCAGACATTATTACTCATCCAAGGGCAGTTTTGTCTCAAGTTGGAGTTTTCATGCAAAAAGAAGGGATTTCTGGAATATAAGAAGAAATCTGCGAGTTCCACCTCGCAGTTCCAACTCCCAGATGTTCCCCATAGAAGACTGTGATATCACACTGTGATTTCATAATCAACTCTCACCTCGCAGATGTTTCCCAGACCATACTGCGATGTCAAATCTGCGAGTTCCATCTCACAGGACCAACTGGCAGATCAACTCCATAAGCAATTGCCATGTCATACTGTGACATCAAGCCAGCAGATTAGAACTGCTACTTCAAATCTACGAGTTCCATTTCACAGGCCAGACTCACAGAACACTTCTAGAAGATATTGCAACATTAAACTGTGAGTGCAAACCATCAGAATCAAGGCGGCAGTAGGATATGTGAGTTCCATGTCACAGAAGAACCTCACAGAAGTTGCTTAGAATTCCACCGCCATCAAAATCTGCGAGTTCTAACTAGCAGAAATAACACTGCGACTTCAATCTGTGTGTTCTATCTCGTAGTGCTATCTCACAATCACTTTCCTCTTCAGCAATCCACTTTATAAATCAATGATTTTCCTACCCATTGCATACACTTAAATATCTTTGTTAACCTAGTATATATATATATATACCATAGAATATAGAAGAAAAATATATACAAGTAGTTTTTCATAGTTTAGAAGATAGATTTAAACACTTAGGCCACGTTTGTTTCTTGGGATAGGATGGGAATAAGCTATTTTGAAGCCATTTCCCATGTTTGACTGAGTCATGGGATGTGATAAAATAATCCCATTTATTTTGATTTATCCCACTGCAATCGGATAAAACAATCCCAACAAAATTGAAGGGATTCATTTGAATCCTAACTTTCTTCTTCAACGCAGCTTCTTTTTGTTCAAGTCTTCAACGCAGCTTCTTTCTTCCTTCTTTCTTCAACACAGCTTCTTCTTCAACACCACTTCTTTCTTCTTTCTTTAAGACAACGGGATAGAAAGAAAGAGTGCCAATCTCCTTTCACCTTACCGGCAGATCGGCGAATCGGCGCTCTTCGCCCTCTCGAATCCCTCTCAAATCGAAACGACACTAACAAATCCCTCTCAAATCTAGGGTATTTGTGTTTCGAGCGGGTTTGTGTGTAAATAGTTAGGAGATTTTTATGAATCGATTAGATTTGTGTGAATCTTTTATGATTTTATTTGGTGAATCGAGTGGGTTTGTGTGGGATTCTTTGGAAAAGTGTGGAAAATGGTGTAGATCAAGAAGTTTTGGTGTTTGAGCTGGGTTTGGTAATGGCAGAAACATAGGAGATTATTGGGTTTTGGGTGTTGTTGTTGTGGTGGTGGTGGTGGTCGACGGTGTTGTGGTTGGGTTTGGGTCTGATAGGGATGTCTGAGTTTATGATGAGTTAATTTGTTTTTATTCCTGCCTAAAAAATGATAATTTCCCAATTTTTAATCCTATCCTATGTAGCACCAAACACATGATTACTTTATTTTAATCATATCTTATTTTACACCAAACATAGGATAACATTAAATTTTGTTCAACCCTACCCCATTCAATCCAATCCAATCCAATCCTATCCCATAAAAATAATCCTATCCTATCCCGTGCACCAAACGGGGCCTTAGAGATCAAAGTATTTTTTAGTTTGAACTAGATCTTGAAGCAACTTTGAGAAGATTGAAGGAATAATTTGTAATCAAAGTCAAGGATCATCATCCATGACAATCAGTTGTATCTCTCTCTCTATCTTTTGTAATTATGAACATGATGTGTAGCAAGATTTATTGAGATGTAAGGGATAGAGGTTCATTTGTTATTAACTATCATCTAAGTCAATATGATATGTTTATCCATTATATCTTGTTTATATATGTGCAATTAATGTATGACCTATACATTTAATGTAATTTACTTTGCATTGGTAGCATTTAAGAAGCTTTTAAGTGGTTGGATCATCATTAAATGTGTTTGAACAAACACTACTAATATCCCCACTTTCTCTTGGAATGATTGTTGATGATGCATGACCATGCTTGTTAATGTCATTTGCCCTTCTAGATTTAAGATTTCCCTATTCACCATTCTTTGACCTATTGAGATGTGGAATTGACGAAAGTCTTTCTCAAAGAGCTTTCAAGTTGGGGCCCCATATTAGATAAATGGATGTTGTTTTAAAGATATTGATTTAAGATCTTGGTTAACACTGATGCTCTATCATATTCCCTTGTATCTCATTTGGTCCACCTTTATTCTAAACCTTTTAAGAACAATTAATAGTCAATCCTTCTTAAGATAGTATAAGTTTTCAAATTTTGATTTTCACTACCTAGAGAGTCCTTGTGGGATCGATACCCTTACTTGTGTCTGCTATACTTGACAATGATTCGTACACTTGCGAAGGATTAATTAGACTCGCACACTCCATTTTCATTCAATTTAGGTTTTAGATCACCATTAGTTTAGAGGTACACTCGGAGTGCGGTAAAAATCTTGGCACCGATGCCGGGGACTCTACTTTTTAGACTAGCGGTAATCCATTTTGGTTCATTTAACCTAGTTAAAAATTTTATTTCTCATTTCAGTATTTAACCAATTGTATGCAAGGTCGAAGATCACTAGGAGGACCTTTGTTTCCAAGTATTGAAGACATCAATCGAATTGCTAGGGTACGAGGAAGAATAGATACACCACCAGTGGTTATCAAAATTGGAAGTGACTTATCTCCTTCCAACAACAGAACCATGGACGAAAAAAACCCAGTCGTGGTACAACGGTTTATGAAGGATTATGCACTGCTGAAAGTTGGTTCACAACAATCGAAAATCTTGCTTGAAATAGCTTAAAGAAACTATGAGCTCAATAATATGCACTACAACACTCTTGCGGTATTTCATGGTCAACCAAGGGAGGAGGCACTTCAGTTTATAAAGGAGTTCTACCATGTGATGACAACCATTCCATTGGGAGGAATTACAGAAGATCAGCTATGGATGGGGTGTTTCTCATACTGTTTAAAGGATCAAGCCAAGCAGTGGCTTATGGCATTGGCACCCGGATCTCATACAACTTGGACGGAAGTTGAGAGGAAGTTCTTCGATAAGTATTTCCCTTCAAGTAGAACAAAGGAAATTTGGGGAGAATCGCCACCTTCTAAGAGGAAGAAGGAGAGCCTTTTTATAAGACATGGGATCATTTCAATATGCTTCTAGCTAAATGTCTACACCATAAGTTCACTTTGGTTAGCCAAGTACAATCATTTTATGACGGACTTACCAGGCTTACTTAAGCCATCGTGGACAACGCTTGTGGAGGTGCAATAAGGGAATTGACAGCGAAAGAAGTGTTTGTCAAGTATAAGATGTTGGGACAAAATTCCCAACAAAGAAGTTGAAGAGGGGAATGTGAGAGAGGTTTGAATAGATAGATGGCCAATAATGTGGCTAGTCTCACTAGGGACATGCAACATCTTGTAATGAATCTTAGAAGCAAGCCCTCCCTGAACACCCAAGTGCAATAAGCTCCAACTACGAGTAGAGTGGACGAAGTCCAAGGGATATGGTGAGGACAAAGAGATGACCCGTTCTCCAATACCTACAATTCAGGATGGAGGATGCATCTGAATTTTTCATGGTCAAACGCTGAGAATTGCCTAAACCCGTAAGATCACCAAGCATACTAAGGCCAAGGTTGTCAAGGGAAAGGTTACCAACCACATCCCCAACAATGGAGAAACAACAACAATCAACATTTACGGAATGCAAATTATGGGAGGCAATATCACCACAATCCAACGATCTAAATAATTACAAGATCAACCACATGGAGGAAATGCTTAGGATGATGGAGAAAGAGGTGGGATCACTTGCTGAATCCTAACAAAAACAATAACCGGGAAAACTTCCAAGCCATAAAGAGCAAGCCAATGCAATGGCCGT
Organism: Dipteronia sinensis; assembly: GCA_033220585.1. Classification (NCBI taxonomy): domain Eukaryota; kingdom Viridiplantae; phylum Streptophyta; class Magnoliopsida; order Sapindales; family Sapindaceae; genus Dipteronia; species Dipteronia sinensis. Next base: position 50,876,980 of record CM065638.1, on the reverse strand, counting down.
ATTAAGAAGTGGTAACGTTCTTGTAGATAATACTCCTGAACGTTCTAATATTTCTATTAATATTTCAGGATATAATCCAGATGAAGAGGATAAAGAAACTCCCAAAGAACAAGAAAAGTCGAAGGTTACATTGAAAAAGACAGAAAATCATTTGCATCGTCTGATCGATATGTCCTTCCAATTCCTTTTTTAGGGAGGTTAGAAAAGACAAAGAAAAATCAAGCTTTCAAAGAAATTATTGACATCTTGTTAAAGGTTTCCGTAAGCTTGCCACTCCTTGAAGTGATAGAGAAAATGACGGCTTATGCCAAATTTTTCAAAGAGCTCAACTCTAGGAAAATGAGTAAGGAATTCAAGGAGAGGATTATCATATGAAAAGAGGTTAGTGCAGCCATCCAACGCACATTGCCTGAGAAAATGGAAGACCTGGGAAGTTTCATCATTGATGAAAATACTCTAAGAGTGATTAAACTAACCTAGGGGGTGAATGGGTTATAACTAAATTAATCGCCATCTTTTGATTAGTCAAAATTAAATACACATTCCCCTAACAAACAATCATTGTAACAAGGTGCGGAAAAGAATTTAAAAACACAATGATTTGTTTTACGTGAGAAAACCCCAAAAGGGTAAAAACTCACGGGTTTGAAGCTAATAAAACCCTCAAATCCACTATTTGCAAAAACGATTACAACCTAGGTTGACCACATCACACCTAATCGATTACTAATCCATTCTTGCTACCCGTAGGCCTTTAATAGTGATTTTAGGCTCTTGCTTGTACACTACCCACAACACATACAAGACTTAACTCTTAAATGAAGAGATATGCAACCTAAAGTGAACATGAAAATATTCTAAATGCATAAATGCTAGGTCAACACATATTATGCTTCTCTAGTCATGTATTGTTAGGATTATGCTCAATAGCAAGAATGTAATATTATAATTGACAATCTTTTCATATTAATAAAGTGATTTCTGGTTTTACAAAATCTTATAGCATTTATAATGAAAATTGTCAAAGTAAATAATCATAAGGTCAAAAGACTATGAGAAAGGAAGAATTGTTTGTACATCTGGATATGTATGAGGTAGACACAATTCTTTAGTTAGTCTTGAATGAACGTTCATAACTTAAATTAAAGGTTGGGCACCTTTATCTTGATAAAGTTGTAGAATTCTTTTGCTGGCATTTGAGTGGGATCAAATGAGTTATGATGAGTCTAAAATCATCGAAAAGGTCTTCAAGTAAAAGAATCTAGTGCACTGGGTGCATTGAACAGGATCACAATGAAATATTTTATCTAGAACCGTCAGTAGATACATGTCTTTTCATTATGAGGACAATCAGAGAGTCTATCTTAATCCTGAGATAAATGATGGACTTATGATTGCAACTGTTATCATTTGAGCTATCAATGAGTAAGATTATATAGCATAGTCTATCCTCGACAGTTTGGTGGTATTCATTTGTTAATCGATAGAGGACTTCATTTATATATATGGACATCATGACTCAATTTATTGAATGAGAGTATAATAATATCATATGGATATTTTGAGGTATTGGATATTAAATCTCAACGTTGAGTTTTCGATAATGTCTATTGAAAACATGGCTTCTGGACAAGTCAAAATATCCAAGTTCAAAACGTGGTCATATGAGTAAATATGGTAACTAGGAGAGCTATAGTCGGTTTATGAGTTCTTGGCGATTACTGATATTATTCTTGAGGATACACTATCTCCAACAAGATTGTCTACGGTATGAATGAGAAACATCTTCTTATTCTATCTTTATTTAAGAGTTCAATTTTAGCTCTTTAGTGGAATGAGCTAAAATTAATAGATCGGACCTAAGTGAATCATTTGTTGATTGTGATTAGGCTATGTCTATTGAAGCTTAAATTTAGATAGCCCGCCAAGATCCCCAATCCACACGGACTTGCATGGATCATTTGATATATTCTACCGGACTAATTTATGGGTCCATCTAGAATTGTATTTAATATATTAAGAATATAATTTGCACATTATCTATTTAAAGGGCTGCTCAAATTATATTAATAGATTAATGAGAGGCATGTGGGCTTGTTTCTTTTAGTAATAATGGGTCTAGTTCACATGTGGGCTTTTATTTAAAGCCTGAATGGATTAAATAAAATAAGAAAATAATATTTGGCCCATAATTTTTGTGTGTGGGCGGCAAGGCTATAATAATAGCCTAAAATATTATTTTATTTTATTGTTTGATTAAATGGAAATTAATTAATAGATTAATTAAAAATCAAAATCTTTTTCTGTGTAGGAATTATGTTTCCTAGTAGTATACTATTATAGTAGTATAATAAATATAAAAGACTTAATTTGGTAAGTAGATAAATAAAGAATTTATTTATCTAATCAAATAAGGAAGTTTTTAATATAATCACAAATACACTATTTGAGTTGGATTAGGAGTCTTGGTGTGGAAAAGAAATCTTTTTTTGAAAAAGGATTCTTTATCACCAAGTAAATCCACCTAGAGATAGGATTCTTTCCCACCAAGTAAATCCACTTTAGGAAAGGATTTGTATACCTATATATATATATATTATTAATTTCGGAATTAATAGTGATTGGAAGAAAAAAAGACAAAAAAAAAAGTTTTTTTTGAGAGAAAGAATTGTTTATTTTCTTGCTTTTGAATAAAAAAAAATTCCAACTCTAGAACATAGTGAAAATTCGGCCAAGAGGAAGAGAGAGAGAAAGTTGTAAATTCGATAGTGCACTTGCAAGCCTTTACATAAAAAGGTTTTGTGCACACTTTCGATTTAGGTTCACGCGAGTTTCAATCATAACGATTGTGAATTCAAAAGTGACCAGAATGATCTTTCTAGGCTCTTGGAGTTTTTGTGATTAACTATCTAGAAAGAAGAATTCGTTTTTCCATTCTCAGGTATGCAATTCAAAGAATAGTGAGACCGCGCTCCTAGGTGATTCACGTTCGTGATCGGATTGGAAGATCTTGCGGATTACCATTGACGCTAAGTCAATCGGATCACGCGACAAGAGGTATGATATCTTTTGAATATATGTATGTTTAATTAATTAAAGGGTTAAGGTTCAAATATTGGAAAATTTTTAAATTATACTAAATTCGTTTTTAGTCACGCTTCCGCTGCGTTTTTTCGTATTTTTCCCTACAATTGGTATCAGAGCATGGTTATACCCTTTAATTAATTAACGTATATATACGTGAATCTATTTCTTTTTATTGTGATTATGCATGTTTTAGAAAGAGATGACACTCTAGGTATTCGAATATCTAATTACATGTGGCATGTATGGATTTATATATGTTATTATGAAGTGAATTGTTATTGCACGATTTTGGTCCTAGAATTTCAATGTATTTTTGTTTCGGAATTGTAACAAGAAGGGTGGCCTATTATCGTCGTAAGTTCCTTCTTGGTAGTTGCTAGATTCTCTATTTTTTTATTGTATTAAAAAATAGTGCAGTTTTTTTTTTGTATGAAATAGTGCAGTTTTTCTTATATAAAAATTACTGCAGTGAATTAAAAAAAAATACTGCAGTAATTTATTGTGTAAAATCTGCTGTAATACATTCAAGTTTCGAAGATTCGAAGAGTTAAAGAATTAGAAGCGGAAGAGGAAGCAATCGGAACAAGCTTGATACCGTGCGCACCATGGCAACAAGCATGCGTGCACGTTAGCGTGTAGCTACGCTTGTTGGGTGCATTGGCTGCGCACGGAAGCCACTTATGTGTCATGGGCTGCACATGATAGTCCTTTGGGCATAATGAGCTGCGCATGGTGGCCCTTTATGGACCCAAGGGGTGTGCACGCCCAAAGGTGGCAGCCGAGGGATGAGGAAGTGGATGATGGCCGCTTGAAGACTTGTTCGCTAAGAAAGAATATTTTGTCTTCCAAACAAATGTAATTTACTTGCTTTTCTAGGATGGACCAAAATTGTAGCTATTTATATTTCCGTAAATATTACAATATTTGTTGTTGTATGATAACATGTCATATAGAATAGGAGTGCCACACATATATCTCTTTTGGTATGAACATGCATTTTAGGTATCTAATTGGCATCTACATAACTTGGTAAAATCATTCTATGGAATTTAATCACATGCCTTAAATAATTGAGTGGGAGAAGGTATGTTAGAACACCTATAGCCTCCAAGGTTAGTTGAGCTTTATTATTTATTGGTGAGCGAAAATTGAGGGTCGATATCTTGGTAACACACTCAATGTGATTTTATTAATATCCTCTCGAGAGTTCTTGTTAATAAAATTGCAAGGCTAAAATTGAAAACACTAGTTGTTATGTTAACAATTAGGTGGGACCTAGTCCAACTGGTAAATGGTTCTTACTCCCAGAGGAGGCGTAACGTTTATGTTGAATTTGTTTTAACCAAACTTCGCGCCAAATCCTCCAAACTTGCACCCAATTTCCTTATTTTCTTTCATCTTATCATTCCTTTCCCTTAGCCTCTGAAAACTTCTTTTGTTTTCGTTCTTTGACAACGAAGATTAGCCTCTGAAAACTCTGTTGATTTCATTCTGTTGAAGATAAGAGTTCGAAAGGTGAGAAACTTTATTTCTATCGATCAATCTTGCATATTTTGGGTTGAAATTTGTTGTATATTGTTTGCTGAGTTGATTTTGATTGTTAAAACAATTTTTGTTAGGGTTTTAGAGGGAAAAATTAGGGGTTTTTTCAATTAAGTGGCACAAACATGTAATTGCACGTTATTGCATGTAATTGCACAAACTATTGATATATATGATGCATGGAGTGTGTGTAGATGTTTGTTTGTCACGTCTATCTCCAGATTAGGGTTTAGTGTGTGGAAATAGGGGATTTTGTACTTCACAGACCACTTACATGTACTTGAGTGTGGCACAAACATGTAATTGAACGTTATTGCATGTAGTTGAACAAACTATTGATATATATGTTGCATGTAGTGTGTGTAGATGTTTTTTTTTTCATGTTTGTCGCCAGATTAGGGTTTAGTGTGTGAAAATTGGGGTTTTTGTACTTCACAGACCACTTACATGTACTTGAGTGTGACACAAACATGTAATTCTTTGCTTGCATGCATCACTTGTTGTTGATTACTTTTACTTGCATGAATCCCTCTGTTTTGATTACTTTTTACTTGGTTTTACTTGCATGAATCCCTTGTTGTTGAGCATGACAATAAACTTTCTTACAAGTGAAATGGATAAAATACTGAAAGTCACTGTGGTGTATGGGACACAAGTGTTCGATTTAGGTGAGTGTGATGCTAATCACATCAGCTTAATTAATTTAGTATATGCAATGACTAAGGAAGTCACTAGTAGGAGTGAACTCCCAAGTGGAGGGTTCACAGTTAGGGAAGAATTACCATGGAGTAGTGACATAATAGTGGTTACGACAGATAGTGATTTACTAGATGTGTTTAGGGAGTTTGGGTTTCGTGGGTATGACGAGATACGTTATCAGATAGAAAAGACCCCCAATTCACCCATTGATGAGCCTGAATTGGTGGAACAATTAGGCTAGTGTAATAATGAGGCCACTATGTTTGATTTTACAGCTGATAGTAAGGGTGAGGATACTGAATCTGATGAGGGAGATGGTGTACAATTTGAAGAGGGAGTGAAGTCAGATGTGATAGGGGTAATAATGGTGTGGGAGTGGGTGTAGATGTTAATTAGTGTATGTTTGCTAAGGTAAATATGGGGTTAGATGGTTTTGTTGGTGAAGGTGTCAACAATGGTGAGGGAGTACGTTTATATGGTATACAATCTGAAGAGGGGGTGGAGTCAGATGGTGATGGGGTAATAATGGTTTGGGAGTGGGTGTAGATGTTAATCAGGGTATGTTTGTTGAGGTAAATATGGGTTTAGATGGTGTTGCTGGTGAGGGTGTCAACAACGATGATGGAGTAGGTTTATATGGTGTTAAGGATGGGGGTGTACAGAATGGTGAAGGTGTACAGAATGGTGAGGGTTTAGATGGTGATGTTGTTGGTGATGATGAAATCACTAAACAGTGTATGGCTTTGTTTGATGGGTATGAATCTAGGTCAGATGATGATTACTTCACTGACCATGATGAAGAAAGGTCAGACCAGAAAAAAAAAACATAATTAGTTTAGGCAAATTGAGTAAAGATATACCTTTTGAAAGACAGAGGGGGGTGAGATTAAATTATTTGTAGGTCAAACATTTGGCAGCAAGGAGGAAATGAGAGACATTTTTCAGGGAGTATGCCATTAGGGAAGGTGTGACTTTAGGTAGAGTTAAGAATGATCATGTAAGGCAGACTTATGTTTGCAAATTAGATGGTTGTCCTTGGAAGGCACATGGTTCACGAACTTTTGATATAAAGTCTTTCATTATCAAAACCATAGATGACAAACATGATTGTCATAGGGTTTACAACAATAGTGAGGTAAAAGGTAAGTGGATAGCCTCTAAGGTTAAGTCTCTTGTGAAGAGTAATCCTACTGTTTGTGCCAAATTGTTAGGTGATTTGATCCCAGAGAGGTACAATGTAGCCGTTGACATGAAGAAGCTATACAATGTGAAACAGAGAGTCATGTCACAGTTAAGGAATGATCATAACATTTCTTTTAGGTATCTAAGGCATTGTGAATACACCTTGAATCAAACTAACCCTATGACAGCAATCCATATTAAGATCCAGAAACCACTAACTACCTTTCATAGGCTATTTTTGAGCTTTCAAGCTCAAAAACAAGGATTCCTATAGGGTTGTAGACCTTTTATAGGTCTATATGGATGGTAATCTGAAAGGACGATGTGTTGAAGTGCTCTTTTCAGCTGTGGCTTTAGTTGCAAACAGTGGGATATTCCCACTTGCTGTTTGTATATGTGAGAAAGAGACCAAGTGGAGTTGGAAGTGGTTTTTAAACAACTTGAAGATGTTTCTACAATTCCCTAAAAATAAGCATTTGTGTTTCATGTCTAATAGACCGAAGGGTTTGGTCAAGGCATTGTAGACTCATTTTCCTTTGGCTAGTACAAGGTAAATGATGATTACAGTTTCAGCTTTCACCTTTTGCATTTTCTTCCAATTTTTGCAATGTCTTATGACCCTATTTCTCTTCATGTGTGGCAGGTTTTGTGCAAGGCACATATATGCCAACTTTAGATCTTCCTACCCTGGTCACAACTACAAGAAGATGTTGTAGAAGGCTAGCAGAAGCAGCAACCTATTTCACTTCAACACTACAATGGATTCTATTGGAGAGGTTGACCCTAAAGCAAAGCAATGGCTACTGAAGATTAACCCACATTGCTAGTCTAGGTTAAGATATGACCAACATATTAGATGTGATCATGTGACAAACAACATGACTAAGGCTTTTCACAGCATGCTTGGGACACATAGAACACAGACCTACTTGCAGTTGCTAAAGTTCATTAGACGTATGGTCATGAGGAAGTTACAAGAGAGGAGGGAGGAATGTGAAGCTTTGAGGGATGTCCTACCACCAAGAGTGAATGCAAGAATACTTAAGAATAGTCAAGCAAGCAGACAGCTGACAATCATCTCAGCTGGTGATCAGGAATATGAGCTATTGGGTCTAGATGGGACGTTTCCTATGAAGCTAAAAGAGTACTACTGTGGATGTGGGAGCTGACAGATTAATGGCATTCCATGACCTCTGCCATGGTTGTCATAAGCCACAATTGTGGAAGACAGTCACTTAAGAATTGGGTACCTAATTTTGTCCACCAAAGCTTCAGTAAAAGTGCCTACATCCAAACTTATAGAGGAATGATTCATCCCATACCTAACTAAAACATGTGACCAACAATTGAAACAGATGTGGTTCTTCCACCACCATATGAAACACAACCTAGCAGGCCTAAATTGTAAAGGAAGAGGGAAGCTGGAGAGAAAGCAAAAGGAGGCAGGTTAGGGACTATCATATGAAATTTGTGTGGGATGGTAGGCCACAACAAAAAGACTTGCAAAAGTAACAAGTCTTCAGGAAAACAAAAGGTATACGTACATTATTCAATTGGTCAATTAACATAATGTGTTATTGTAGTTAGTAATTATATGTTTTTATTATTCAATTTACTATAAAAAAAAAGTGGAACAAAAAGAGGCTCATTATCGCAGCAATCTCAGCCAACAACTGCAGCCACAACATCAGAGACACCAATAATGCCTCATTCAACATCTGGAGTATCAAGTTCACAACCACCACTTCAGAATTGTTCAAGGAACAAGAAAACAAAGGTGATTTCTAACTTCAATCAGTTGTAATTTTTTTTCTGTTTTGTTTTGTTTTGTACACCTAAACTTTGTTTGGTTTTCACTTTGACAGAATCACAAGTAACCCAGAGCTTGAACTGACCTTTTGCAGCCTGCATGATTCTGGTTTGATGTAGTACTTTTTGTAATAGATATATATTAATTGTTTTAGTGGTAGCAATATAAGAACATGCAGAATATTTGGAAATATTGGCTATGGGATGATGAATGTTGGTTTTGAAGATGCAGAACATGTACTACTTTAGGATAATGAATGTTGGTTTTTACCTATTATATTTACTTTATCTTATTAATGATGCTTATGTTTATGAATGAAATTATGCTTGATAATGTTTGAAATCTGAATCATATATGAATGGTGCGTGTCTGAAATCTGAAATCATATGAATAGTGCTTGTAGTTTTTTACATTCAATACTGCTTACAGCTTCTTACAACTAAGTTAACTACCATGATTACAACTATTTAAGTACAAGCATTGCCATCATTACACCAAACACAACTAGATTAACTACCAACATCATCTTTGACCCTCATTTCATATACTCTAGTTGATGCATTCTCCCATGAATGTTTGTAATGTTTGTTTCCAAATTGAGCATTCTTGCATGCAAAGTTTCTATGTGCTGCACCATTTCCCATAACAACTCCATGCTTTGTAACCATCCATTGACAACTGCCATTTCCTGTTGAAACATAAAATTATCTCTACCATAATTCCTTTCCTTTATACTTTCACTATATTCTGCCTTGTTTAATTCTTCATTATCCGGTTCCCAAAAGCTGTAGAAATCTTCACACGTGCTTTAACACCACATAAGCATCTTCTAATTTTGAATTTTATTAACCCTCCATTTATGTTGGTCATTGAGATTGATATAGCCTTCATCATAATGCTTGAATTTAGTTGTTGCTTCTGCTATAACACCTTTGAATAGGTGTTCAATGTAGATGAAGTAATGTCTGGGTTTGAGTGTTGTTTGTCAATGTCTGATGAAGAAATGTGTGTATGTGATGGTGGTTTGTGTATGTTTGATGAACAACTTTGTGTTATAATGGTGGTTTATGTGTGGAGTGATCGGTTTGTGTATGTTTGATGAACAGCTTTATGTATGTGATGGTGGATGATGTGTGGATTGATGACGAAATGTATTTGAGATGGTGGATGATTTCTGTATGCGTATGAATTTGAGATGGATTTGAGCAGTTATATGAAGTAGGTGTGGTGGTTTTTAAAGGAAGAGTTGGAGCCGTTGGCCAGAATTGGAGCCGTTGGCCAATGGTCTGATTTGTTTTTCAAAATGGAAATTCTATTCGTATAAGACAAAATATGGGCAAAATGGTCAATAAACAATTTCAAACTTTTCCCATAAGAGACAAAATTCAGGGTATAACTATATTTAAAAAAAAAAACTATTTGTAAGGGTATATCGGTCATTACAAGATCTGATAACGTCATTCTGGGTACTTTTCACGGAAATTCTAACGGAAGGACTAAATTTTGTAATTCCAAAAAATAGTGGACCAACCCAGATAAACGCAAACAAGAGGGACTAAAATCTTAATATCCCTAAAATATAAAGTATTTAAATACAAATTTTATTTAAAAGATTTTATTTAATTATGGTATTACAATGATTATGTTGAAAAAAATAATAATGAAGAGTTTATTTATATATATATATATATATAGAGAGAGAGAGAGAGAGAGAGAGAGAGAGAGAGAGAGAGAGAGAGAGAGTGTGTGTGTGTGTGTGTGTGTGTGATAAAGGATCCCTTATTTTCATTTCGTTAAGGATTTTGATGAAATCACATCAATTTTTATGAATTTTGATTTGAATTTTTTTTTGAAGATAAATTCATTGAAATCTACCAATGAATAAAATTTGAGAATTTTTCAAGCACTAAAACTATTTGTTTTTTAATTTTACTATATTTCGCCCATTTTTTCAATGCCTTCATATTTAATAAAATCGGGATAAATAGTTCTAGTGCTTAAAAAAATTCAAATTTTATTAGTAAGTAGATTTCAATGAACTTATCATCCACACAAAAATTCAAATCAAAATTTATAAAAATCGATGTAATTTCATCAATATATATATATATATTCATAAACTTTAAATATTAAAATAATACTTCAACACACCAAATGACCCAAACATGTAACAAAGAAAATATGACAAAAAAGGGTAATATTTATATTTGATTGTCATATAATTATACATCATTTGTGGGAAATTGGCCCGTATTCTCATGTGATCTAGATGAAATTCAACTAATCGGAAGTGGTCCAAAAACAGTCTGCGTAAAGCTTTCTGAAAAGTTTGTGAGAGAAGCCAATGAAATATTTTGGGACCAAGTAGTGTATGGGAGAAGTCATGTAATTACTTTAGGACCAAGTGGTGTGCTAGAGAAGCCAAGTAAGTTTTGGCTCCAAGAAAATGACTTGGGCTCCAAGTACTCTAAATATTGTGGCTATGCTTTGAACATTTGGAGTGGAGAGACAGCTGGAAACATCAAAGAGTGGGTGAATCCAATGAGTGAGATCCATGAGAGATCCGGATGGAAACCTGGGGGATATCCAAGGGCGGAAGACCAAGGAGATATCCGGGGAAAAGATCATGGGGTTATTCAAGGAACACCTAGGGGATCTTCAAGAGACACTCATAGGGTACCTAGAGAGAGGTTAGAGCTTGGTTGAAAGCTAGGTTGTGAGTTTGGAGCTCGGTAAGGCTCGGTTGTAATTGAGGTTTGAGATTAGAGAGAGAATATTTATTGTGTACTGTGCAGTTGTAACAATTTTCTACATAGTAGATATTTTTCTCGATCTCGTCGTATTGACGGCTTTGGTTTCTCCATGTTTTGGGTTTCCACGTAAAAATCTTGTGTTGTGTGATTGGATGCTTCTCTCCATCTTATTTTTCTATGTTTAGACATTATTTTCTTGGTGGTGAATATTAGGCATAAGCTTCCGCATCAAACTTTTCCCAACAATTACGTATAAAATATATCTCACATTTCAATCACATGAAAATTAATGAATTAAATATATAATTTAAAATTAAAAACAGTTTTAAGTTTTCAATAATGATACTTAGTCCAAATTTTATGCATAAATGATGTGGATCCTTGATTTCTCTGTAGTAAAATTGGATGATTGAAATCATTGGGTTTTAGTGAAGCCACATCTTTTGGGCTCCAAATTTAAACACTAAATTTAGATAAAATAACATTACTCCTAAGTTTTTCATTTAAGAAATTGAGTATGACCATAACAAGCCACTTTTGGATCGTGCCCATTGGGGCCACATTCGAGTCGTGCTTTTAGCATGCCGTGTCAGCCTAATGGGTTACACAATTCATACTAACACGCTACAAAAAGTGGGTCGTGCTTTGGCATGGTCCAACAATTCTCGTGTTGTGTTGTGCCGTACTTATACAGAATCGTGCAGTGGTTGGATCGTGCCTGGACCAGACCGACCCAATTTACATGATTGGATGGCCCCATTAATGGTCCAAAATGCCTACTCATTTCCCAATATTAATTACCATCAATCAACCTCACCATTTGTTTGGGTTTATCTGTAATTCTTTTCCCATGCTAATTAAAAATGATGTTCATCAATGAATTCCACCAAGTGTTTAATAGATAGCTAGAGAGATAGGGGTTAGATTTTATTTTAATTCCCAATCCTTTACTCAAATAAATAATAAACTAGTGGACAAATATCAATAATTAGATACAAGAAATATATAGTAGGCTTCATGGGTAAATTTTCCTCTTCTTTTATTTATTGTGTGGTAAGCTAGAATATGCATGGGAGGGACATGATCATGATGATGCACATATCTTGGTGGTGGTTGTGTTTGTGTATGCAACAAAAATTAAAATAGAATAATAATTTTCTTTTCGTCACTTGCCATGCACCTAATTCGGTCTCAGCCAAAACATGCCCTTGCTTGCAATTAGTATTAGAAAATCTATCTCATCGTACGTTTGTTTTTTTATCTGAAGGTTAAATAGTCCTGAATTTTATTAAAAACCGAATAGATGAATAGTTAGGATTTAGGAAACCTCTTTTTTGTTTATTTATTTTTATTGAATTTTGACACCAATAGAATCAAGAATTTATTGAAATCTAATGAGATCAATCGTTACAAGCATAATCTGAAATACAACTCTCATTCCATAAATTAAATAGTTTGACCATACAAATCACATGCAACACCATAGAAATTTTAGAAATCTGAGAAAAAATTTGTAATATATATTACTCAAAGATACAATATCTTCTTTGGTTTTGAAGGTATGACACTCATTCATATTAACTTAGTTTTCAAATACAAATAAATTCCTAGCATATTCACATTGTATTTTAATGAGAATAAAAATAGATTGCAGCTTTCAATTTTTCATATATATCGATCAACTTTGTAATAATTAGTGTTCTTTATAATAATTGTATAGTGCAGAGTGTACAGCAGTTAAATCATGTTCATTTTGTGAAAGCAAAATTGCCTGGAACTTTTGTAACAAAAGATTGTGGGAGACAGACAGATAGAAAACCTATTATACAGTGAAGATTTTTTTCTTCAATAATAATACTATTAATTATCAGTGAATTGAACAATATAGTCACAGGATTCAAATGGATCCCTACATGTCCTTATCTTTTTTTAGAACCGCTTGCTTTTTGTTTTGTTAGGGAAAAGTTATAGGGAAAGATCAATTTTTTAAATTTCTTTGTTTTTATAGGACCCTCGGTCTTTTACTATCTAGAAATGCATCAAATAGGTCATTTGACTTTAATTTTGACAGTCAAACGTAACAGAAAATACAAATGGACCATCTTGTTAAATAATAACAGAAAATATTAAAATACATTAAAAAATAATATCATAAAAATATTACAAATTTTTAATAAAAAACATATAAATGAATCTCCACCGTCCATCTCAAGATGGATGGTGGAGATTATTGGAAAAAAATTGGAAAGGTGGCGAACCAGATTGGATTTCTATCGAATGAGAGAGATCTCATTCGATAGAGATCCAAGTATCTCCGTCGCTCAAGATGGACTTGAGCAACAGAGATGGAATCATCTCCATTGTGATCAATGGAGATCGATCAATTTCCAACGAAAGAGATATGGGTCTCCTTCGTTGGAGGTCAAACTCCATCGTGGTTGATGGAGTCTCCATCGAACATCGAATGAGATTTGTGTCTCTTTCGATGGAGATTTATGTCTTCTTCGATGGAGATCACTCTATCGAAGGAGCTTGACGATCTCCATCGAAGTAGATCTAGATCTCCTTCGATGGAGATCTTTACAAATTTATTTTTTTTTCGTTTTTTTTATTCTCTGAATCTCCAACTATCCATCACAACAATGAACCGCTGGATTAAATTGATAATACCCCTTTTTGTTATTATGATAACCGTGAAGACTAAATAGAGATCTGTTTTCTACATCTATTGATTTATGAATTTAGACTAAATAGAGGTGTTTTTGTTATTACTAATGGGCCACACAACTCAATCTAGCACACAACATGCAACTAGACATGACGCCGGTTCCACGGTTTCGGTCCGGTTTTTATTTTTTAATTTTTTTTTTAAAACAAACCAAAAACAACCCAATAACCACACACCAGTACACCACCAATCAAACCAATCAAAACTCAAACACATACACACACCACCACAAACCCAATCAAACTAGTCAAAACTCAAACACACACACACACACCAGTACACCACCAATCAAACCAATCAAAACTCAAACACATACACACACCACCACAAACCCAATCAAACTAGTCAAAACTCAAACACACACACACACACACACACACACACACAATCAACCCCCAATCTCATCTCTCTCATTCGATCCAAGCAAGAAGAAGAAGAATGAAGAAAGAAGAAGAAGATCGACCCAAGGGAACTAGGGAAGCTGGTGATGGCCGACGCCGTCGCCGAACCGCCGAAAGAAGAAGATGGTGGACCGGTGATGGCTTATGGGAGTGGAGGGTGAGTGGGTTATGAGTGATTTGTGATTTGTGGTTGATTTTGTAGAGAGAGAGAGAGAGAGAGAGAGAGAGAGAAATATATATATATATATATATATGAAGGTGAGGTGATGATCTGAGATTCTCATATCTAGCTTTTTAAAAAATAATATATATATATATATATATGTTGTAGCTGTCAGGTTCGAACCGGAACCGAACCGCCTGTTCCAGTCTGGTTCGAACCGGACGGTTCCTTAAAATTTAGAACCGGAACCAGAACCGTCCCGGTACCGGTTCAGGTTTCGGTTTCAATTTTTCCCATGCGATTCCTGTTCGGTTCGTCGGTACAAACCGAACCGGCGCCATGTCTACATGCAATAAGTCGTTCTTGTCGTACCTTATACTGAATTATGGTGTGTTGGTCCGTGTCTGGGCCAACCCAACCCGACCCAATTTACATGATTGGATGACCCCATTTGTGGTCCAAATGCCTACTCATTTTCCAATATTAATTACCATTAAGAGTTACCATATTTATATCCCTTTAAAACCGTATGTACACTTCAAAATTATATATTTTCAAAATTCTAACATTGTCCTTAAATTAAATTTTTAATATTTTAATTAAAAGATATTATAATATTTTTTACCTATTTTAATTTTTCAAAATCTTACTAATTAAATTAAAATAAAAGATAAAAAATAACGAACAAAAATAAAATATCAGACCGAAATTTGGGTGGAGAACCGGAGGGAACTGTCTTCTCCTAAACTTGAAAAGAGGGAGGAGTAATAGCATCGTCCATCAAAAATTAAGCAAAAGGCCACTGATCCTCCCATATTTATTATTTGTATTGTTATTTATTTTATAATTTATTCATTTGTAATATTTTTAAATTAATCATGTAAGGCTGTAAGAGATGTGGTGATCATTTGGAAACTCTGCAGGCTCATACACTTTTCCGGAGCAAAACTGTTTTTTTTTTTTTGACCGATTCTCATACATCAAATGGTTGTCTTGCTATAGCCTTATTAGATGGTTTTTTTTTTTTTTAGTTTTTAGTAAGGTTAAACATGAGGATTTTGAGTTCAGTTGTGTGCTTTCGTGGAGTTTATGGCTTTTTCCTGTTAGTCCTGATATAAAATATATCAATTCATAAATAGAAAAGACATAATTGGTAATGTGTGGGGTGTGTTTACAAGATATAATAATTTAAAAAATTTTATTGAGATGTAAATACGAAAAGAGATGTACACAATTTTTTAGAGGTGTAGATATCGATACTCTACCATCAATCAATCTCCGTAGTTAGTACCTCACCATTTTGTTAGGGTTTATCTGTAATTCTTTTTTCATGCTAATTAAAAATGGTGTTCATCGATGGATTCCACTCTTAGTATAATAGATAGCTAGATATATACATATATATATATATATATATATATATAAGATAATCAATTCTATGGAATATAAAATTAAATACCTTGGCCATAAGCTTGCCTTGCTTGCTTTTTCTTCTGTTAAGGAGCGATTGTGTTTGGATAACAGCTCTCTTTGTTGCTCCCCTGCTGTGTAATGTTTGTCTTCCATAAAAAAATAAATAAAAAAATAAATCTTTCATGTTATGGAAATTTATCAAAATAGGAAATTTAACAAATTTTGATAGGATTTATGTGAATATGTATTAATTTAGTAAGTTTTCTCAATTACAAAATTACAAGAATTTAATTAAATTATTTTATTTATATTTTATAAGGAAAATGTTAACAAGTGTCTTATAGCAAATGTTAAGAATCGAAAACACGTGAATAAAAAGTTATATACTTTTTTCAAGACACAAGTTGTGCATTCGTTAAATCAATGGAAGGATAAATATGAATTGTTTATTTAAGTTTTAGTTATCATCATATGTTTTTAGGACACATATTAGAACCTATATCTAATAACTATATCTAATAACTCAAAAGAACTATTTATTTTAACTAATACTTGTAGGGGAGAATTGTAAAAGTTGTACAATTTTTATTAATTCTAACTAAATATGATTATACCTTATGATCTTTATAAAGATAAATTATATTTTTATCAAACTATTGCTTATGTATGAGGCTGGTTTAGTGGTAAAAGCATCTCCAATGGTATCTTCAAAAGTAGAAGAGTAATCAAAATTTGATATTTATCAACAAATAAACACAGTCCAACAGAGTCACTAAAATTAGCAATAGCAATTATTAATAATAAAATTGCCTCTCCAAGGCTTCTCCTTTGGGGCCAAACTTCTCTTGGAAGGGGCTAACTGGAGAGTTGGAGATGGCTGTAAAATTGGCTTCTGGACTGACAATTGGGTTCCGAATTTGGGCAAGCTTTAAAGACAAATTTCCTTTCCTCTCTCTGATGATCAAATCAAAGAAAAGGTTTGTGATTACTTAAATGGTAATGAATGGAATTTACAGAAACTGTCTTCTATTCTACCTTGGCACATTGTGCATCGTATTTTCAGCATTCATATCAATAGCACCCGCAGTACTGAGGATACTGTCATTTGGGGATTATCCAAGAATGGAGAATTTTCTGTGAAAAGTGCTTACGATATTCACTTCAATGGTATGGAAGTTGATCCGTGGAGATGGGCTTTCATGTGGAAGCTCAGGTTACCCCCCAGAGTCCTTTATTTTGTTTGAACCCTTCTTCACGGAAAATTACTGACTAATGATAGCAGAGCTAACAGGGGCCTCACCTTGGATTCCACTTGCGATAGATGCAAAGAAGGATGTGAAGATTTAGACCATGTCTTTAAAGGTTGTAGAGTTGCGTGTGTGATCTGGGAAGACATCTGCACAGGGATTACCTTGAGCAATCATTTTAAGGCTGAGTGGTCAGAGTGGCTGTTTGAGAATCTAAGGTGTAGCAAGTTGTGCTTAGGTAGAATTCCTGGTTATCTTCTATTTGCTGTGACACTCTGGTTCATTTGGAAATGGAGAAGTGATAGGTTGTTTAATCCGACTTTCCAAATCCCTACCTGTCTTGGTAAGTTTATCTGGAGGTTTGTGGATGATTGGCTTTGTGCTAATACTAATATGGACAAAATTACTGTCTTGGAAAATTGCTTTATTTCCTGGATCCCTCCCCCTCATAACTGGGTTAAGCTTAATGTTGATGGTAGTCTAATTCTTGAACTAGGCTCTATTTCTGCTGGAGGTGTTATCAGGGACAACAATATGAAGTGGTGGTCTGGGTTTGCGTTGAACAAAGGCTTGGGTAGAAGCTTTCTCATGCCTTTGAGATTGTCTTTGATGTTGAATTTGTTCTCTCCTTCTTGGTTGTTGAGTTATAGTAGATTTCTTCTTTGGTTGAGCTTGTATGAATTGCTTCTTGGCTTGGTGGTATTTGGGTTGAGGAAAACTTGCTTGATGAACCCTTGTTAGTTGAGCTTGAGCTTGTTTCCCTTGTGCCACCTTGACTTGGGAATCCTTAGAGCACTCTCCTAGTTCAATCTTCTTCCTAGGATGTTGTGGAGGTGAAGGCTCTTTGTTGTCGAAGCTCTTGACAAACACGGTCTTGTTTGAGGATGAGGTCTCTTTGTCATCTTTATAGCCAAGACCTTTCTTATCACTTGGCTTCTTGCTAACTCCCAACATGTGGTCAAGTTTCTTCGTACTTGAAGTCATCTTAGCAATGATCTCTCATGGCTTCTTCAAGCTCCTTTTCCACCAATGCCTCATTCCTTTTTGCTATCTTCACTTCTCCATTTAGGTGAGTAACTTCGATAGATAGCTTGAGATTCTCTCCCTTTAGCTTTAGAATCTCTTTCTTCATTTTCAATCTTGAACTTTGAAAATGCTCAATGAACCCTTCAAGATCAATTCCTCATACATCCATATTTGTTGAGTGGGATGTAGAGTCACCATCACTTGAGTCATCTTCACTTTGTTTCTCTTCCTCTTCATCATCTATTGCTACCTTACTCTTGAGAGAAGATGCAAAGACAATAAAATTTACCACATGGTCTTCATCATCCGAGGATTCTCCTTCCTCTTCTAGGTCATCACTATCACTCCACGTGGCGGTCATTGCCTTTCCTATCTTCTTATTCTTCAAATTGTCACAATCCGTGGAGATGTGTCCAAAACCTCCACATTCAAAACATTGTATCCCTTTCCTTATGGGCTTGTCTTGACTTGATTCAACCTTATTGAAATGAGTCTTCTTCTTCATTTCCTTTCCTTTGGATCCAAAGCCCTTCTTTTCAAATTTGATGAATTTCTTGAACCTTTTGACCATGAGGGCCATCTCTTCATCCGAGTCTTCCTACTCTTTCATAACCTTAGAGGTTTTCAAAGCAATACTCTTTTGCTTCTTTAGAGGTGTAGGTGTGGGAGTCCACCTAGACTTATATGCTATTAGTCTTTTGTTAACAGAAATTTTGCTCGGGGTAATAAATCTCAGTTAGCACCCTCAAGATCATTACCATGTAAGTGATGACCAAGGTAGAATGTATATGTATATAACAGTGCCTAATGAAATGACAATGAGACAATGATACTGTTAGCTACTCGAAAGAAATAAAAGTCTTCCTTTATTGATAACATATGGTATACATCTCTCTCTCTTTCAAATTGCTCTCACTTTTCTCTGGAGGATAATTGGGTACTTGTTGTGTGCCTATTGAATAGTAGTCTCCTCTTTTCAGAAGGAGGAAGTCCCTCATTTATACAATGTCTTCATAGGTTTAATCTCATTGATTCCCCCTTGATTTTCTCCTCCCTTCTTATCGGACGGGATTTTTACCTTTAAATGTCATTGACTTTAAGTTAATTGCTCAGTTGAGGATATCTTGGTGGAAATCAATTTGTTTCCTACTTAGACTCTATTACTTGTTCTGTATGTATGTAACGTCTTTAGATGTGATCATGTGTATCTTCGGGTCTAGCATGATTCCATAGGGGTCGTTGAATGTATCACAGTATGGTACATCAGTTTAGTGAGGTCGATCAGTGTTCTGGCTCCGATATTGAGAAGTTTCATCCAGCTAGGAGCTAGGTCTGGCCTTCCTTGACCTTTCGAAGCTAGGTGCTGCCCCCTATGGACACCTCCCTGTATCAGCGAGGTATAGGCGAGCTTTTGGAGAAATTACGAGGTAACCTTAACTTCTGGGGGATTTCCTGTTTTTAGGTTCGGTGACGCATGCTTGATCTGACCATTCCGGGCTCTATTCCAGATGTTTCTAGAGCCTGCCCTTATTCCTCCGGGGCGGTATCGTAGCTCGGCTTTGGGTAACATGGTCTCTTGGTGGAAAATCTCGGGCATGGAGCCAGGTCTGGACGATGGAAAATTTCCCTTTGGTCCTTAGCCAATTTTGGCTATTAACAGAAGTCCCCTCTGACTTGAACACCAGACGTCGAGCTTGGGGTTGGGGTCAGATTTTTCATTTTATTTGGGAAATCTTTCCTTTTTTACCGTTACCAGAATATTGGGAAAATCTTCTCATTGACTGCGTAAGTGACGTGGCGTGAACTAACTAATTTATTTCTGAATTAATCCGGTTGCGTTACGGCAGTCCCCGAGATTCTTTACCGTTACCAGAATCTTGGGAGATCTCCTCATTAACTGTGCAAGTGACGTGGCGTGAGCTGACTAGCTTGTTTCTGAGTTAATCCGGTTACGTTACGACAGTCCCCGAGAGTCTTTGCGATCTCAACCGAAGATCTCGACAGCTCGTGCTGCTACCCTCTTACCTATATATATCTATTTATCTTAACGTCTTCCTCACATCTTTCAAACTCAAATTTTTCCCAAAATATACTTTCTCTTATAACCTTTCTCTCAAGCTTATCTTTTTCTTCATTCTTCATCCTTACTGACTTCACCATGTCGAAAACCAGTCATGATTCAGTTGACTTCATAGTTGATGGCGAGGAGGTCTTTAGCCTTGCCCCGGGGAAACGGGCAAGGAGGAGCTTAGACAGCGACGATTCCCCGCCCAACCCTCAACGTCGGCGGTCAAACAAGAATGTGTCCATTGGGATCGGGTTTTCCAACCACCCTGACCATCTTTTGGATATTGCAGATGAAGACTCTGACAAAGAAGTGGGCGGCGACGCCGTGGGAGAACATCGAGTCCCGGCTTCTGGCCCCCTTTTAGAGAGGCTCCCTCCTTATGACTTTAGGGTTGTCCCTGATTCCATCGTCGATCCAGTCGCTATTAACCGTTTGAGGTCGAAGTATGGCATCCCTGACAGCTTTTCCATCTCGGTGACCCCCAAGGGTTACGAGATCTTCAACCCCCTAAAGGCGTGCTTCCAATCATGTGGTGGCTCTCGAGAATAGGGTTAGGCTTCCCCTTCATCCGACTCTTCGGCGAGCTCTTAACGCCATCCAACTTGCTCCCCTCCAGTTGACACCTGGCTTCTGGAGGCATCTGATTGGCTTCCTTGTGCTATGGAGGGAACAATGTCAGTTGAGCAAGGTGACGAGAGAGCCGGGGGCAGAGGAGCTGGCCTATCTTTTCCAGATTGAGAGCCTGTCTGACGCTCATCGAGGCCAGTTTTATGCTAAGGCCAAGAACAAGCTCAACTTTGTTATTCCTGGCGCTTCGAAGAAGGACCCCGTCTGGAAGGAAGAATGGATCCTTGCGGGGGATGATTGGGGGAGCTCAATTTTCATTGGAGGGCATGAGTTCGAGGTTCCCACAGCTTTCAGTGACAAACCCTCGTGGGACTGGGACTCCCTGCCCTCTGAATCTGAAGCCATTTTGAAGGGTATTTTAGCTAGGAATTACTTAAACCTGAAGTTCCCCACTGCTGAAGCCTTCGATCCTCGTAGGGTGAACCAATACCTGTGGATCTCAGACGCTACTCCTCGTAAGTGTCATTGAATTGCCTTGCCTTGCCTTGTTGATCAGCTTGGTTTTGACATTTTCCTTTTTAATTTGTTTATTCACAGTTTTTGTTGTTGAACTAGCTTCCCGCAATGTCTCACGCTCTCCTCAAGCTAGAATTTCTCTTCCCTTTGCTGGGGTCGAACCAGCTTTTGCTCCATCTGCCTCCCCAGCTGGGTCCAAGATGGCCAACCTTGCGTCGCGGGCTTTCCGGGCTTTGGGTAAAGCTCCCCAGGTTGTTGGTCTGATTGCTTCTGCCCTTTCTGCTGTAGTCGCTAAAGTTGCTACCCCTTCGATTCGCCCGCCTGATTCCCCTGCGGTTCCAACCCCCCATGCTTCGGAGGATTCTGGAAGGGGTGTCGCAAGGATTCCTTCCAGCCGTTCCCGGCCTCAGCCGAGCTCGACGGGGCAGGACGAAGTCAAGGAAAAATTCATCGTGTCTTGTCCGGGCGGTGGGATCTCCAGGATGGCTTCCATGCCTATGGATGTCCTGATTACCAAGGGGTCGATTCGCCCACCTGATTCCGCTGTGCTTCCAACCCCCCATGCTTCGGAGGATTCTGGAAGGGGTGTCGCAAGGATTCCTTCCAGCCGTTCCCGGCCTCAGTCGAGCTCGACGGGGCAGGACGAAGTCCTGGAACAATTCATCGCGTCTTGTCTGGGCGGTGGGATCTAGGATGGCTTCCATGCCTGTGGATGTCCTGATTACCAAGGGGTCTGCAATTTTAGCTGAGGTAATCGCATTTCCTTCGTACTGCTTTTGCTAATTTATTCAGTTTCTAACTCTGGCTTTGTATTTTGTAGGCCTTCAAATTTAATGTAGCGATGGGCCAGCAAGTAGCCCTCCTCCGCGATCGGGCTGCAAAAGCTGATCGTGCCTAAATTGTTGTATATTTCGGCCCTCATTCCTATTCTTTTGTCTCGTTCTTGAGTGTATTTTCTATATATTTTATATCTTTTATGTCTAATAGACTCGTTGGTGCTAATTGCAGGCAATAGATGTAATTCTGGTGTTAGAAGCTAGTTGCAGCGGTTCCGGCAGAAAAGGGGCAAAAGGAAAGACAAAGGATCAGAACCAGCTCTACAGTGCGGGTCAAGTGCGGGTCGCAACCGCACTCTAACCGCACTCCTTACCACGGCCGGGACCTGAATCATGAAGAAAAGATAAAGTGCTGGTTAAGTGCGGGTCATCCAACCGCACTTCACCCGCACTATTGCTCAAGACAGAGGAGCTGATTCGTACCTGACAGATAAAGTGCGGGTAAAGTGCGGGTAATCCAACCGCACTCCACCCGCACTATTGCTCAAGACAGAGGAGTTGATTCGTACCTGACAGATAAAGTGTGGGTAAAGTGCGGGTAATCCAACCGCACTCTACCTGCACTGTTGCTCAAATCAGAGAACTGAAGATGAAGAAAACCTTTACAGTGCGGGTAATTCATCCGCACTCCACCCGCACTATACGCGTGACAGTTTCTTGTTTCAAGCTTAAGTGACCTATTTTTCCATCCTCTATAAATAGAAAAAGATGGGAACGAACCAAAACTTCACCATACCTCCCAACACTTGTATCTTTAGCTAGAAACACATCTCCCTATCATCCAAACCATCTCTACTCAATCAAAGGCAACTAGGAGACTTGGATTCAAGCTTCAAGGAAGGAGATCAATCTTCAAGGGTTCTCTCTACACTCTCTCTTAGTTTATTTGTTTGTAATAGAACATGAGTAGCTAAAATACCCCACTATGGGGTTGATGTTATTTGTTTGATGGATATTGGGCTTTGTAAATAAACTCTATGTGTTATATTTATTCTATCTCTATGTTTTATTCCATTGCTTGAATTGATTTCCATTATTGATTTGCTTGGATACACCCTCTTTGCATGATTGATTTGGATTACTTGAGTAGGCAATTAGGTTGTCTAATGCTCACTTGAGTGGAAGGATTTCCGGAAATCCGGCTCTAAAACCATGCCCTTAATCTAATCTTGAATTAGTGGCTTTCACTATACATCCTAGGTTAGCCACTTGTGAGAGAATTAGAAGCCTCCACTATACACCCTAGGTTGGCTACTTTAGTGATTCTACGAGAACTAACCTTCGAGTAGAATTCGGTTGATAACCTAAAGCCTCATCCAATCTCAAATGGGTGGCCTTCACTATACATCCTAGGTCGGCGACTTGTGAGGGAATTGGAAGCCATCACTATACATCCTAGGATGGCTACATTACTAATAGGTTGAGCCATAGCTAGATAGATGAGCATTCATGGAACAAGTCCCGATTGAGTAACTAGTCACTGTTGGTTGCTTAGAAGGGATTAATCTCTAGTAGGAGGTTTTCGCTATACACCCTAGGTTGACCTCTTGCTATAGATATATACCAACACTATACACCTTAGGTTGGTTACGATTGTCAAAACGTGCTTAATTGAGAGTTTGTTGCAATTGCCCCAATATTCACCTACGAGTCCATCAACTCCGTAGTCCCATCATCATTCATTCATCACTCCATTATCATCCCATTTTATTTGCTTTCATAGTTTAGTTTATATTGTATTTTCATTCACCATCACTTTTACTTTTATGCATACTAGTTATATTAATCCTAATCTTATCACCACTACCCCGATCTCAGTGGACGACACCCGTGCTTACCGCTTTACTTGTATTTATACTTGTGAACGCATCGCATAGGTTTTATACATTGTTTTGATGGACGGTTTTTTGACGGTAAAAACCTTCTCATCAAAAGCCGAAGCTGAAGCCGAAGCCGAAGCCGAGAGAGCCATGGGATTGCTCAAGCAGGCTCAGTCCTTAGTGGAAGAGAGGACCTCCAACCAGGGAAAGGTCGAGATCAAGATGGCTGAGCTTCGTTGTGACCATGAGAGGACGAAGCAATCTTATGATCAAGAGTGTATTCAATCTACCTGGTGGGCAAGATAGAGGGATTCTTGGAAAGCTGAGGCTAAAAAGTTGGACCTCGAGAATCACTCTTTGATTGCTCAGGTAACCAAGCTGCAAGCTGATGCGGAGACCTCTTTTGGCGATGGATACTTCTATGCTTCCTTTCATGCCGCTGAAGCTCTCCCTCTTCCATTTGATCTGTCATCTATTGTCGGCTGGGATAGACAGGAAATACTGATTAAGGCTGCCGAGTTATCTCACCCTGATGGCGATGAGGCGATTCCTTCGAACCAAGCAAGGAGCCGGAAAACAGCCCGCCCACACAGATCCTCCATTTCCACCTCCTCCCTTTACTACTTCAAGTCCCGGGGAGTCATTCAGTATGGTTCTGTCTTCTCGATCTGAGGGGGACCAGTCAAGAGCTAGGGAAGGAGCTAGGAGCCCGTCTGAGGAACCCTCTATAATGGAGATAGAGGTCGACAAGAGCCAGACGGGGTCCATGGCTCCCCTTCTCGATACGGCTATCCCGTTTGAGGTTATAGAAGTGATTAATGAAGTCCTAGAGGAAGATCCTGCTGATCAATAGATGGAACCTCTAAATGGAGGGGCGGTTGGCGAGGATAACCAATATGGAAAACTACCCAAAGGGGGGGTCGATGGCGAGGATCAGCGTACCAGCAGAGGAAAACCCAGAGAGTCCCAAAGCTTGAAGCAGTTCATTCATGGCTTGTCTTGATTGCCCAAAAAATGGGGTAGGCACCTCGTTTTGCTCTTATTTAGCTTAGCTTTCCTTTTTTTTATAGCCCGAGCTCGGGGTTTGGGCTCCCCGTTGGATGGATGTAGCCTAACCGAGGGATAGGCTCCTCTTATAATGAGAAATCAAATCGCTTTGAGAACTCTTGTTTCATTCCTGGACTTAAATAGGTACCAGAATTGTATCCGCAACAACAATTTGTTCACACTTCATTAAAACTTTGGTAAGGAGTTCTTATTATGATGATCTTGATTCTGCACACGAAAACAAACATTTGTTTTTACGTTCGTCTTAGGGGGTGGTAGCCCGACCAAGGCATCAGGAGGGCTATTTAGCTATTTCCTGGTCTCGAGATCTGGATGGCAACTATGCTCTTACACTCAGACCCTTCTTGGGGGTGGTAGCCCGACCAAGGCATCAGGAGGGCTATTTAGCTATTTCCTGGTTTTGAGATCTGGATGGCAACTGAGCTCTTACACTCAAATCCTTCTTGGGGGTGGCAGCCCGACCAAGGCATCATGAGGGCTATTTATCTATTTCCTGGTCTCGAGATCTGGATGGTAACTATGCTCTTACACTCACACCCTTCTTGGGGGTGGTAGCCCGACCAAGGCATCAAGAGGGCTATTTAGCTATTTCATGGTCTTGAGATCTGGATGGCAACTATGCTCTTACACTTAGACCCTTCGTGGGGGTGGTAGCCCGACCAAGGCATCAGGAGGGCTATTTAGCTATTTCCTAGTCTCGAGATCTGGATGGCAACTTTGCTCTTACACTCAGACCCTTCTTGGGGGTGGTAGCTCGACCAAGGCATCAGGAGGGCTATTTAGCTATTTCCTAGTCTCGAAGTGTTTATGTTGAATTTCCCACTCAAGGGTGTAAACACTACTATTGAACATAGTTGGAGATAAAGATGAAAGAGAAAAATGACTTTATTGATGATCGAGATGTAGTATATCTTTATTAGGGATTCTATTGAAACCTAAATGGGGGTAGTCTGCTTGAGAACTCCCTACTCAAGGGTAGAATTTCCTCAAATGATCTGCATTCCAAGTGTGGTCGATGGGTCGTCCGTCCATGTCTTCGAGTTTGTAGGCTCAATTGCGAGCAACTAACTTTATCACATATGGCCCTTCCCAATTGGGACTTAAGACTCCATCCGACCTTTTTCGAGTATTCAGGGTCACTTTCCTAAGCACCAGATCCCCTTCCTTGAAATTCTAGGCTCTGACCTTTTGGTTGAAATATCTAGTAATCTTGCTTTGGTAGATTGTCACTTTCTCCACTATCCGGTCTTGTTTCTCTTCTAAGAGGTCCAGATTAGCTCGGAGCTTGACCTCGTTACTTTCGGGCTCAAAGTGATGTACCCTGAACGAGGTTAATTTATGCTCGATGGGGAGGACTGCTTCAACTCCGAAAGCCAGGGAGTAAGGTGTCTCCCCGGTAGCTGTTCTTTTTGTAGTCCGGTATGCCCAGAGGACTTTTGGCAGTTCTTCGGCCCATTTGCCTTTTTTCTGCTGTAGTTTCTTCTTTAGAAGTTTCTTGATAGTCTTGTTGGTGGATTCCACCAGCCCGTTAGTCTGGGGATGGGCTACTGAAGCGAGCCCTAGGTCGATCCCCAATCCTTTGCAGAAATCTTTGAATCGGGCGTTGTCGAACTGCTTCCCTAGGTCAGCTATAATGATGAGAGGGGTCCCGAATCTGCATACTATGTTGGTTTTGATGAACTTGGTCGTATTCTTTTCTAATATCCGAGAAAGAGGCCCTGCCTCGACCCATCTTGTGAAGTAGTCGATAGCCACGATAGCATGTTTCATTTGTCCAGGAGCGGTAGCGAGTGGTCCAATTAGGTCGATTCCCCACATTGTAAAAGGGTAAGGTGAACTGAGGGACGACAGGTCACTCAGGTGACTAGTGGTTCAAGTTTGATGTTCTTTGGCATGGCTCGCGAGATTGAACAAAACTCCTTGCATCTTGGTGGATGGTCTGCCAATAGTACCCCATACGAAGCATCTGATATGCTAGAGCTTCCCCACCTATGTGGTTCCCACAGTCCCTAGAGTGAACTTGTCTTAGTGCCCATTTAGCATCATCAGGATGAAAGCACCTAAGTAAGGGGAGGGATCTGCCCCTTCTGTAGAGGTACCCCTACCAAACAATATTGGACCTAGAGTCTTTTAATTCTTCGGGCTTGGTCGGGCTCTTCGGGAAGCTCCCCCTTAAGGAGGTAAGCGGCGATCAGGGTCCATCCAGCAAGGCTGGCGATCCAGGGAGCAGATTTCTTTATTTGTGGCTATGCTTGGTTGGGAGATCACTTGGAAGGGAATTCCCCGTGGTAAGGATTGGCCTCCATTTGTCGCTATTTTAGCCAGAACATCTGCTCGATGGTTTTGGTGTCGAGGGACCTGATCGATCTTGAACCCCTTAAACTTATTTTTTAGCAACTGAGCTAGCTTTAGATAGGCAGCCATATTATCTCCCTTTTCCTGGTACACCCCAGTCACCTGATTGACAACAAGCAATGATTCGCTCTTGACTTGTAGGTAATCGGCCTCTAGTTCGATGGCTACCTTCATTCTAGCTAGGAGGGCTTCATACTCTGCTTCATTATTGGTGGCTTTAAACTCGAATCTGAAACAGTGACAGAAATCAGTCCCCTCCGGGTCTATTAAAATTATGGCAACTCTTCCCCCAGCTTGCCCGGATGCTCCATCTGTAAAGAGGGTCCACGGCTTATAGCCTTCCGGCCAATTGTCGATCTCGGATGTTTTTTTAGGGATCTCATTTGGTGCCTGAGGGATCCTCTTGATTTGGGAGCGCCAAAAATTCTGCCACGAAGTCAGCTAAAGCCTGTGCCTTAACCGTGGTTCGGGGCTTATACTTTAAATCGAACTGAGTGAGCTCTAGGGCCCATAAGACTAGCCTTCCAGACACGTCTGGTCTTTGCAAGAATTAGCGGAGAGGTTGGTTCGTCACCACTGCTATTGTGTGACCTTGAAAATAGGGATGGAGCTTCCTCGCTGAGATCACCAGAGCATAAGCGACCTTTTCCAGGAGAATGTAATTCCTCTATGACTTGGTCAAAGCATGACTCACATAGTATATAGGTCTTTGAAAACCATTGCCACACTCATTGGCCAAAGCTCCGCTTACTGCAGTTTCTGATACGGCCAGGTAGATCTGCAGCTCATCTCCGAGAACTGGCTTGACTAACAACGGTGGGCTTGTTAGGTATTCTTTCAAAGCTTGGAAAGCTTGTTCGCTCTCCTGGCTCCACTTCATGTTTTTCCCTTGTTTGATGGCTTTGAAGAAAGGGAGACATTTATCGGTGGAGCGAGAGATAAACCTGTTGAGCGTCGCTACACGTCTTGTCAGAATTTGTACCTGTTTGAGTGATGTTGGGGATTCCAGGTCCAAGATAGCTTTGATTTTTTCTGGGTTGGCCTCTATGCCTCTCTCATGAACCATGTAGCCTAGAAACTTCCCCGCTGTTACCCTGAAGGCACACTTGGAGGGGTTCAACCGCATCTGGTTTTCTCTCAGTATGAGAAAGGTTTTACTGAAGGTCTTCCCGATGTCCTTCTGCGGTTGGTGATTTTGTGATCATGTCGTCAATATATACCTCCATCAGTCCTTCTTATCTCGGTCTTGAACATCTTGTTAACCAGTCGCTGGTATGTAGCCCCAGCATTCTTCAAACCAAACGGCATCACCATGTAGCAGTACAAGCCCTGCCTAGTAATGAAACTGGTTGTATCCTGGTCAGCCGGGTGCATTTTAATTTGGTTGTATCCTAAGAACACATCCATAAACTCAAAAGTTTATTTCCAAACGTGGAGTCAACCAGTTGATCGATCTTTGGTAAAGGAAAACTGTCTTTTGGACAAGCCCGGTTGAGGTCGGTGTAATCGATGCACATACGCCACTTCCCATTCGCCTTCATAACCATGACCACGTTGGTGATCCATTTGGGATAGCATACTTCTCTAATAAACCCTGCCTTGATCAATTTATCTACCTCTTCCTGCACCGCAGCGTTCCTATCAGCGTTGAAGTGACGCCTCTTCTGTTTGACGGGCTTGACTGTTGGATCTACCGCTAGTCGATGTGCGGCCAATGATGCCGGGATTCCAGGCATTTCGTCATGGCTCCAAGCGAAGATGTCGCCGAATTCCCTGAGAAGATTAATTAAACCTTCTTTCACTTCTGGTTCAAGGGTGGCCCCGACCTTGACAACCTTGGAGGGATCGTCATTTCTAATGGGTATCTCTTCAAGTCTATCTACGAGCTGTCCGCTGGCCCACTCCTTGCTTTGTTCCTCCTTATAAGGCATAATAAGTTTGCTTTCTGGATGCTGAGGATGCTCTGCGGGCTCCATTTCTTCCTGGATTATCCGAGATGTTTCCATGTCTTCCTGGACTAATGCCACATGTACACATTGTTTTGCTAAAGCTGTAGGATTGGCAGACACTGCGTAGCATTTCCTGGCTGCCTGCTGGTCTTCGCGTACCTCTCCCACCTTGGTTCCAACCGGGAATTTCAGGACATTATGGTATATGGACAAGACTCCCTTCAAGGAGGACAGGAATGGTCTCCCTAGGATGGCATTGTAGGCTGATGGGGTGTCAACCACAACAAAGTCGGTCATAACATTCTATTGGAGAGGGGTGGTTCCAATGATTACTGGGAGGATCATCGACCCCACCAGTATGATCGAATCTCTAGTGAACCCATAAAGTGGAGTGGTAAAACTATTGTAACCATGTTGATTCAGGTTTAATTTTTCCAAGGTATCCTTGAAGAGGATATCTACACTGCTACCTATATCTACGAGCACGCGATGGACCAGACAGTTGGCAATCTGTATTGTGATTACTATGGGATGATCATGAGGTTGCACGGTGTTGAAGACATCTGCTTCAGTGAAAATGATCTGTGCTGACTGGAAGGGCTCCATCGGGCTCTGGCTGACCTTGAAGATCCCCCGGCTTTCTTCGATGCAAGGAATCTTCCTCGCGTGGTTTTTTCAGGAATTATTGAAAATGCCAGCCAGTGCGGGACCTCCGCTGATGGTGTGTATCACCTGGATCAGTTGCATTAAGTCAGTCTGTTCCTCTTTCCTCTTCTCTGCGTCCTCACGGATCTTGGCTTGTACCTCCCTTCCAGTCCGAATGTTATCTCTGATCTGTTGTAAGAATTCAATCAAGAATCCCCCCCCCCCTATCAGGACTTCAATTTGGTTGCGCAAATTATAGCACTCTGAAGTGTTGTGGCCCACGTCTTCATGGAAATCGCAGTACTTGTACAGGTTCCTCCTGTCAGCTGGGGCTTTCATGGGAGCGGTCTTTTGGAGCAGCCATTTATCTCGTATAGCAAGGTAGACCGTTTCCCTAGAAGCGTTCAAAGGAGTGTAGTAGTCATACCTTTTCTCCCCTTGCATTACTGAAGCCCTCGGTCCTGGGAGGTGGCGAAGCCCTGGGAGGGGTTCGTCTTGCTGGATATTTTTCTTGCCTGTGTTGAGGAGCGGGGATGCAATAGGTCGACCTATTGGGAGGTTTATTCTGAGTTTTCTGAACTGGCTCAAATTTGGGGGCTTCTTTTTTCAGACGCTTAGCCGTTCTCATGTCGTCGTGTTCCATCTTGACTTTGAGTTGCTTGTCCATCTCGACCAGCTCAAGAGCCCGATCGTAGGCCTCCTGGTAAGTCTAGGGAGGTCTCTTGGCGAAGGAACGGAAAAGCTTTCCCGCCCATAGGTTCTGCCTGAAGTTGGCGAGACTTTCTTTCTCGGTGAAAAATCCCATTTGTATGACCTCCTTGTGAAAACGTTCCACGTACGACCGAAGTGTCTCACTCCATTCCTGAATCACATATTGGAGGTGTATGGGATCTTTCGGACGAGGTTTGACCCCTTGGAACTTGCGAGCAAAAATCTGTTGATAACTTTGTGAAAGAATCCACGCTGCTAGCAGACAGCTTCCTGAACCAAGTTTTCCCGTAGTCGGTTAGGGTCGTTGGAAACATCCTACACATAGCTGCTTCGGTAGTGTTCTGGACCTCCATTTGTTGAACGAAGCTCTCCAGGTGGCTTAGAGGATCCTCCGTTCTAGAGAACTTATCTGCTAGCATTTTGAATTTTGGTGGGAGCTCCGCTTCCCGGATCCTCCTAGTGAAGGGAGTGTTCATCTCACTCAGGGGATCCTTTTTATCCTCCTTATTCTTTACTTTTCTTATCTGCTGGACTTCCTTCTGTAGCTTTTCCAGCTGATCCCTCAGTCGCTTGTTCCCAAGCTTCTTTGAATTAACCTCGGATTCTTCACTATCGAGTCTCTCTGATGAACTGGTAACCTCTATCCGGTCCCTCTCATGGACAGGATCCATTTGGGAAGTTTGTCTACTCTCCTTCTCTTGGGCCCGGGCGTTCCTCCTTGATGCA
Source organism: Dipteronia sinensis (assembly GCA_033220585.1). Lineage (NCBI taxonomy): Eukaryota > Viridiplantae > Streptophyta > Magnoliopsida > Sapindales > Sapindaceae > Dipteronia > Dipteronia sinensis. The sequence goes on along the minus strand of CM065638.1, from coordinate 50,845,668 downwards.
GTTGGATGGGATAGCTCTCGTTGCTTCAGGGTTAAAGCATCTGCAGCAGATTTAACTAGCCTGGGTTGATATTGTGAAGGTCTTTTCAGGAAATGGGGGCATGGGTCCCAGCCTATCCCGGATCGAAAGTTGGGTCCCCGACCTGTCTCGAGCTGGCTCTAGAAGAGTAGGTCCCAGGCAATCGAAGGCAGGCTACCTAGCTCCGAACCTGCTCAGCCTCCCTGATCATTCAGGTTGGTTGGCTGGACCGTGATGCCTTCAGCGAGCAGAAGGATGCAGACGGTTTCCACGAAGGCTACCGCTTGTTGGTCGAGCGCGGCCTGGCTCACTATATGGTGGCCAGAAGCCCACGCATTAGTTGTTTGGACCGGAGCTTGACTGCCATATCCTAACTTTCTCCCCTTTCTTGGGGCTTTTCGTGTAGGCCTCGCTGAGGGTTGCTCCGAAACTCCATGTTGGCCTTGGGAAGAGCGGAGCCACATAGTTTCTGTAAAACAATGAAAATGTAAATGCAAATAGTTGTTCTGATTAACTGGGTGTAGGCTTTGTTTCCCACAGACGGCGCAAGAAAGTGTTAACAGAAATTTTGTTCGGGGCAATAAATCTCAGTTAGCACCCTCAAGATCATTACCACTTAGGTGATGACCAAGGTAGAATGTATATGTATATAACAGTGCCTAATGAAATGACAAGGAGACAATGATACTGTTAGCTACTCGAAAGAAATAAAATTCTTCCTTTATTGATAACATATGGTATACATCTCTCTCTCTTTCAAATTGCTCTCACTTTTCTCTAGGGGATAGTTGGGTACTTGCCTGTCGAATAGTAGTCTCCTTTTTTCAGAAGGAGGAAGTCCCTCATTTATACAATGTCTTCATAGGTTTAATCTCATTGATTCCCCCTTGATTTTCTCCTCCCTCCTTATCGGACGAGATTTTTACCTTTAAATGTCATTGACTTTGAGTTAATTGCTCAGTTGAGGATATCTTGGTGGAAATCAATTTGTTTCCTACTTAGACTCTATTACTTGTTCTGTACATATGTAACGTCTTTAGATGTGATCTTGTGTATCTTCAGGTCTAGCATGATTCCATAGGGGTTATTGAATGTATCACGGTGTGGTACATCAGTTTAGTGAGGTCGATCAGTGTTCTGGCCCCGATATTGAGAAGTTTCGTCCAGCTACGAGCTAGGTCTGGCCTCCCTTGACCATTTGAAGCTAGGTGCGGCCCCCTATGGACACCCCCATGTATCAGCGAGGTATATGCGAGCTTCTGGAGAAATTACAAGGTAACCTCGGCTTCGGGGGGATTTCCTGTTTTTCAGGTTCGGTGACGCGGGCTTCATCAGACCATTTCGGGCTCTATTCCGGATGTTTCTAGAGCATGCCCTTATTCTTGCAGGGTGGTATCGTAGCTCGGCTTTGGGTAATATGGTCTTCTGGTGGAAAATCTCGGGCATGGAGCCAGGTCTGGAGGGTGGAAAATTTCCCTTTGGTCCTTAGCCAATTTTGGCTATTAACGTCTTCCAATAACTTCACTTGGCTTCATGTTCTTGTAGTCACTATTCTCCTCAAGTGCCGTCACTTTTGACTCAAATCTTGCTGGAAGCGACCTCATAATATTTTGCTTGATTCTCCTATCTGAATAAGGGTCACCAAGTTGATGGCTTTGAATGACTATGTCCATCAACTTCACTTGAAAGTTGTTGAAGCATTCATTCTCCTCCATTCTAATTTGCTCGAATTGTGTTTGAAGGACTTGAAGCTTGGAGTCATTGACCACCTTGGTTCAGTTATGGACCGTCTCTAGAATATGCCATGCCTCTTTTGCAATTCTAGTTATTTGGATCAATTTGTACTGATTGTCATCCATTGCACAAAGAATGGCATGCATGGCCTTATTGTTCCACTTGGAAGCTTCAAACTCTTGAGATGACCATTCCGACTTCGGCTTGGGAACTACACTATCCTCTTCAAGAGTTGTTTCCGGAAGAGTGTAGCCATCCTCTATTGCCATCCATGCTTGGTCATCTATTTGGCAAATTTATGATTCCATCTTGCCTTTCTAAGAGGCATAGTTTACCCCGGTAAGCGACTGGGGTCTTATGCTTGAGGCTCCCTCATGTCCACCTCCGTTTCCACTCATAGTGCTTGGGAATTATGAATGAGATGCAACAAACTAAATACAAGATGCAAGACACACAAAGAGCAAGGATCAACTAAGTATATGTAGGAACCCGCTCTGATACCAATTGAAAATAGTACTAAGGAGTGTGTCTACTAACCTAAAAGGGGGGGGGGGGGTGAATAGGTTTTAGTTGATATATTACCAACTTTTCAACTTAGTCAATTTTAATGAAGCTACCCTATATTATCAATAAATCAATCCAAAAATAAAATGCGGAAAACAATAAAAACACAAGGATTAATTTACGTGAGAAACCCTCCAACTGGGCAAAGCTCACGGGCTATTCTTTTAGCCACACACGGTCCTCAAATCCACTATTTGTATCAAAGTTTACAATCTAGGTTGACCTCTCGTCACACCATTCTTGGTTACTAACCCTTTCACTCTACCTAACGGGCCTTTAATAGTGATCCTAGACCAAAAAGCTTGTACACTAATCCACTTAGTCACAAAGCTTAACAATCCATGAAGAGATAAAGCAACCTATGTGAATATGTAAAAATATTCTATCATGCAATTAATGCTAGGCTACACTAAATGCTTATCTAAGGATTTAAAGATGCCAATAAGTGCAAATCCTAGAAATCAATATCTAATTGCAAATGCATGAAGATTTAGCTAAAGGGAAAAATAGTCCTAAAAGATAGCTATCAATGAACAAATGTTCTCAATCAACAAACAACAACTCAAGCATGTTATAAATACCATTAAGCACAAAGACATGCATTAAATCAACATATAAAGCTAAACCTAGGCAAATAAGAGCACAAAGAGATGCAATGGAGATTTAGGGCATGTTCATATTACCTAGTCAACAAAAGCAAGAAGAATCCATGATGAGATGATGCTTGTAAGATGCCAGATGCTCATGGATTGATGTTTGGTTGAGTACAAGTGGGTTCTTAGGAGTTTCTCTCGCTTAGGGAAGCTTGGTCTCTCAAAAATGGCTTATTGAACTCATAAAAACAAGCAAGGAAGAAGAGAGAACATATATAATAGGGCTAATCAAAACTGCGTCGTTTTGGTAAAAACACGCCAAGAAAATTTGCACTGTGCGCCGGTGTCCTTACGCTGGTCGAAAGGAGCACCACCCGCGCACACATACTGCATAAGTTACGCGGGTGTCATTGCGTTGGTCGACAGGCGCACCACCAGCGCACACCTATTGCTCAAGATGCACTGGTGTCTTTGCACTGGTGGACAAGCGCATGACTAGCGATGTGCGCGGGTTATGCGCAGGTTAGGGGACCCACGCACTGACTCAACAAGACCCAAAAACACACAAATGCAATGAGCACAAAAGCAATAAGAACGGTATGCAAAAGAGTGTGTGTGTGCAACTAAATCCCTTCAAGGAAGTAAGCACAAGTGATATACCTTTGATGATCTCTTTAGCTTGGTCACGAACAAAGATGGCCTAATCTACCCTTACACATTTAAACCCCAATTGTGTTTTATCAACGAAATAAGCAAATCAAAAATGAAGAACTTACAACAAGCACATCTATCATGCTGGCTAACAGTTATATTCGGGCCTTCTCATCAACTGAGACCCATTTCTGGTTTCCCTTACGAACATTTCATGTGGCATTGGTAGTAGGCTCTAGTGGACATTCCTCCATTAGCACGAATTTTAGGTATTTTGAGTTAGGATTATGCTCAATAGCAAGAGTGTAATATTGTAATTGACAATCTTTTCATATTAATAAAGTGTTTTCTGATTCTTACAAATACTTATAGCATTTATTATTATAATTGTCAAGGTAAATAATCATAAGGTCAAAAGACTATGAGATATAAAGAATTTTTCATACATCCGGATATGTGTGAGGTAGACACAATTATTTAGTTAGTCTTGAATAACGTTCACAACTTAAGTTAAAGGTTGGGCACCTCTATCTTGATAAAGTTGCAGAATTCTTTTACTAGCATTTGAGTGGGATCAAATGAGTTATGATGAGTCTAAAATCATCGAAAGGTTTTCGAGTAAAAGAATCTAGTGCACTGGGTGCATTGAACTGGATCACAATGAACTACTTTATCTAGAACTGTCACTAGAAATAAGTCTTTTCATTATTAGGACAATCGGAGAGTCGATCTTAATCCTGAGATAAATGATGGACTTATGATTGCAAGTGTTATCATTTGAGCTATCAAAGAGTACGATTATATAGCATAGTCTATCCTCGATAGTTTGGTGGTATTCATTTGTTAATCGATAGAGAACTTCATTTATAGATATGGACATCGTGGCTCCATTTATTAAGTGAGAGTATAATATCATCATATGGATGTTTTGAGGTATTGGATATTAAATCTCAACGTTGAGTTTTCAATAATGATTATTGAAGACATGGCTTCTGGACAAGTCAAAATATCCAAGTTCAAAATGTGGTCATATGAGGAAATATGGTAACTTGGAGAACTATAGACGGTCTATGAGCTCTTGGCGATTACTGATATTATTCACGAGGATACACCATCTCCTATAAGATTGTCTAGGGTATGAATGAGAAACATCTCCTTATTCTATCTTTATTTAAGAGTTCAATTTTAGCTCTTTAGTGGAATGGGTTAAAATTAATAGATCGGACCTAAGTGAATCATTTGTTGATTGTGATTAGGTTATGTCTATTGAAGCTTAAATTTAGATAGCACGCCAAGATCCACAATCCACACGTACTTGCATGGATCACTTGATATATTCTACCAGACCAATTTATGGGTCCATCTAGAATTGCATTTAATATATTAAGAATATAATATGTCTATTATTTATTTAATGGGCTGCTCTATTATATTAATATATTAAAAGGAGACATGTGGGCTTGTTTCTTTTAGTAAGAATAAGTCTGGTTCACATGTGGGCTTTTATTTAAAGCCTAATGGATTAAATAAAATAAGAAAAATAATATTAGGCCCATATATATATGGTGTGGGTGGCAAGGCTAATAAAATAGCCCAATATATTATTTTATTTTATTGTTTTTATTAAATGGAAATTAATTAATTATTTAATTAATTAATAGTTTAAATCAAAATCTTTTCCTGATCAGTAAATAAAATACTATGTGTTGGATTAGGGTTAGAATTCTTTTAAGTGATAGGAGTCCAAATGTGGTAAGGATTAAGTCCACATACACTCCATACCACACAAAGAATTCGGCCACCCTGGTCCTATAAGGGTTAGGATTCTTAAATTGACAGGAATTAGGGAAAAGCACAATTCCTTTTCAAGAAAGGAAAATTGGCCAACCCTAGATTTCCTACACAAAGAATTCGGCCAACCCTATTTTCAGAAGGGGAAATTTCGGTCACCTTATAAATATAAGGTGATAAATTTCGGCCACAAAGAAGCTTGAGTGAGAGAGATTTTTGTTTGCTTTGAAAAATAAAAATCTTACATAATACACATAGAATTTTTGCCAAGAGAGAAAAAGAAAAATAAGTTCTCATTCAATAGTGCACTTGCAAGCCTTTAGGATCAAAAGGTTTTGTGCACACTTTCGATTTAGGGTTACGCGAGTTCCAATCATATCGATTGTGAATTCAAAAGTGACCAGAACTATTTTTCTAGGCTCTTGGTGTTTTAAGATTGAAGATCAGGATCAGAAGTTCCATACATCCATTCTCAGGTAAGCAATTCAAAGAAAAAAGGAAGACCACGCTCCTAGGTGATTCATGTACGTGCTAGGATTGAAGATCTTGCGGATTACCATCGACGTAAGTGAATCGGATCACGCGACAAGAGGTATTTAACTCTAACCGTATATTTGTGTTTAATTAATTAAAGGGTTAAGGTTCAAATCTTTAGAAAAATTTTAAACTATACGAAAATCTACTTTTCGCCTTCCGCTGCGGTTTAAGTTAATTTTTCCCTACATTTTGTTACCAAGATGCTTTGATATTATTTTTCTACTTGGTATAGTTTTCAGGGTTAATTTCTCATTAGCAAGGGTTTGTAATAGTACATAAGACATTGCTGAAAAACCATAAATAAAGGATTCATTCAAACATACATTTAATTCACATGTGAAAGTTTGACATAAAATTAAATATGATGCATGAACATATTTAATGAACAAGAAAATCCCAAAAACTGTGTATATGCCACGATAATCCAACATACCACAAGCAAGTGCCACCTTATGGTCGGTCAAATTCTTACATGTTGGATCGAAACAATCTCAATCAAATGATATACCGGAATAATTCATATTCCTATAACATTCCACCATCGTTTATTTCAGTCAGGTTTGTAATAAACCAATGTAATTAAAACCTTGTGAGTGTAACCCACCATTTTAGATCTCTTAAGCTTAACTTGAGAATTGCCGCCTGTCAATCCCAAAATACACTCAGATATCCTATCCGTTAGGAAGTCAACCTTGGTATTGATTTTCATGGAGACCCTCCTTAGGGAGGATGAAAACAAAGTCATCTCAAGGCCCCACTTGAATCTCACGGTGTTGAACTAATGATGGAGACTGCAGGATATAATGTCATATATCCCTCTCCCACTCACTATTTTAAAATTAGGGTTTTCACTTAATGCACCTAGATATTACTAAGATTAAACGGCTAATTTCAATCTAAAGGTCTAGGGCATATGAAACAAATTACTAGAATCTTATTCTAATAACAAATAAACTAATCTGATTTTTAACAAATTAAAAATCTAGTTCATTATTCAAATTCTAATCTATGTAAACAATTTTACTAAGACTAGAATTATTTAATGTGATTTACCAAGTTTTAACGATTAAAACTATTCACATTAATAGGTCCAATTATATTGGGCTTTAATCTAATTAAACCTAATATTAAGTGAATGATCTAACTAATCTACCTAATTAAACGATTTATTTAAAAGACTAATTATTAATGAGAATTACCAAGTTTTTACTCTAAATACTAATCTCATTATTAATAGCCAATTATGTGATTTGCCAATTTTTTAAATCATATATAAAAAAAATAAAACACATAATGTGAATGGCTATTATGCATGTATGACATTTAATAAAATGCATGTGTATGCATGACAATGCTTTAATTATCACATAATAAAAGCATGCATAAATTGACCGAGTACGATGGGTTTATCTACCTTAAAAAAAATATCTAATTACCAAAATTATCCAAGGTATTTTTTGGTCTTCTTGTAATCCATCTTCTTCAAGTCTTGTCATCGGTATCTTCCGGGCCCAAATCAAGTCCAACTTGATTTATTTTTAATGAATCCATCTCATGGATTAAATCCCATAAAGCCCAAGTGTTACTCTAACAATTTTTGAAGGCTCGGGATTTCCTAAAAAACAACCCAAACACGCTAGCGTATACGCAGCCTTAGCGCCTACGAATGTGCAGCCTTAGCGCATAACGCCCGTGGCTGCTTTCATGTGCATGGGCCGTGTTGCATCGCTTCTGCTTGTGCAAAGGGAGTGTGTAACTGCTGTACAAAACACAACAATTGAATGTTGCAAGTTGTGCAACACTTGTGCATGTGTGTCTATTGACAGTAGCACAAACACAACAATTGAATGTTGCATGTTGCGTGACAATTATGCAATACTTGCATGGGAGTGCATGACAACACAACATTTGCAATTGCGTAGCAGTGCGATTGCGCAACACATTACATCAATTCATAACAGCATTACAACAATTGCATGAGAGTGCATTGACATCTGCACAAATTCATAACATCATTACAACTTTATATTGCCTCTGTGTATTGCGCAACAATTGCGTATGAGTGCGATGGCTTTGCACGTCTTTTGTGCGTGCTGCTGTTGTTGTATGCGTTCCGGATTGTCGTTCTTCATCGAATTACGTCAATAAAAATAAATTACAGCATATAAAAAGAAATTATACAATCCAGAATTAATATTACATCAGAAAAAATAATATTACAATTATAATCGAAAACCCTAAAACCCACCGTACCATATAATTAACGATCAATCATGCTTTAAAAAAAATTTAAAACATCATACATTCAATAAATTGTGCCTACACATATATACATGCAATTAATCAAGAACAAAGAATGATTTATTCGAATATATCGTACTAGGGCTCTGATACCAATTGTAAGCCCTAGAGTTGCACAGCGGAAGGGAAATTTAAAACTTTTACAAAATAATATTTAAGCGTCTATAAAACCATGTACGATATATAAGAATAAATAAAAGGCAGGATTCTAAATCATACCTACAAGCTAACTCTTTTGTTCTTCCTCTTATTAATATCGCTTTCCTATTTGTACCACCGGATCTTCCTCGCAATCTCCCGAGTACCGACAACTGATTGTGGGTGCGTCACTGGCTTCAGGAGATTGTATAGAGGTTGAAGAAACAACACAACACAAGTCTTGCTTTGTGTATCAAGATTTCGGCCATTCTTGAATAATGTAGAACAAAAACAATTTTTGTTTTCTTGTTGTCTTCTTGTTGGCCGCACCACACTTTCTTGTTTTCTTCTTTCTGTTTTGTTGTTGTTTCAACATGTGGGATATTTTCTCTTGTCTTTTTTTTTTAATAATATATCTTTATATATTTTAAAACAAGATACTAATCATTTTCCAAATATATCTTTATATATTAAAAAAAAAAGATAATCAGTATTTTAGTGACCAAGTTAGTATAAGATTCTAAATCCCACATAACCTTAGTTCACTAAAACTTGAACACTTGACCTAGTTAGGAAATAAAATAATCTGATTATTTTATCCTTTGTCTCAGTCATGGTTCGAACTTGTAACCTCTAGTTAGTAATTAATTAACAATTCTCAATTATTCATTTATTAATTAAATAGTCTCATCATTTAATTAATTCATTGAATAAATATGTGTCACTTTCGTAACACAATTAACTGGACAATCCAATTTATTAACCGTGACCCTTGTTACCTTTAACGCTCTGGGCTAGCAAGGGTACCTAATGGACCCACAGTCTTGAGCTCCAATAATCCTTAGAAAATTTAATTAAACTCTTTAATTAATATTTCATGATTATTAACCTCAGAGTTACTCCACTAAAAACCGGAGGCTGCACTCTAGTAACTGTAGATGTATTACATAAACCGAAATCACAGTTGTCTATCGATATAGCTATTACATACAGTATGATCCTCCATAAGTAGTTCATAATTAGAGATAGGTCATATAGTCTGTTATACCTCTCTAATTATATCTTTTCCTTTAAGTACCATTGATTCTCTAATGAACAATAAATCCTAACTTCCTTTAAGGAAGAAGAAGATCACTCATATTGTTCAAGCCTCGAATCAACCCTTAAGGGAACTACTATCTACTTCCCAAAAGAATGAGTGGATTCCACTATCATGTTCAAACCTTCCCAGCCATAAGCCAAACCACGATCCCAACATACAAAGTTATTGATCGTGAATGCAACTTAGATCTCACCCATGGTATATCAAAAACCATGATCTAACCTGAAGGAGTCGGTAAGACACTCAAGATAAGATCACCCATATATAGCCATCATTTGTCGATATATATGAATATCATCATGTAACGGACCTTGGTGAGAGATTCATATAGATCGTGGCCCAGTCCTATATAATCAAATCATATAAGGTGCCTCCATTCTCATATCACAATATGAATAGTCTAGGATAAGACCACTGTACATTACGTAATGGACCGCAGCTGTAGATTAACCACAAATAAAGTACCCAGCTCTATTTGCTATCAACAAGCTTTTTAGATTGCTCATCTCAAACTGAATTCCTCTGTATATGACACTCATATACTTAGTTAGAGATTACATCTTGCGATCTTGGATGTTAAGTACACATGATATAAATGTATGAGATAGATTAATAGAATGAAAAACTGCTTCTTTTATTAATGTTTCGTTCACATTTACAAATTACAAGCATTAGGGTATAAACCCCAACAATTCACGCGAAATCTAATTCACAGAGTTTTCCAAAAATGATCCATGGGTTTGGAGGTTAGGTTTGTGGGTTTTGATCTCTCTAAAAGTATACATGTTTTGAGCGCTTAATCCTTTACCTTTGTTGCCATTTTTGGAATGTTTTAATTATTTATTTGCTTGTAAAAGTGCTTTCAGACATATTACTCATCCAAGGGCAGTTTTGTCTGAAGTTGGAGTTTTCATGCAAAAAGAAGGGATTTTTGGAATATAAGAAGAAATCTGCGAGTTCCACCTCGCAGTTCCAAGTCGCAGATGTTCCCCATAGAGGACTATGATATCACACTGTGATTTCATCATCAACTCTCACCTCGTAGATGTTTCCCAGACCAGACTGCGATGTCAAATCTGCGAGTTCCATCTCACAGAACCAACTGGCAGATCAACTCCAGAAGCAATTGCCATGTCATACTGTGACATCAAGCCAGCAGATCAGAACTGCTACTTCAAATCTACGAGTTCCATTTCGCAGGCCAGACTTATAGAACACTTCTAAAAGATATTGCCACATTAAACTGCGAGTTCAAACCTTTAGAATTAAGGTGGCTGTAGGATATGTGAGTTTTATGTCACAGAAGAACCTTACAGAAGTTGCTTAGAATTCCACTGCCATCAAAATCTGCGAGTTCTAACTAGGAGAAATAACACTGCGACTTCAATCTGTGTGTTCTATCTCGTAGTGCTATCTCACAATCACTTTCCTCTTCAACAATCCACTTTATAAATCAATGATTTTCCTACCTATTGCATACACTTAAATATCTTTGTTAACCTAATATATATATATATACCATAGAATATAGAAGAAAAATATATACAAGTAGTTTTTCATAGTTTAGAAGATAGATTTAAACACTTAGGCCACGTTTGTTTCTTAGGATAGGTTAGGAATCAGCTATTTTGAAGCCATTTCCCATGTTTGACTGAGTCATGGTATGTGATAAAATAATCCCATTTATTTTGATTTATCCCACTGCAATCAGATAAAACAATCCCAACAAAATTGATGGGATTAATTTGAATCCTATCTTCCTTCTTCAACGCAGTTTCTTTTTGTTCAAGTCTTCAACGCAGCTTCTTTCTTCCTTCTTTCTTCAACACAGCTTCTTCTTCAACACCACTTCTTTCTTCTTTCTTTAAGACAACGGGATAGAAAGAAAGAGTGCCAATCTCCTTTCACCTTACCGGCAGATCGGTGAATCGGCGCTCTTCGCCCTCTCGAATCCCTCTCAAATCGAAACGACACTAACAAATCCCTCTCGAATCTAGGGTATTTGTGTTTCAAGTGGGTTTGTGTGTAAATAGTTAGGGAATTTTTATGAATCGATTGAATTTGTGTGAATCTTTTGTGATTTTATTTGGTGAATCGAGTGGGTTTGTATGGGATTCTTTGGAAAAGTGTGGAAAGTGGTGTAGATCAAGAAGTTTTGGTGTTTGAGCTGGGTTTGGTAATGGCAGAAACATAGGAGATCATTGGGTTTTGGGTGTTGTGATCGGGCCAAATATGTAGTATATTTAGGCCCTCAGATCCTTACCTTATGTTCTGTTTTCGTGCGTTTTTGTATCTCTTATGGGTGGTTTTGTGCTTATTTGTAGGAAATGATGCAGAGACAGACTTGGAGGCATATTGTGGTGATTCCAGCAGAAAAGGGATGAAAGAGAAGGCAAAAGAGCACAAACTGCTCTACAGTGCGGGTCCAGTGCGGGTCGCAACCGCACTCCAGCCGCACTCATGTGCATAGCCGGGGCAGAATGCAAGTACAGAGATAAAGTGCAGGTACAATGCGGGTAAGCTAACCACACTCCACCCACACTAATGCCAAACTAGAAAGCTGATGTTGCACCTGAAGATAAAGTGCGGGTACTGTGCGGGTAATCCAACCGCACTCTACCCGCACTAATGTCAATCTAGAGAAGCTGATCATACACCTGACATCAGAGTGCGGGTACTGTGTGGGTCAGCAAACCGCACTCCACCCGCACTTGCACCAAGAACAGAAGAGCAGAACCGCATCTGACATTAGAGTGCGGGTACTATGCGGGTCATCAAACCGCACTATATCCGCACTTGCATCAAGAACAGAAGAGCAGAATTGCACCTGACATTAGAGTGCGGGTACTCTGCGAGTCATCCAACCGCACTCTACCCGCACTGTTGCTCAAGACAGAAGGTAGATTTTGAACCTGACAGGGAAGTGCGATTCAAGTGCGATACAGTGCGATGCCAAGTACGGGTCAAGTGCGGGTAATTCAACCGCATTCCACCCGCACTAATGCCCTGATTCGATAACTGAAGTTGCAGACAACCCATACAGTGCGGGTACAGTGCGGGTAAATCACCCGCACTCCACCCGCACTCCGAGCGTGCCAGTCTGATTTTTAAAGATTAAGTGACCTATTTTTGTATCTAGTATAAATAGAAAAGTATAGAAACGTTTTAAGGAGCTTTTTGACTCTGTTTAGCACTCTTAGATCTAGTTTCTCTCTCTCTCTCTCTCTCATCCTTACATTCTCTACTCAACTTCAAGGAAGTTTGGAGATTGGAGCCACTACAAGGAAGGAGATGTTCTCCAAGGGTTATTTCTATCTCCTCTCTCTTGGTTTCCTAGTTGTAATGAGTAGCTAAATCCCCTCTAAGGGGTTGATGGAGTAGTTAGTGGAATATTGGGCTTGTACATAAACTTGATATTATATTAATATTCATGTCTATCTTCCATTGATCTATTCTTGTTGTGAATGTTTATCATTGATTTCTTGTGTAGATACATCCTCTTTGCAAGATATCTTTGTATTATGTATGAGTATTGCATCTAGATATACATCCTATTTAGTTGTATAATGCTCTAACGAATAGACGGAAAGTCATGAATTCCGACTCTTGAACCGCAGTTTTAATCTAACCTCGATCGTGTTTTCCGGCACTATACATCTTAGGTCGGAATCCGTGAGAGAGTTAGAAGTCATCACTATACATCCTAGGGTGACTATTTGTAATCGGTTGAGTCATTGTTAGGTAGACGAGCTTCATTTCCAGAATCAGATAAACCACCAACTCTATACATCCTAGGTTGGTAGTTTACAATGATTAATCCGTAATAGGTGGTCCGCACTATACATCCTAGGTTGGCCACCTTCTAGGGATAAATAACCGACTCTATACATCCTAGGTCGGTTACCTTGAATAGCCGTGCTATTGACAAGTTTGTTACATTGCCCAGTATTTACTTTCGTATCCATTAACTCCTTAGATTCCATCATCTATATATCCTTCATTCCATTTCCCCCTTCATTTTATTTACATATTTGATTTAGTGTTATTTAGAGTTGGTTCACAATCTACATTTTCACCAATTCATGTTTGGCTATTATATATATATACATAACATTGCTTTAGCATTAACTAATTTAGCTAACTCCGCTCCATGTGGACGACACCCCACTTGCCACTATATTTATGTTTTCAAACTTATTTAGGCTTTGTGAGGTTTTATTAAATATTATTAACGGACTGATCTTTTAAAACGACTAGAGGAAAAACGTGTCCTGTCATGTTATTGTGGTGGTGGTGGTGGTGGTCGACGGTGTTGTGGTTGGGTTTGGGTCTGATAGGGATGTCTGAGTTTGTGATGAGTTAATTTGTTTTTATTCCTGCCTATAAAATGATAATTTCCCAATTTTTAATCCTATCCTATGTTGCACCAAACACATGATTACTTTATTTTAATCATATCTTATGTTACACCAAACATAGGATAGCATTAAATTTAGTCCAACCCTACCCCATTCAATCCAATCCAACCCAATCCTCTCCCATAAAAATAATCCTATCCTATCCCGTGCACCAAACGGGGCCTTAGAGATCAAAGTAGTTTTTAGTTTTAACTAGATCTTGAAGCAACTTTGAGAAGATTGAAGGAAGAATTTGTAATCAAAGTCAATGATCATCATCCATGACAATCGGTTTTATCTCTCTCTCTCTCTATCTTTTGTAATTAAGAACATGATGTGTAGCTAAATTTATTGAGATGTAAGGGATAGAGGTTCATTTGTTATTAACTATGATCTAAGTCAATATGATATGTTTATCCATTATATCTTGTTTATATATATATGAAATTAATGTATGACCTATACATTTAATGTAATTTACTTTGCATTGGTAGCATTTAAGATGCTTTTAAGTGGTTGGATCATCATTAAATGTGTTTGAACAAACACTACTAATATCCCCACTTTCTCTTGGAATGATTGTTGATGATGCATGACCATGCTTGTTAATGTCATTTGCCCTTCTAGATTTAAGATTTACCTATTCACCATCCTTTGACCTATTGAGATGTGGTATTGACGAAAGTCTCTCTCAAAGAGCTTTCAAGTTGGGGCTTCATATTAGATAAATGGATGTTGTTTTAAAGATATTGATTTAAGATCTTGGTTAACACTGATGCTCTATCATATTCCCTTGTATCTCATTTGGTCCACCTTTATTCTAAACCTTTTAAGAACAATTAATCATCAATCCTTGTTAAGATAGTATAAGTTTTCAAATTTTGATTTTCACTACCTAGAGAGTCCTTGTGGGATCGATACCCTTACTTGTGTCCGCTATACTTGACAATGATTCGTACACTTGCGAAGGATTAATTAGACTCACTCTCTCCATTTTCATTCAATTTAGGTTTTAGAGCACCATTAGTTTAGAGGTACACTCAGAGTGCGTTAAAAATCTTGGCGCCGCTGCCGGGGACTCTACTTTTTAGACTAGTGGTAATCCATTTTGGTTCATTTAACCTAGTTAAAAATTTTATTTCTCATTTCAGGATTTAACCAATTGTATGCAAGGTCGAAGATCACTAGGAGGACCTTTGTTTCCAAGTATTGAAGACATCAATCGAATAGCCAGGGTAAGAGGAAGAATAGATACACCACCAGTGGTTATCGAAATTGGAAGAGACTTATCTCCTTCCAACAACTGAACCATGGACGGACAAAACCTAGTCGTGGTACAACCGTTTATGAAGGATTATGCACTGCTGAAACTTGGTTCACAACAATTGGAAATCTTGCTTGAAATAACTTAAAGGAACTATGAGTTCAATAATATGCGTTACAACACTCTTCAGGTATTTCATGGTCAACCAAGGAAAGAGGCACTTCAGTTTATGAAGGAATTCTACCATGTGATGACAACCATTCCTTTGGGAGGAATTACAGAAGATCAGCTATGGATGAGTTGTTTCTCATACTGTCTAAAGTAGCAAGCCAACTAGTGGCTTATGGCATTAGCACCCGGATCTCATACAACTTGGACGGAAGTTGAGAGGAAGTTCTTCGATAAGTATTTCCCTTCAAGTAGAACAAAGGAAATTCGGGGAGAATCGCCACCTTCCAAGAGGAAGAAGGAGAGCCTTTTCATGAGACATGGGATCATTTCAATATGCTTCTAGCTAAATGTCCACACCATAAGTTCACTTTGGTTAGCCAAGTACAATCATTTGACGACGGACTTACCAGGCTTACTTAAGCCATCGTGGACAACGCTTGTGGAGGTGCAATGAGGGAATTGACAGCGAAAGAAGTGTTTGACAAGTATAAGATGTTGGGACAAAATTCCCAACAAAGAAGTCGAATAGGGGAACGTGAGAGAGGTTTGAATAGATAGATGGCCAATAATGTGGCTAGTCTCACTAGGGACATGCAACATCTTGTAATGAATCTTAGAAGCAAGCCCTCCCCGAACACCCAAGTGCAATAAGCTCCAACTATGAGTAGAGTGGACGAAGTCCAAGGGATATGGTAAGGACAAAAAGATGACCCGTTCTCCAATACCTACAATTCAGGATGAAGGAGGCATCTGAATTTTTCATGGTTGAATGCTGAGAATTGCCTAAACCCGCAAGATCACCAAGCATACTAAGGCCAAGGTTGTCAAGGGAAAGGTTACCAACGACATCCCCAACAATGGAGAAACAACAACAATCAACATTTGCAGAATGTAAATTATGGGAGGCAATATCACCACAATCCAACCGGTCTAAATAATTACAAGATCAACCAAATGGAGAAAATGCTTAGGATGATGGAGAAAGAGGTGGGATCACTTGCTGAATCCCAACAAAAACAAAAACCGGGAAAACTTCCAAGCCATAAAGAGCAAGCCAATGCAATGGCAGTATTAAGAAGTGGTAAGGTTCTTGTAGATAATACTCCTGAACATTCTAATATTTCTATTAATATTTCAGGAGATAATCCCGATGAAGAGGATAAAGAAACTCCCAAAGAACAAGAAAAGTCAAAGGTTACATTGAAAAAGACGGAAAAGCATTTTGCATCGTCTGATCGATATGTCCTTCCAATTCCTTTTTTGGGGAGGTTAGAAAAGATAAAGAAAAACCAAGCTTTCAAAGAAATTATTGACATCTTGTCAAAGGTTTCCGTAAGCTTGCCACTCCTTGAAGTGATAGAGAAAATGCCGGCTTATGCCAAATTCTTCAAAGAGCTCAACTCTAGGAAAATGAGTAAGGAATTCAAGGAGAGGATTATCATATGAAAAGAGTTTAGTGCAGCCATCCAACGCACATTGCCTGAGAAATGGAAGACCTGGGAAGTTTCATCATTGATGAAAATACTCTAAGAGTTATTAAACTAACCTAGGGGGTGAATGGGTTATAACTAAATTAATCGCCATCGTTTGATTAGTCAAAATTAAATACACCATCCCCTAACAAACAATCATTGTAACAAGGTGCGGAAAAGAAATTGAAAACACAATGATTTGTTTTACGTGAGAAAACCCCAAAAGGGTAAAAACACACGGGTTTAAAGCCAATCGAACCCTCAAATCCACTATTTGCAAAAACGATTACAACCTAGGTTGACCACATCACACCTAATCAATTACTAATCCGTTCTTGCTACCCGTAGGCCTTTAATAGTGATTTTAGGCTCTTGCTTGTACACTACCCACAACACATACAAGACTTAACTCTTAAATGAAGAGATATGCAACCTAAAGTGAACATGAAAATATTCTAAATGCATAAATGTTAGGTCAACACATATTATGCTTCTCTAGTCATGTATTGTTAGGATTATACTCAATAGCAAGAATGTAATATTATAATTGACAATCTTTTCATATTAATAAAGTGATTTCTGGTTTTACAAAATCTTATAGCATTTATAATGATAATTGTCAAAGTAAATAATTGAAAATACACAAAGTGTGTCTAATACAACCTAGAGGGGGGGTGAATAGGTTTTAGTTGATTTATTACCAACTTTTCGACTTAATCAATTTTATTAATCCTACTCCATATTAGTAATCAATCAATCCAACATAAATATGCGGAAAACAATAAAAACACAAGGATTGAATTACGTGAGAAACCCTCCAACTGGGTAAAACTCACGGGCTATCCTTCTAGCCACATACGGTCCTCAAATCCACTATTTGAACGAAAGTTTACAACCCAGGTTGACCTCAAGTCACACCTACTTGGTCACTAACCCTTTCACTCTACCCAACGGGCCTTTAATAGTGATTCTTGACCACAAGCTTGTGTACCAACTCACTTAGTCACAAAGCTTAACAATCAATGAAGAGGTTAAAAAACCTATGTGAATATGTAAAAGATATTCAAACATGCAATTAATGCTAGGCAACAATAAATGCTTATCTAAGGATTTAAAGATGTCAATAAATGCAAATCCTAGATATCAATATCTAAATGCAAATGCATAAAGATTTAGCTAGAAGGGTAAGGTCGTCCTAAATGCTAGCTATTAATGAACAAGGCTCTCAACCAACAAACAACAACTCAATCATGTTATAAATGCCAATAAACATAAAGATATGCAATAAATTCACATAAAAGAGCTAACCCTAGGCAAACAAGAACATAAATAAATACAAAGAGATTTAGGATATGTTCAAGTTACCTAGTCAATGAAAGCAAGAAGAATCCATGATGAGATAATGCTTGAAGATGTTAGATGCACATGGATTTGTGTTTGGTTGAGTAAAGATGAGTTCTTGGGAGTTTCTCTCTCTAAGGGAAGCTTGGCCTATCAAAAATGGCTTCTTGAACTCATAAAAATGAGCAAGGAAGAAGATAGAGCATATATATAGGAGCCCTAGTTGAAACAGCGTTGTTTTGAACTTAGGGCACAAAATCCCGTCAATACCGCTAGATGGACCGCATCGCAGGCAAGTGTCCAGACCGCGGTACACACAGCAGTGCACCGTATGGACAACAACGCGGTGCAGGGCGCTGTGCATGCAGGTGCACAGGCCGCGGTATGGGCAACAGAGGCTTACTGGACAACACCGTGACTTGGGTCGCTTTGCGTGCAAGTGTACAGGAAGCGGTACAGGGAGCATAACCCTGCTGAGGTATACCGCTCTGTATGCCGCGGTGCAAGCATGTCTTGCCAAGCGGTCTAGGCCGCGCTAAGAGAAGAAATTCTCTTTTCTTGGCAAACTCAACACACTAAGAGATGTGCAAAATGTGCAAGTGTGGAGTGTGAAAAGAGGCATACAATACATCATTCAATTATATGAAGATAGGAACATAATGCATGCAAGTGAGTGTGTGCAACTAGATCTCTTCAAAGAAAGTTAAACTAGTGAGATACCTTTAAAGTTCTCTTTGAGAGAGATGATGTCCTTGAAGCGTGATCACACTCAAGAGGCCTAAATTACCCTTACAAAGAATAATCCCCTATGTGGTTTGTCAACGAAATAAGCCAATCAAAATATGAGGAACTTACAATCTCCCCCTTTGGCTATTTCGTGACAAAACCACCACTCACAAATCATCCTCACAACAAAAAAAAATAAAAACTAAAGGTCAACAAAAGATATTCTACATTACAAAAAGATACCTAGATACTAGGTCTTCAAAACTTCAAGCTCTTGTAGAATAGCCACCTTCCTTTCAAAACAATGAGACTACACTTTCCAAGACAAGTGCATGTGAGGTGATCAAGAGAGATAAATAAATAAGTGCAATTTGCATAATAAAAGAAAACTACAACATGCAAATGCTCCCCCTATATAGGTTACTCCCCCTCAACGGGACAATCTCTCCAAATATGCAATCCCCTTAAATAAAACCACATTACTCCCCCTTTTTGTCATGAGATAAGCAAAGGAGTATTCCCCAACCGGGTCACTTTAGCAAAGAGAGCTATTTGCAAGATAAGTGCATAATCATATACAACAACTTTATGCAACTCAATTAATTGAGAGAGAATCATTGAGGGTTTTATTGTTTGGAAAAAAATGTGTGACTTAGTTTCTTTGGATGTAAGACATGTAACATCATGGTTCAAGCAAATGGTATTTGGCAAAGCAAACATCAAAAGGGTTTCCAAAAGAATTCAAACCAATTTATACCCTTTTGTTATAAGCAAACAAGATATAGTTTATCAAAATGAATTTCAATTTAAAGAGCAACTATATCATACTTTATGAGCAAAACAAGACATGAGTGACTTTTGCACCCTTTTTGATTTTTCCGGGTGGGATACTCGTATGATAGTAGTCTTGTTCAACTAATAAAGAGAGAGAGAAGACTAAATTTGGATGAGACATCCTTATTTATTGCATGGATACTAGATCCTTATTGGGTTTAGTCTTCTCATTTGCTTTCACACAGATTTTGCACTAGAGCAATCAAAAGCATTTCATGCATATTATTTTAAGCATGTCATTAAAAGTTCTCATGTCATGTAGATAAATTATGGGTCATTCAAGTGTACTTTCCCAATCAAAATCTCCTAGTCCAAAAATGCATTTTTGAAAATAGAGGTGACATGGATTACAAACCAAGCAAGGCACACTTATTAAATAAAAAGCCATATAAGAATATATATAAGCACAACCAAGAATACTCACGTAATTAATAAAGAAGCATAAAGTTGATCAAGTTTTTGCTTATTCCAACATGCAAGGTTGCTCTCTTTGCTTGAGTTCCCCATAAGGGGTCAATCACCAAAACACATCAAGGCATATGACAAATCCCAATAGACCTACTAAGTGACTTGAACCTAGTTGAGTCTAAGGGCTTTGTAAATAAATCCGCTAGTTGATCATTAGTGCCCACATGCTCAAGTGCAATGCATTTGTTTTCAACTAGTTCCCTAATGAAATGATTCCTAATGTCTATATGCTTTGTCCTAGAGTGCTGAACAGGATTCTTTGAAATGTTAACTGCACTCATGTTATCACAATAAAGGGTAAGAATACCTTGATCAAAGCCGTAATCCACAAGCATTTGTTTCATCCAAAGGAGTTGTGTGCAAGCACTCCCGGCGGCTATGTATTCCGCTT
Source organism: Dipteronia sinensis (assembly GCA_033220585.1). Lineage (NCBI taxonomy): Eukaryota > Viridiplantae > Streptophyta > Magnoliopsida > Sapindales > Sapindaceae > Dipteronia > Dipteronia sinensis. The sequence continues at coordinate 50,825,175 of CM065638.1, read as the reverse complement.
CAGCTATGGATAGAGAGATGGAATTTTGCTTCTTGCAAAACCATGAGACCAAGTTGTTGCCTAGGAAGAAGCAACCGCCCGATGTACTCTTTCTATCATCACAATTTCCTGCCCAATCTGCACCACTAAAGCTAACTAAGCTAGCATTAGTGTCAAAAGAGTACCATATCCCATAGTTGGATGTCCCATTCACATATCGAATGATTCTCTTCACGGAGGAGAGATGGGATTCCTTGGGATCCGCTTGGTACCTAGCACACACACCCACACTGAAGGCTATATCGGGCCTACTTGCGGTCAAGTAAAGCAAGCTACCAATCATGCCACGATAAAGACTTTGTTCCACACTCTTGCCACTAGCATCCTTGCTTAGTTTCAAGGTGGTACTCATGGGTGTGTCACAATGCTTGGCATTCTCAAGGCCAAACTTCTTCACTAGGTTCTTAGCATACTTAGCTTGGGATATGAAAATCCCATCATGCAATTGCTTGATTTGCAAACCTAGGAAGTAATTGAGCTCCCCAACAAGACTCATCTCAAACTCATGAGACATGACATCAACAAATTTTTGGACTTTGGATTTGTTGGTGGAGCCAAAAACAATATCATCAACATAAATTTAAGCTATGAAAAGCTCATCTTTGTTCCTCTTGATGAATAAGGTTTTGTCAAAACTACCCCTAGTGTAGTCATTGTTAACAAGAAATTGAGTGAGACGCTCATACCAAGCCCTAGGTGCTTGTTTCAACCCATATAAAGCCTTCTTGAGGCTATAGACATGATTGGGGTGGTGTGGATCCACAAACCCCTTGGGTTGCTCAACAAACACCTCCTCATGGAAGAAACCATTGCGGAATGCACTCTTAACATACATTTGATGCAATTTGAACTTGTGCACACATGATATGGACAAAAGAAGCCTTATGGACTCAAGATGGGCAACCAGAGCAAAAGTCTCCTCAAAGTCAATACCCTCAATTTAAGAGTATCCTTGTGCTACAAGTCTAGCCTTGTTGCGCACAATGTTGCCATTTTCATCCGACTTGTTCCTATATACCCATTTGGTGCCTATGACATTAGTATCCTTGGGTCTAGGAACAAGTGTCCAAACCTCATTTCTTTCAAATTGGTTTAGCTCTTCTTGCATGGAAAGAACCCAAAACTCATCATTCAAGGCTTCATCAACCTTTTTGGGTTCAATTTGAGAGGTGTGACAAGTATAGCTAATTTGATTAGCTATTTGACGCCTAGTCGTAACACCCTCTTTCATATCTCCAAGAATGTCATTCTTGTTGTGGAGATGTCTAACCCATGGAGCGGGTTCTTTAGAGTCCAAAGATGGATCTCTATCAAGAGGTTGGATGACCTCTTCATCAAGACTTGACTTCACATCAATTGAAGTCTCACCATTCTTCTCCAAGAAAGGATCATCAAGCACAATGACCTCCTCATCATGGTTTCTAGTCTTAGGCCTACAATCATCTATGACAACATTAGATGATTCCATGACACTCCGTGTTTTTAAATTGAAAACTCTATAGGCCTTACTATTAAGGGCATAGCCAATGAAAATCCCCTCATCACTCTTGGCATCAAACTTGCCAAGTTGATCTCGGTCATTTAGAATGTAGCATTTGCTCCCAAATGAGTGGAAGTAGCTAATATTTGGCTTCCTACCCTTCCATAATTCATAGGAGGTTTGCCTAGTACCGGGCCTTAGGAAGACTCTATTTCCTATGTAGCAGGCCGTATTGACGGCCTCGGCCCAAAGGTTCCTAGGGACATTGTTGGTAAGCAACAACACACAGCCCATCTCTTGAAGGACCCTATTCTTCCTCTCAACAACCCCATTTTGTTGAGGAGTTCTAGGAGCCGAAAACTCATGGGAAATGCCTAGGCTATTGCAATAGCTTTCAAAACAAGCATTTTCAAGTTCCCTCCCATGGTCACTCCTAATTCTTTTAATGCTTTTAATGTGTGAGTTCTTTTCATTTTGAATTTTAGTGCAAAGCATTTTAAATTTTTCAAAAGTTTCAGATTTTTCTCTAAGAAATTATGTCCATGTAAATCTAGAGAAATCATCAACACAAACAAAAATGTATCTCTTGCCGCCGAGACTCTCGGTTTGCATGGGACCCATAAGGTCCATATGTAGAAGCTCTAATGGCTCCTTAGTGGCGAGATACTCACCTTTCTTGTGCATACTTTTGGTTTGTTTCCCTTATTGACAAGGTCCACAAACGCCATCGACTTTCTTCCCAAGCTTAGGGAGACCACGCACAACCTTGAACTTATCTAAGATCCTCAAATCTCGATAGTTCATGTGGCCAAGTCTTTGATGCCATAACTCAATTTCCTCACATTTGGACATATTGCAAGAGATAGCACTAGCTTCAAGACAATAGCAATTGTCACTAGATCTCTGTCCTTTTAGCAAGGTTTGTCCATTTGGCATTAAAATAGAGCAATCATTTTTGTTAAACAATACAGAGAGTCCATCATTATTAAGATGAGAAATGCTTATAAGATTGGCTTGCAAGCCATCAACAAGTAGAGCATTGGACAAGGAGGGTAAATCGGGAATGGAAATAGTTCCTTTCCCTATGACTTTCTTTCTAGATCCATCACCAAAGGTGACAAATCCTCCATCGTCCAAGACAAGGGATTTAAAGAAGCTCTTGTTCCCCGTCATATGCCTAGAACACCCACTATCCAAATACCAAGTGTTAGAGGCATTTGCCTTCAAGGCAATTTGAGCCACATAGCAAGAATAGTTATTCCTTCTAATCCACCTAGGTGTAATGTTCTCATTCCTAGTGGTATTAGTTACATTGGCTCTAGATTTCCTAGGATCATGCAAATTTTCTCTAGATTTCATAGGAACATGCATTTTAGCTCTAGCTCTATTTCTTTCAATCATGCTCTTGATTCTACACATTTCAATGTATTTGAAGCAATTTGGTCTAATGTGACCATCAACACCACAAAAGTGACACGTGGGAATAAAATAAGAAGACATACCATGCCCTTGTGAGTACAAAGGGGCTTTCCCACGCATTTGAGCTTGTCTTTGGTGTTGGATTGGTTCTCTTCTTCTTTGTTGTTGAGTTGGAATGAATTGCTTCCTTGGTTGACCTTGCATGAATTGCTTTTTGGCTTGATGGTATTTCGGTTGAGGGAAACTTGCTTGATGCACCCTTGTTGATTGAGCTTGAGCTTGTTTCCCTTGTGCTGCCTTGACTTGAGGATCTTTAGAGCATTCTCCTAGTTCGATCTTCTTCCTAGGATATTGTGGGAGTGGAGGCTCTTTGTTATCCAAACTCTTAACAAACACAATCTTGCTTGAGGATGAGGTCTCCTTGTCATCTTCATAGCCAAGACCTTTCTTATCACTTGGCCTCTTGCCAACTCCCAACATGTGGTCAAGTTTATTCGTGCTTGAAGTCATCTTAGCAATGATCTCTCTAGCTTCTTCAAGCTTCTTTTCCATCAATTCCTCATTCATTTTGGCTATCTTCACTTCTTTATTTAAGTGAGTAGCTTCAGTGGATAGCTTGAGATTCTCTCCTTTTAGCCTTTGAATCTCTTTCTTCATCTTCAATGAAGCCTTCAAGATCCATTCCTCCTATATCCATATTTGTTGAATGGGATGAAGAGTCACCATCGCTAGAGTCATCTTCACTTTGTTTCTCTACCTCTTCATCATCTATTGCTTCCTTACTCTTGAGAGAAGATGCGAAGGCAATAAAGTTTGCCACATGATCCTCATCATATGAGGATTCTCCTTCTTCTTCCAAGTCATCACCATCGCTCCACGTGGCGGCCATGGCCTTTCCTTTCTTCTCATTTTTCAAATTTCCACAATCCGTGGAGATGTGTCCGAAACCTCCACATTCGAAGCATTGAATCCCTTTTCTTGTGGGCTTGTCTTCACTTGACTCAAACTTCTTGAAAGGAGTCTTCTTCTTTATTTCCTTTCCTTTGGATCCAAATCCCCTCTTCTCAAAATTGATGAACTTCTTGAATCTTTTCACCATGAGGGCCATTTCTTCATCTGAGTCTTCTTCCTCCTTCTCAACCTTAGAAGTCTTCAAAGCAATGCTCTTTTGCTTCTTTTGAGGTGTAGGTGTGGGAGTCCATCTAAACTCATATGCTAGAAGCCTTCCAATAACTTCACTTGGCTTCATATTCTTGTCGTCACTATTCTCTTCAAGAGCCGTTACTTTTGACTCAAATCTTGCTGGAAGCGACCTCATAATTTTTTGCTTGATCCTCCTATACGAATAGGGATCACCAAGTTGATGGCTCTGATTGACTATGTCCATCATCTTCACTTGAAAGTCGTTGAAGCACTCATCCTCCTCCATCCTAATTTGCTCGAATTGTGTTTGGAGGACTTGAAGCTTGGAGTCCTTGACCACCTCGGTTCCCTCATGGGCCGTCTCTAGAATCTCCCATGCCTCTTTTGCAATTCTTATTGTTTGGATCAATTTGTACTGATTGTCATCCATTGCACAAAGAATAGCATGCATAGCCTTGTTGTTCCACTTGGATGCTTCAAACTCTTGAGTTGACCATTCCGACTTTGGCTTGGGAACTACACTTTTGTCTTCAAGAGTCTTTTCCGGAAGAGTGTAGCCATCTTCAATTGCCATCCATGCTCAGTCATTTATTTGGCAAATGTAAGACTCCATCTTGCCTCTCCAAGAGGCATAGTTTATTCCGGTGAGCAAAGGGGGTCTTGTGCTAGAGGCTCCCTCATTACCACTTCCGTTCCCACTCATAGTGTTTGGGTATGAATGATATGAATGTTTATGATGCAACAAACACAAACAAAATGCAAGACACACAACGAGCAAGGATCACCTAAATGTATCTAGGAACCCGCTCTGATACCAATTGAAAATACACAAAGTGTGTCTAATACAACCTAGAGGGGGGGTGAATAGGTTTTAGTTGATTTATTACCAACTTTTCGACTTAATCAATTTTAATAATCCTACTCCATATTAGCAATCAATCAATCCAACATAAATATGCGGAAAACAATAAAAACACAAGGATTGATTTACGTGAGAAACCCTCCAACTGGGTAAAACTCACGGGCTATCCTTCTAGCCACATACGGTCCTCAAATCCACTATTTGAACGAAAGTTTACAACCCAGGTTGACCTCAAGTCACACCTACTTGGTCACTAACCCTTTCACTCTACCCAACGGGCCTTTAATAGTGATTCTTGACCACAAGCTTGTGTACCAACTCACTTAGTCACAAAGCTTAACAATCAATGAAGAGGTTAAACAACCTATGTGAATATGTAAAAGATATTCAAACATGCAATTAATGCTAGGCAACAATAAATGCTTATCTAAGGATTTAAAGATGTCAATAAATGCAAACCGTAGATATCAATATCTAAATGCAAATGCATAAAGATTTAGCTAGAAGGGTAAGGTCGTCCTAAATGCTAGCTATTAATGAACAAGGCTCTTAACCAACAAACAACAACTCAATCATGTTATAAATGCCAATAAACATAAAGATATGCAATAAATTCACATAAAAGAGCTAACCCTAGGCAAACAAGAACATAAATAAATACAATGAGATTTAGGGCATGTTCAAGTTACCTAGTCAATGAAAGCAAGAAGAATCCATGATGAGATAATGCTTGAAGATGCTAGATGCACATGGATGGGTGTTTGGTTGAGTAAAGATGAGTTCTTGGGAGTTTCTCTCTCTAAGGGAAGCTTGGCCTATCAAAAATGGCTTCTTGAACTCATAAAAACGAGCAAGGAAGAAGATAGAGCATATATATGGGAGCCCTAGTTGAAACAGCGTCATTTTGAACTTAGGGCACTAAATCCCGTCAATACCGCTAGATGGACCGCGTCGCAGGCAAGTGTCCAGACCGCGGTACACACAGCAGTGCACCGTCTGGACAACAACGCGGTGCAGGGCGCTGTGCATGCAGGTGCATAGGCCGCGGTATGGGCAACAGAGGCTTACTGGACAACACCGCGACTTGGGTCGCTTTGCGTGCAAGTGTACAGGAAGCGGTACAGGGAGCATGACCCTGCTGAGGTATACCGCTCTGTATGCCGCGGTGCAAGCATGTCTTGCCAAGCGGTCTAGGCCGCGCTAAGAGAAGAAATTCTCTTTTCTTGGCAAACTCAACACACTAAGAGATGTGCAAAATGTGCAAGTGTGGAGTGTGAAAAGAGGCATACAATACATCATTCAATTATATGAAGATAGGAACATAATGCATGCAAGTGAGTGTGTGCAACTAGATCTCTTCAAAGAAAGTTAAACTAGTGAGATACCTTTGAAGTTCTCTTTGAGAGAGATGATGTCCTTGAAGCTTGATCACACTCAAGAGGCCTAAATTACCCTTACAAAGAATAATCCCCAATGTGGTTTGTCAACGAAATAAGCCAATCAAAATATGAGGAACTTACAATAATCATAAGGTCAAAAGACTATGAGAAAGGAAGAATTGTTCGTACATTTGGATATGTATGAGGTAGACACAATTCTTTAGTTAGTCTTGAATAAACGTTCATAACTTATATTAAAGGTTGGGCACCTTTATCTTGATAAAGTTGTAGAATTCTTTTGTTGGCATTTGAGTGGGATCAAATGAGTTATGATGAGTCTAAAATCATCGAAAGGGTTTTCAAGTAAAATAATCTAGTGCACTGGGTGCATTGAACATGATCACAATGAAATATTTTATCTAGAACCGTTAGTAGATACAGGTCTTTTCATTATGAGGACAATCGGAGAGTCTATCTTAATCCTGAGATAAATGATGGACTTATGATTGCAACTGTTATCATTTGAGCTATCAATGAGTAAGATTATATAGCATAGTCTATCCTCGACAGTTTGATGGTATTCATTTGTTAAACAATAGAGGACTTCATTTATAGATATGGACATTGTGGCTCAATTTATTGAATGAGAGTATAATAATATCATATGGATATTTTGAGGTATTGGATATTAAATCTCAACGTTGAGTTTTCGATAATGTCTATTGAAAACATGGCTTCTGGACAAGTCAAAATATCCAAGTTCAAAATGTGGTCATATGAGTAAATATGGTAACTAGGAGAGTTATAGGCGGTCTATGAGCTCTTGGCGATTACTGATATTATTCACGAGGATACACTATCTCCAACAAGATTGTCTAGGGTATGAATGAGAAACATCTTCTTATTCTATATTTATTTAAGAGTTCAATTTTAGCTCTTTAGTGGAATGAGCTAAAATTAATAGATCGGACCTAAGTGAATCATTTATTGATTGTGATTAGGTTATGTCTATTGAAGCTTAAATTTAGATAGCCCACCAAGATTCCAATCAACACGGACTTGCATGGATCACTTGATATATTCTACCGGACTAAATTACGGGTCCATCTAGAATTGTATTTAATATATTAAGAATATAATTTGCACATTATCTATTTAATGGGCTGCTCAAATTATATTAATATATTAATGAGAGGCATGTTGGCTTGTTTCTTTTAGTAATAATGGGTCTGGTTCACATGTGGGCTTTTATTTAAAGCCTGAATGGATTAAATAAAATAAGAAAATAATATTTGGCCCATAATTTTTGTGTGTGGGCGGCAAGGCTATAATAATAGCCTGAAATATTATTTTATTTTATTGTTTGATTAAATGGAAATTAATTAATTTATTAATTAAAAATCAAAATCTTTTTCTGTCTAGGAATTATGTTTCCTAGTAGTGTAGTATTATAGTAGTATAATAAATATAAAAGACTTAATTTGGTAAGTAGATAAATAAAGAATTTATTTATCTAATCAAATAAGGAAGTCATTAATATAATCGCAAATACACTATTTGAGTTGGATTAGGAGTCTTGGTGTGGAAAAGAAATCTTTTTTTTGAAAAATGATTCTTTATCACCAAGTAAATCCACCTAGAGATAGGATTTTTGCCCACCAAGTAAATCCTCTTTAGGAAAGGATTTGTATACCTATATATATTATTAATTTCGGAATTAATAGTGATTGGAAGAAAAAAAGATAAAAAAAATTTTTTTTGAGAGAAACAATTGTTTATTTTCTTGCTTTTGAATAAAAAAAAATTGCAACTCTAGAACATAGTGAAAATTCGGCCAAGAGGAAGAGAGAAAGAAAGTTGTAAATTCGATAGTGCACTTGCAAGCCTTTACATAACAGGTTTTGTGCACACTTTCGATTTAGGTTCACCCAAGTTTCAATCATAACGATTGTGAATTCAAAAGTGACCGGAACGATCTTTCTAGGCTCTTAGAGTTTTTGTGATTAACTATCAGGAAAGAAGATTTCGTTTTTCCATTCTCAGGTACGCAATTCAAAGAATAGGGAGACCATGCTCCTAGGTGATTCACGTTCGTGATCGGATTGGAAGATCTTGCGGATTACCATCGACGCTAAGTCAATCAGATCACTCGACAAGAGGTATGATATCTTTTGAATATATGTATGTTTAATTAATTAAAGGTTTAAGGTTCAAATATTGGAAAATTTTTAAACTATACTAAATTCGTTTTTAGTCATGCTTCCGCTGCGTTTTTTCGTATTTGTCCCTACAATTGGTATCAGAGCCTGGTTATACCCTTTAATTAATTAACGTATATATACGTGAATCTATTTCTTTTTATTGTGATTATGCATGTTTTAGAAAGAGATGACACTCTAGGTATTCGAATATATAATTACATGTGGCATGTATGGATTTATATATGTTATTATAAAGTGAATTGTTATTGCTCGATTTTGGTCCTAGAATTTCAATGTATTTTTGTTTCGGAATTGTAACAAGAAGGGTGGCCTACTATCGTCGTAAAGTCCTTCTTGGTAGTTGCTAGATTCTCTATTTTTTTATTGTATTAAAAAATAGTGCAGTTTTTTTTGTATAAAATAGTGCAGTTTTTCTTGTGTAAAAATTACTGCAGTAATTTATTGTGTAAAATCTACTGTAATACATTCAAGTTTCGAAGATTCGAAGAGTTAAAGAATTAGAAGCGGAAGAGGAAGCAATCGGAACAAGCTTGATACCGTGCGCACCATGGCAACAAGCGTGCATGCACGTTAGCGCGTAGCTACGCTTGTTGGGTGCATGGGCTGCGCACGGAAGCCACTTATGTGTCATGGGCTGCACATGACAGTCCTTTGGGCATAATGAGCTGCGCATGGTGGCCCTTTATGGACCGGTGTGTACGCCCAAAGGTGGCAGCCGAGGGATGAGGAAGTGGATGATGGCCGCTTGAAGACTTGTTTGCCAAGAAAGAATATTTTGTCTTCCAAACAAATGTAATTTACTTGCTTTTCTAGAATGGACCAAAATTGTAGCTATTTATATTTCCGTAAATATTACAATATTTGTTGTTGTATGATAACATGTCATATAGAATAGGAGTGCCACACATATATCTTTTTTGGTATGAACATGCATTTTAGGTATCTAATTGGCATCTAGATAACTTGGTAAAATCATTCTATGGAATTTAATCACATGCCTTAAATAATTGAGTGGGAGAAGGTAGGTATGTTAGAACACCTATGGCTTCCAAGGTTAGTTGAGCTTTATTATTTATTGGTAATCCCTCCGATGGGCGTCCATAAATGGAATTTAGCAAAATATTTCCTTACAAGGATAGACTAGACAATTAACTTAAACGAAATCTACTAGAGGAGGGATTTTCGTGAGCGAAAATTGAGGGTCGATATCTTGGTAACACACTCAATGTGATTTTATTAATATCCTCCCGAGAGTTCTTGTTAATAAAAATGCAATGCTAAAATTGAAAACGCTGATTGTTATGTTAACAATTAGGTGGGACCTAGTCCAACTGGTAAATGGTTTGTACTCTCAGAGGAGGCGTAACGTTTATGGGTGTTGGATCACCGTTGAACTTTTATGATTGAGTTATTTATTTAATTCAAGATAAATATTTAAAAAGTTCTTTATCATGATTATTTACTCATATATAATTTTTTTTTATTTAGAAATCATGACTCCATCACTTATGAACATCCTAAAAGATAACACTTTAACTGGAGATAATTATGTCACATGGAAAAGGAAAATTGGGTTGTTGCTGCAAAGTGAAAAGCATAAGTTTGTTTTGACTACTCCTAAACCACCCCTTCCTAATAATGAATCTAATATTTGTCAAAGAGATGAGTATGAGCAATAGAAGACTTCAGATGATATGGCCAAATGTTACATTATGGCCACTATCTCCGACATGTTGCAACAGCAGCATGAAGAAATGGAGTCTGCTACTGATATAATGATGTCTCTTGAAGAGATGTTTGTTATGAGGTCTAGGTCGACTAAGAGAGAGAGACAGTGACTACTTTTATGAATCTTAGGATGAAACCTAGACAGGCTGTAAAAGATCACATGATGAAAGTCATAGCACATCTCAATGTTGCAGAACTTAATGGTGTTGAGATAGATGGTGAGACGAAAATTGACATGATTGTCAACTCACTATCGAATTCCTTTGATCAATTCAAGTTGGACTACACCTTGAACAATAAGGAATACACCTTGCAAGGCCTGATGCAAGATGTTCAAAGCGTTGAAAAGATCCTTGTGAAAAACAAAGGTCAAGAGATTCATTCAGTTGGTAAAGTTGCTACTATTAAGACCGGTCAAAAGGTCAAGAAACAATAGAAGAAAAAGCAACTTGGGCCTACCAAGAAGGAAACCAAGAAAGTAACCAAGATCAAAGGGAAATGCTTCTTTTGTGGTGAAAAGGGACATTGGAAAAGAAATTGCCCAAAGTCCCAGAATAAGAGGGAAGAAGGTAATATTAATTATCTTGAAACATGTTTTCTAACAGATTCTACAGATTCTTGGATCATAGACTCTGGAGCCACTAATCATGTTTGTTATTCCTTACAGGGGTTCCAAGAAAGGAGAAGGCTGAATAAAGATGAAATCAACTTGCGCTTGGGCAACGGAACATTAGTGTCTTGCAAGTGCAAGGGGAGATATTAGAGTTATTTTAGATTCTAGTAGGCATTTAGATTTAATAGACGTTTATTATGTACCTCAATTAAAAAGGAATTTAATTTCAGTTTCTTGTTTAAATAAATTTGGATATTCGGTTACTTTTAATAAAGCTTTTATTATTAGTAAGAATGACAAAATTATTTGCAAAGGTACATTGGAAAACGGTCTATTCTTTTTGCATAGAAATATCTCTCACTCATTAGACACATAATTAATGGAACCTAATCATAAAAGAGTAAAATTATCAAAATATCAAACCTACCTTTGGCATTTATGCCTAGGTCATATTAACCTTAATAGGATTAAAAGATTGGTATGTGACGGACCTTTAAGTGACTTCTGGAGAGGATGCGAGGTAATCTCGACCCCCAGGGAGCTTCCCGATTTTAGGTTTGGTGATACGGGCTCGATCAGATCGTGCCGAGCTCTACTCCGAGTGTTTCTAGAGCTCGCCTTTATTTCTTTGGCGTGGTATCGTAGCTCGGCTTTGGGAACCGTGGTCTCCTAGTGGATACCCTCAGGCCTGGAGTCAGACTAGGAGGGTGGAAAATTTCCCATTGGTCCCTAGCCAAATTTGGCTATTAACAAATTGCAAGTGTTATCATTTGAGCTATCAATGAGTACGATTATATAGCATAGTCTATCCTCGATAGTTTGGTGGTATTCATTTGTTAATCGATAGAGGTCTTCATTTATAGATATGGACATCGTGGCTCAATTTATTGAATGAGAGTATAATATTATCATATGGATATTTTGAGGTATTGGATATTAAATCTCAACGTTGAGTTTTCGATAATGTCTATTGAAAACATGGCTTCTGGACAAGTCAAAATATCCAAGTTCAAAACATTGTCATATGAGTAAATATGGTAACTAGGACAGCTATAGGCGGTCTATGAGCTCTTGGAAATTACTGATATTATACACGAGGATACACTATCTCCAATAAGATTGTCTAGGCTATGAATGAGAAACATCTTTTTATTTTATCTTTATTTAAGAGTTCAATTTTAGCTCTTTAGTGGAATGAGGTAAAATTAATAGATCGGACCTAAGTGAATCATTTGTTGATTGTGATTAGTTTATGTCTATTGAAGCTTAAATTTAGATAACCCGCCAAGATCCCCAATCCACACGGACTTGCATGGATCAGTTGATATATTATACCAGACTAATTATGGGTCCATCTAGAATTGTATTTAATATATTAAGAATATAATTTGCACATTATTTATTTAATGGGCTGCTCAAATTATATTAATATATTAATGAGAGGCATGTGGGCTTGTTTCTTTTAGTAAGAATGGGTCTGGTTCACCCGTGGGCTTTTATTTAAAGTCTGAATGGAATAAATAAAATAAGAAAATAATATTTGGCCCATATTTTTTGTGTGTGGGCGGCAAGGCTATAATAATAGCCTAAAATATTATTTTATTTTATTGTTTGATTAAATTAAAATTAATTAATTCATTAATTAATTATTTAATTAAAAATCAAAATCTTTTTATGACTAGGAATCATGTTTTCTAGTAGTATACTATTATAGTAGTATAATAAATATAAAATACTTAATTTGGTAAGTAGATATATAAAGAATTTATTTATCTAATCAAATAAGGAAGTCTTTAATATAATCACAAATACACTATTTGAGTTGGATTAGGAGTCTTGGTGTGGAAAAGAAATCTTTTTTTTGAAAAAGGATTCTTTGTCACCAAGTAAATCCACCTAGAGATAGGATTCTTGCCCACCAAGTAAATCCTCTTTAGGAAAGGATTTGTATACCTATATATATTATTAATTTCGGAATTAATAGTGAGAATAAGAAAAAAAAAAGTTTTTTTTTTTAGAGAAAGAATTTTTTATTCTCTTGCTTTAAAAAAAAAAATTCCAACACTAGAACATAGTGAAAATTCGGCCAAGGGGAAGAGAGAAAGATAGTTCTAAATTCGATAGTGCCCTTGCAAGCCTTTACATAAAAAGGTTTTGAGCACACTTTCGATTTAGGTTCACACGAGTTTCAATCATAACGATTGTGAATTCAAAAGTGACCGGAACGATCTTTCTAGGCTCTTGGAGTTTTTGTGATTAACGATCAGGAAAGAAGATTTCGTTTTTCCATTCTCAGGTATGCAATTCAAAGAATAGGTAGACCACGCTCCTAGGTGATTCACGTTCGTGATCGGATTGGAAGATCTTGCGGATTACCATCGACGCTAAGTCAATCGGATCACGCGACAAGAGGTATGATATCTTTCGAATATATGTATGTTTAATTAATTAAAGGGTTAAGGTTCAAAATATTGGAAAATTTTTAAACTATGAAAATACACAAAGTGTGTCTAATACAACCTAGAGGGGGGTGAATAGGTTTTAGTTGATTTATTACCAACATTTCGACTTAATCAGTTTTAATAATCCTACTCCATATTAGCAATCAATCAATCCAATATAAATATCCGGAAAACAATAAAAACACAAGGATTGATTTACGTGAGAAACCCTCCAACTGGGCAAAACTCACGGGCTATCCTTCTAGCCACATACGGTCCTCAAATCCACTATTTGAACGAAAGTTTACAACCTAGGTTGACCTCAAGTCACACCTACTTGGTCACTAACCCTTTGACTCTACCCAACGGGCCTTTAATAGTGATTCTTGACCACAAGCTTGTGCACTAACTCACTTAGTCACAAAGCTTAACAATCAATGAAGAGGTTAAACAACCTATGTGAATATGTAAAAGATATTCAAACATGCAATTAATGCTAGGCAACAATAAATGCTTATCTAAGGATTTAAAGATGTCAATAAATGCAAATCCTAGATATCAATATCTAAATGCAAATGCATGAAGATTTAGCTAGAAGGGTAAAATCATCATAAATGCTAGCTATTAATGAACAAAGCTCTCAACCAACAAACAACAACTCAATCATGTTATAAATGCGAATAAACATAAAGATATGCAATAAAATCACATAAAAGAGCTAACCCTAGGCAAACAAGAACATAAATAAATACAATGAGATTTAGGGCATGTTCAAGTTACCCAGTCAATGAAAGCAAGAAGAATCCATGATGAGATAATGCTTGAAGAGGTTAAATGCACATGGATTTGTGTTTGGTTGAGTAAAGATGAGTTCTTGGGAGTTTCTCTCTCTAAGGGAAGCTTGGCCTCTTAAAAATGGCTTCTTGAACTCATAAAAATGAGCAAGGAAGAAGATAGAGTATATATAAGGGAGCCCTAGTTAAAACAACGTCATTTTGAACTTAGGGCACTAAATCCCGTCAATACCGCTAGAAGGACCGCGTCGCAGGCAAGTGTCCAGACCGCGGTACACACAGCAGTGCACCGTCTGGACAACAATGCGATGCAGGACGCTGTGCATGCAGGTGCACAAGGCCGTGGTATGGGCAACAGAGGCCTACTGGACAACACCGCGACTTGGGTCGCTTTGCGTGCACGTGTACAGGAAGCGGTACAGGAAGCATTACCCTGCTGAGGTATACCGCTCTATATGCCGCGGTGCAAGCATGTCTTGCCAAGCGGTCTAGGCCGCGCTAAGAGAGGAAATTCTCTTTTCTGGGCAAACTCAACACACTAAGTGATGTGCAAAATGTGCAAGTGTGGAGTGTGAAAAGAGGCATACAATACATCATTCAATAACATGAAGATAAGAACAATAATGCATGCAAGTGAGTGTGTGCAACTAGATCTCTTCAAAGAATGTTAAACTAGTGAGATACCTTTGAAGTGCTCTTTGAGAGAGATGATGTCCTTGAAGCTTGATCACACTCAAGAGGCCTAAATTACCCTTACAAAGAATAATCCCCAATGTGGTTTGTCAACGAAATAAGCCAATCAAAATATGAGGAACTTACAATCTCCCCCTTTGGCTATTTCGTGACAAAACCACCACTCACAAATCATCCTCACAAAAAAGTAAAAACTAAAGGTCAACAAAAAGATATTCTACATTACAAAAAGATACCTAGATACTAGGTCTTCAAAACTTCAAGCTCTTGTAGAATAGCCACCGTCCCTACAAAACAATGAGACTACACTTTCCAAGACAAGTGCATGTGAGGTGATCAAGAGAGATAAATAAATAAGAGCAATTTGCATAATAAAAGAAAACTTCAACATGCAACATGCAACATGCAAATGCTCCCCCTATATAGGTTACTCCCCCTCAACGGGACAATCTCTCCAAATATGCAATCCCCTTAAATAAAACCACATTACTCCCCCTTTTTGTCATGAGATAGGCAAAGGAGTATTCCCCAACCAGGGTCACTTTAGCAAAGAGAGCTATTTGCAAGATAAGTGCATAATCATATACAACAACTTTATGCAACTCAATTAATTGAGAGAGAATCATTGAGGGTTTTATTGTTTAGAAGAAAATGTGTGACTTAGTTGCTCTGGATGTAAGACATGTAGCATCATGGTTCAAGAAAATAGTATTTGGCAAGGAGAACATCAAAAAGGGTTCCAAGGGAATTCAAACCAATTTGCACCCTTTTGCCATAAAGAAACATGATATAGTATTTTGAAAAGAAATTTGAACGCACACAAAACTAGATCAAACCTTAAAAGCAAATCAAGACATTGGATCAAGAGATCCTTTTAGATTTTTCCGGATAATTTGTCCGTCAGATAGTAGTCTTGATTAACAATTAAGAAGAGAGAGAAAACTAGTTTGGATATAAAATCCTTATTGATTACGTGGATACAAGATCCTTATTGATTAGTCTTCTCATTTGCATACACACACATTTGCATTCAAGCAATCAAAACATATTTCATGCATATCATTTTGAGCATGTCAAAATCAAGTTCACATGTCATGGAGATAAATTTTAGGTCATTCAAATGTACTTCCCAATCAATTCTCCTAATCCAAAAATGCATGTTTGAACATAGAGATGACATGGATTACAAACCAAACAAGGCGCACTTATTGAATAAAAAGCCATAAAAGATTATATATATATAAGCACAACCAAGAATACTCAAGCAATTAATAAGGAAGCATAAAGTTGATCAAGTTTTTGCTTATTCCAACATGCAAGGTTGCTCTCTTTGCTTGAGTTCCCCATAGACCTACTAAGTGACAAATCAAGGCATATGACAAATCCCAATAGACCTACTAAGTGACTTGAACCTAGTTGAGTCTAAGGGCTTTGTAAATAAATCGGCTAGTTGATTATTAGTGCCCACATGCTCAAGTGTAATGCATTTGTTTTCAACTAGTTCTCTAATGAAATGATGCCTAATGTCTATATGCTTTGTCCTAGAGTGCTGAACAGGATTCTTTGAAATGTTAATTGCACTCATGTTGTCACAATAGAGGGTTAGAATACCTTGATCAAAGCCATAATCCACTAGCATTTGTTTCATCCAAAGGAGTTGTGTGCAAGCACTCCCGGCGGCTATGTATTCCGCTTCAGCTGTGGATAGAGAGATGGAATTTTTCTTTTTGCAAAACCATGAGACCAAGTTGTTACCTAGGAAGAAGCAACCGCCCAATGTACTCTTCCTATCATCACAATTTCCTGCCCAATCTGCATCACTAAAGCCAACTAAGCTAGCATTAGTGTCAAAAGAGTACCATATCCCATAGTTGGATGTCCCATTCACATATCGAATGATTCTCTTCACGGAGAAGAGATGGGATTCCTTAGGATCTGCTTGGTACCTAGCACACATACCCACACTAAAGGTTATATCAGGCCTACTTGCGGTCAAGTAAAGCAAGCTACCAATCATGCCACGATAAAGACTTTGTTCCACACTCTTGCCACTAGCATCCTTGCTTAGTTTCAAGGTGGTACTCATGGGTGTGTCACAATGTTTGGCATTCTCAAGGCCAAACTTCTTCACTAGGTTCTTAGCATACTTAGCTTGGGATATGAAAATCCCATCATGCAATTGCTTGATTTGCAAACCTAGGAAGTAATTGAGCTCCCCAACAAGACTCATCTCAAACTCATGAGACATGACATCAACAAATTTTTGGACTTTGGATTTGTTGGTGGAGCCAAAAACAATATCATCAACATAAATTTGAGCTATGAAAAGCTCATCTTTGTTCCTCTTGATGAATAAAGTTTTGTCAACACTACCCCTAGTGTAGTCATTGTCAACAAGAAATTGAGTGAGGTGCTCATACTAAGCCCTAGGTGCTTGTTTCAACCCATATAAAGCCTTCTTGAGGCTATAGACATGATTGGAGTGGTGTGGATCCACAAACCCCTTGGGTTGCTCAACAAATACTTCCTCATGCAAGAAACCATTGAGGAAGGCACTCTTAACATCCATTTGATGCAATTTGAACTTGTGCACACATGATATGGACAAAAGAAGCCTTATGGACTCAAGACCGGGCAACCGGAGCAAAAGTCTCCTTAAAGTCAATACCCTCAATTTGAAAGTATCCTTGTGCTACAAGTCTAGCCTTGTTGCGCACAATGTTGCCATTTTCATCCGACTTGTTCCTATATACCCATTTGGTGCCTATGACATTAGTATCCTTGGGTCTAGGAACAAGAGTCCAAACCTCATTTCTTTGAAATTGGTTTAGCTCTTCTTGCATGGCAAGAACCCAAAACTCATCATTCAAGGCTTCATCAACCTTTTTGGGTTCAATTTGAGAGGTGTAACAAGTATAGCTAATTTGATTAGCTATTTGACGTCTAGTCCTAACACCCTCATTCATATCTCCAAGAATGTCATTCTTATTGTGGAGATGTCTAACCCACGGAGCGGGTTCTTTAGATTCCAAAGATGGATCTCTATCAAGAGGTTAGGATGACCTCTTCATCATTGTAATCGAAAAATTGCGTCAACCCTAATTTGATCTTGTACACAAAGCCTTTTGATGTAAAAGCTTCTAGTGCACTATCGAAAATAAAATGCTCCTTATTCTTCTTCTCATGGCCGAATTCTACACCCTTTTCTTTAGTTGGAAGTTTTTTTTTATTCAAAAGCAAAAGAATAAAAATTCTTTCCAAAAAAAAAAAACTTCTTGTTGAACACTATATGTCTAAAACGAAATTCCTTGTTATATTTATAGGTGATGCCAAATCCTCACACAAGGAGGATTCATGTCATGTAGTCAAATCCTCACACAAGGAGGATTTGATTTCACCTAAACCTTACCAACTTAGTAGTTCAAACCTATTCCAACTCATGAGTGTATTATCCAATAATAAATTATTGAATATAAAATTGAAAATTGTGACTTTATCAATAACTTCCTAATTGATTATCAATTAGAGTTTTTATAGATATCAAATACTTCCTAATTTGACTAGATAAAATAAAACCTTTTTATTTATCTACTTATCAAATAAGGTATTTGATACTTATCATACTACTAACAATAGTATGTCTCTAAGAGTCCTTCTCCTAGTATACTACTACCAATAGTATGACACTAAGAGTCATTCTCCTATAACTACTTATAATAGTATGACACTAAGAGTCATTCTCCTATAACTACTTATAATAGTATGACACTAGGAATCCTTCTCCTAGTTAAAAAAAGATTTTGACTTTTAATCAAACAAGTAATTAATAAATTAATTAATTTCCATTTGATTAAATAATAAAATAAAACAATATATTAGGCCAATAACTTAGCCTTGCCGCCCAAGTATATATATATATATATATATATATATATATATGGGCAATATATACTGTTTATCCATTTTAATAAATCCCTTGAACTTTAATAAAAAGTCTACATGTGAACTAGACTCATTCTTACTACAAAAGAAACAAGTCCACATGCCTTAATTTAATACATTAATATAATCTAGCAGCCCATTTATTTAAAATGTGCAAATTATATTCTTAATGTATGACGACTAAATTTTTGTGTCGTTGAAAACATCGTCAAGTATTTATAAAATCAACCTCGCTAATAAGCACGAGTCAAAAGACATATATAGAAATAAAACTAGTACAGCATGCAAACAAGGGTATCGTTCCGCGGGGATGTGTTGTTAACTGTTTCAAGTTTTAGTGTTTAGGGAAAGCAATGTAAATAGAATGCGGAATGGTGAGAATGGTGTGTGAAGTGGTGTTGTGTGTGTGTGTGTGTGTGTGTAGAAAATGTAAAGGAAAATAATGCAAACAAAGAGAATGTGGAAGGGTAAGAATGGTGATCAAGTGAGAAATAATAAAATGGTGGATTGGAGAGATGCATGAAAGTGGTCACACAAGGGTTTACAAGTTCACCACACATAAGTGCACACAAGTGGGTTGTTAGACATTAAGCACATCCAATTTAAGTTAAGGGTTCGTTCTTGCCTCAATCCGATTTATACCCATTCATAGAGCTAACGGTTGAAGAGTGTGTCGAGAGCCTCTCAAACGCGAAACCGCAACCAACATATGTGAACCAATCCTACAAACCAATGCTAGATTGAGCCTCAATACTAAATGGTAATGTAAAATGGCAACGTTAAGTCTAATGAATATGGAAAGAGTAATTGTTCCTCCAACCATAACTTGCTTAGAGCCCCTAGCGCAAGAAATAGCCGAATTCCCAATTATTGTATCTCTAATCATAACTCACCTAGAGCCCTTAGCGTGAGAAGTAGCCGAAGTCTAATATATAACAAAAATAATGAACCAAACCTCTTTAAATAATGCAATTAACAAGTTCATTCATTCTTACTAGCTAAATTAGTCAAGTCTATGCCCGGAATGGCCTTTCCAATGGCACAATCCTAACTCTAATTCACTCAAACCCATCCATACACATGCAATTCGACCTTCCATCAACATACACACACAAATGGGACATTTGATTACAACTACTCCTACAATTGCATTAATCTACTCCTAATCCCATTCATGAACACATATTAATTTCCAATCTTCATACACAAGCATTTCAAGATAAGAGATATAATCAACGATAACAGGAATGAATCAAAACACAAATTAGATATAAAAACAACCACAAATTATATTGAGCACAAATTAGGTTTACAAATATTCTCAAGTGGAGGATTACACAATTAAGAAAACATGAAATACAAAGAGAATGAGTTTAAAGGAGACAACCCTTGAAGAAATCCCTCCAAGCGCTCCATAAATCCCTAGCTCGAAATTGGTCATAGACCACTCCTATCTCCTTGCAATCAACTCTCAAATGTTGTGGGTGATGGGTAGAAATGGTGTGGGAGAGACATCCATGGAGGAAAACCTCCATGGATGCTCTTGAAAGCTCTCTCTCTCTTAATTGGTGAAGAAAATGATGAAGAAATGAAGGTTTGGGCTGTGTATATTCTGAAGAGAAGAGGAGAAGAGGTGAATTTATAGTGTTGGGAGGTTAGGGCTGGAAATGATGGTGAAAGGATGAAACTGCCCCTAAAAATTTGCCAGAATTGGCCTCTCGTTGGTCGATTAGTGGTTGGATCGGCGATTGGGGTGACCGCCTTTCTAATTGCCGAATTACTGCTGTTCTTCTGGACTAAAACGGCAGTTGAAACGGCGGTCATGGTGTGACCGCCGAATTAGGCACCGAACTTCTGGAACCTACTGCCATGAAACGGCGGTCGAAACAGCGGTCATGGTGACCGCTGAACTAACACCCGAATGTCTTCTTTTCTGCACTCGTTCCGTAAGTTGCTGGAAGTTAGAGGGGGTTCTGCCACGGGCTCGGTGTCACATTCTGGCTTTGCAAGGGATCAATCGTGGAACACGGCTGGGCTTAGATCGCACCGCGGTCTGTGTCAACGGTAAGGCGCGGCACTCTGAATCTTCCAATTTATTCTCTTTTCGGCATGTTTTTGCCTCCCAAACTGTTCTTTAAGCTCAAAACCAAAATGTAGGGAATATGTACCTACACATGGCTCAACAAACATATTATATACAAAATACGCTCGAAAACGAGAACAAACGATAGGAAATTGGGGACCTAAAATAGGTGATCAAATACCCCCAAACCTATCTCTTGCTCGTCCTCGAGCAAAACAAAAACAGAAAAACAAACAAACAAACATATAACAGTAAAAATAAATAAAAACTAGGCTAGTCCACTTTCGTAGGAAACACGATGGCACTTAGCACGTGCCAAAAGCCTTTCAACCACTAGGCGATCCCTAGATGGAGAAGTTTTGTCTTCTGAGGGTTTACAACTACGACACCCACAAACACATACTCTGTTAGAAAATTGGTTGAGTTGCAATCCACACACACCAAGCAAAGACAACACATACATCTAATATCTCAAATATACCAATCAATAACAATGCATCACGCAATGCCAGTATGCCAATACTTAGGATGTTTTCGGTTTACAAAACAACTACACTCGAATGCCCAAGATAAAATTTGCCTCGACTCTAATCCTCACCGGATTTCAGTCATATATTTTCACTCAGAATCCTAGGCGCACTCTCTAGCAAACATATGCGAATGAGTTTCGGTACATGGAATCAAATATAATCGCATATGAGTATTTTCAAATAAAGCACATTTTCTGAAAATCGATCTCATGAAAGGACGGGCACTGGAAGAGGAACTGTCCTCAGTACCTGGAGGAGGTAGCCAAAAAGAAGAAGAAAGATAAATATGATTTACTTGTTCTTGAATCTTGTTTAGTGGAAGATGATTCTTCACCTTGGATTGTTGATTAGGGGGCCACTAACCATGTTTGTTCTTCTTTGCAGTGGACTGATTCTTGGACACAGCTACAGGAGGGAGCCTTCTCCATGCGTGTGGGGTCGGGGGATGTCGTGTCGGCCAAAGTAGTGGGAGCAATAAGATTGCAATTTTGTAATAATAATAGTTTTTTTTATTATTGAACAATGTTTTTTATATTCCTGGATTTACACGGAATTTGATTTCCGTTTCTAAGTTGTTAGAACAATTGTATTCTGTTTCTTTTAATAATAAGTTTGTTATTATTGGAAAGAATGGTCTGAATATTTGTTCAGGAATTAATGAAAACAATTTGTATGTGTTAAAACCGTTAATACATACTACACTGCTTAACACCGAAATGTTTAAGGTTGAAAAACCTAAAACTAAATGACATAAGATTTCTCCAGATAATGACACGTATCTTTGGCATCTAAGGCTTGGTCATATCAACCTTGACCGGATAGACAGACTAGTAAAAAGTGGACCTTTAAGTGAGTTAAAGGTTGGCACCTTACCTGTCTACGAATCCTGTTTAGAAGGTAAGATGACTAAGAGACCTTTTACTGGAAAAGGGCTTAGAACTATAGAGCCACTAGAACTCATACATACAGACATCTGCGGACCGATGAGTGTTAGAGCCAGGGGTGGCTATGAGTATTATGTCACCTTTATAGATGACTACTCAAGATACGGATATGTCTACCTAATGCAACGAAAGTTGGAAATATTTGAAAAGTTCAAAGAATTCCTAGCTGAAGTTGAGAATCAATTAGGTAGGACTATCAAGTCACTACGATTAGATCGTGGAGGTGAGTACCTTGACCAAGAGTTTGAAGACTTCATGGTCGAGCATGGGATAGTTTCCCAACTCATAGCTCCTGGTACACCTCAGCAAAATGGTGTAGCGGAGAGGAGAAATAGAACCCTGATGGAAATGGTGAGATCTATGATTAGTTTCTCATCATTACCAAATTCCTTCTGGGGATATGCGTTACAAACAGCGGCATACATTTTGAATGTACTGCCATCCAAATCTGTTCCTAAGACTCCCCTAGAGTTGTGGAATGGTCGTAAAGCTAGTTTGCGACATTTCCGCATATGGGGGTGTCCAGCACACGTGCTGAAAAACAGAAGTGGAAAGTTAGACTCCAAGTCTGTGGTCTGCCTATTTGTAGGATACTCCAAGGAGACCAGAGGTGGACACTTCTATAGTCCCGAAGATAACAAAGTATTTGTATCAACAAATACAATGTTTCTTGAGGACAATTATATTAGTGACCATAAACCTCGTTCTAAGATTGTATTGAATGAGTTGGAGCCTAGTGAGACTAGTGCTTCATCAACAAGAGTTGTTGATCCACAAATATCTGAGAGTCAGATGGTTCCTGATCAGGATACATTATCACCTAGACGTAGTGGGAGGGTTGTAAGACAACTTGAACGCTATTTAGGTATAGGTGAGGGACAAAGTGTTGTCTCTGCTGATAGTATGGATGATCCATTGACATTTAAGAATGCAATGGAAGATCCTGATAAAGAGGAATGGCTTAAAGCCATGACTCTCGAGATGGAGTCCATGTAATCTAACTCAGTCTGGGATCTTGTAGACTTACAGGATGGGGTAAAACCCATAGGATGTAAGTGGATCTACAAGAGAAGGAGAGGAGTAGATGGGAAGGTAGAGACCTTCAAAGCAAGGCTAGTGGCTAAGGGTTATACTCAGAAAGAGGGGGTTGATTATGAAGAGACCTTCTCGCTAGTAGCCATGTTTAAGTCTATTAGGATTCTCTTATCCATTGCTGCCTATTTCGATTATGAAATTTGGCAAATGGACGTCAAGACTGCATTCTTGAATGGCAATCTTGACGAGAGCATCTATATGATGCAACCAGAGGGATTCGTGTCTTCATATCAAGAGCAAAAGGTTTGCAAGTTGCAAAGGTCCATCTATGGACTTAAGCAAGCATCTAGATCTTGGAACATCAGGTTTGATGATGTGATCAAAACCTATGGCTTTGAGCAGAACGTCGATGAGCCTTGTGTCTACAAGCGCATCATTGAAAAAAAGGTAGTTTTCTTGGTCCTATACGTGGACGACATCCTACTCATTGGGAATGAAGTGGGAGTGTTATCTGATGTAAAGGGCTGGCTGGCTAGCCAATTCCAAATAAAAGATTTGGGAGAGGCGAGTTATGTTCTAGGGATCCAACTTATAAGGGATCGTAAGAACAAACTCATAGCATTGTCTCATGCATCATATATCGACAAGATTCTTGTGCGATTTTCGATGTAGAACTCCAAGAAAGGTAATTTACCTTCTAGACATGGGGTTCACTTATCTAAGGAACAGTGTCCTAAGACACCTCAAGAAGTTGAGGATATGAGACTTGTGCCATATGCATCAGCAGTAGGTAGTCTCATGTATGCTATGTTATGCACGAGACCGGACATCTGCTATGCAGTGGGAGTAGTCAGGAGGTACCAGTCCAACCCAGGATTAGATCATTGGGTTGCTGTCAAGACTATTCTCAAGTATCTTCAGAGAACGAGAAACTATATGCTAGTGTATTCCGGACAGGATTTGATCCCGTTAGGATACACAGATTCTGATTTTCAGTCAGACAGGGATTCTAGAAAATTCACGTCTGGATCAGTATTCACCCTAGGTGGTGGAGCCATTGTGTGGAGAAGTATAAAGCAATCTTACATTGCTGACTCCACCATGGAAGCCGAATATGTAGCCGCTTGTGAAGCTGCTTAAGAGGCTGTTTGGCTCCGTAAGTTCTTGAGTGATCTGGAAGTTGTTCCAGATCTGGATAAGCCCATCACACTTTATTGTGATAATAGTGGTGCTGTGGCTAATTCCAAAGAACCAAGAAGCCACAAGAGAGGGAAGCATATAGAGAGAAAGTATCTTCTCATTAGAGAGATAGTGCAGAGAAGAGATGTGATCAGCACCAAGATAGCCTCACAAGACAATCATGCTGATCCATTTACGAAGACTTTACCGGCTAAAGTGTTTTTGGGTCACCTAGATGGTCTAAGGTTACGAGACATGCCTCACATGCTTTAGTGCAAGTGGGAGATTGTTGGGGTTTATGCCCTAAAGATGTATTTTGTAAATGGATTTATGAAATAAATAAAAAGAAAAGTTCAATTCATTCTTGTTATGTTGTTTATTTTATAACTTATGCATATATTAACATCCTGGATTGCCGGATGTAATCTCGAACTGTGTATATGAGTGTCATATGCGGATGGATACAGTAAGAGACGTGCAATCTAAAGAGTCCATAGATAGCAAATAAAGCTGGGTACTTTATTTGTGGTTAATCTATAGCTGCGGTCCATTCCGTAATATATGGTGATTCTATCCTGAATCATTCATATGAGATATGGGAATCGAGGCACCTTGTATGATGTGATTATATAGGACTGGGCCATGATCTATATGAATCTCTCACCAAGATCCGTTTACTGATGAGATTCATATATATCAACTAATGATGGCTATATGTGGATGATCTTAATCCTGAGTGTCTTATCGACTCCTTCAGGTTAGATCGTGGTCTTTGATATACCATGGGTCAGGTCAGATGCAGTTCCTGATCAATATACTCCGTATGTTGGGATTGCGGTTTGGCTTGTGGCTGGGAAGGTATGTACACAATAGTGGAATCCACTCCTTCTTGTGAGAAGTAGATGGTAGTTCCCTTAAGGGTTGATTTGGGGCTTGGACAATATGAGCGCTCTCCTAATTCCGTGAGGAAATAGGATTTATTGTTCATTAGAGAATCAATGGTACTTAAAGGATATATGTAATTAGAGGGGTTTAACGGACATTATGACCCAGCTCTAATTATGAACTACTGTGGAGGATCACACCATGTGTAATAGCTATATCGATGGACACCGAGTTGTATCGGTCTGTGTAAAAACGTCTGCAGTTGAGAGAGTGCAGCTTCGGGTTTTTAGTGGAATAACACCGGAGTTAATAATCAAGGAATATTAATTAAAGAGTTAATTAATAATTCCGAGGATTATTGGAGCTCAAAATACTGTAGGTCCATTAGGTCCCCTTACTAGCCCGATCGATTTAGGTGACAAGGGTCACAGTTAATTAATTGGATTGTCCAATTAATTGTGTTACGAAAGTGACACGTATTTATTCGGGAAATAATTGAATAATGAGATTATTTAAATAATGAATAATGGTGATTAAATAAATTAAATAATAAGATTATTTAATTTTGTTATTAATCACTAAACGGAGGATGTTAGTTGATATTTGATTTTAAATAGAATAAGATAATATGATTATTTTATTTTATTAAATTAAATATTTGAAATAGAATTTAAAATGTTTAAATTCAAAATAAATATTTAATTATCTTTTAAAATCTAAACAGATATCAATTAAAGAGTTTTAGTTATAATAATATATATATGATATATATTGATAACAAAAATATAGCACACAAAGGATATACACAAGTGTTTGTATATGATACAAACTCATTATGTATAAAAAAAAAATCAAAAGAGAAACAAGTGATTATGTGCGTGAATCAATCAAAGAAAAAAAAAAGCAAATAGTACGGGTACTATTGAAACAAAGAAAAATAAATTTAATATATTTTTTTTAACAACTAGAATTGTTCTAGTTTGTGTATTTTCTTGGAAGAAAAACTTTCTTCTTCGTTTCTCTAGATCCTCCTAAGTTCCTGAGTACGTGACGCGCCCACACGCAGTTACCAGTTCCTGGAATAGCTAGGAAGATCAGTGGTACAGATCAGGAGCATATCGTGAAGTGAAGGAGCCTCCAAACGTTGGTAAGGTTCTAAATTTCTTTTTAATATATTGATTACAATTTCCTGTGTTTACATATTGTATGTATTAGTTCTGGAAAAAGAATTGCGATCCTAAGTTCACTGGTTCTAGATCGTTTATGATCTGTATAAAATTTTTAAAACCTATTTCCGCTGCGTTACCAGTGAACGAGGTTCCAACATCTTCGTAAATGGATCAGCATGATTGTCTTGTGAGGCTATCTTGGTGACGATCACATCTCCTCTCTGCACTATCTCTCTAATGAGATAATACTTTTTCTCTATATGCTTCCCTCTCTTATGGCTTCTTGGTTCTTTGGAATTAGCCACAACACCACTATTATCACAATAAAGTGTGATGTGCTTACCCAGATCTAGAACAACTTCCAGATCACTCAAGAACTTGCGGAGCCAAACAGCCTCTTTAGCAGCTTCACAAGCGGCTACATATTCGGCTTCCATGGTGGAGTCAGCAATGCAAGATTGCTTTATACTTCTCCACACAATGGCTCCACCACCTACGGTGAATACTGATCCAGACGTGGATTTTCTAGAATCCCTGTCTGACTGAAAATTAGAATCTGTGTATCCTAACGGGATCAAATCCTATCCGGAATACATTAGCATATAGTTTCTCGTTCTCCGAAGATACTTGAGAATAGTCTTGACAGCAACCCAATGATCTAATCCTGGGTTGGACTGGTACCTGCTGACTACTCCCACTGCATAGCAGATGTCCGATCTCTTGCATAACATAGCATACATGAGACTACCTACTGCTGATGCATAGGGTACACGTCTCATATCCTCAACTTCTTGAGGTGTCTTAGGACACTGTTCCTTAGACAAGTGAACTCCATGCTTAGAAGGTAAATTACCTTTCTTGGAGTTCTGCATCAAAAATCGCACAAGAATCTTATCGATATATGATGCTTGAGACGGTGCTATGAGTTTGTTCTTATAATCCCTTATAAATTGGATCCCTAGAACATAACTCGCCTCTCCCAAATCTTTCATTTGGAATTGGCTAGCCAGCCCACCAGCCCTTTACATCAGATAACATTCCCACATCATTCTGAATGAGTAGGATGTCGTCCACGTATAGGACTAAGAAAAACTACTTCTTTTTTTTATCAGGATCTTCCATTGCATTCTTAAATGTCAATGGATCATCCACACTATCAGCAGAGACAACACTTTGTCCCTCACCTATACCTAAATAGCGTTCAGGCTATCTCACAACCCTCTCACTACATCTAGGTGGTAGTGTATCCTGATCAAGAACCATCTGACGCTCAGATGTTTGTGGATCAACAACTCTTGTTGATGAAGCACTAGTCTCACCAGGCTCCAACGCATTCAATACAATCTTAGAACGAGGTTTATGGTAACTAATATAATTGTCCTCAAGAAACATTGCATTTGTCGATACAAATACTTTGTTATCTTTGGGACTATAGAAGTGTCCACCTCTGGTCTCCTTGGAGTATCCTACAAATAGGTAGACAGCAGACTTGGAGTCTAACTTTCCACTTCTGTTCTTCAGCACGTGTGCTGGACACCCTCATACGCGAAAATGTCGCAAACTAGCTTTACAACCATTCCACAACTCTAGGGGAGTCTTAGGAACAGATTTGGATGGCACTACATTCAAAATGTATGCCGCTGTTTGTAACGTATATCCCCAGAAGGAATTTGGTAATGATGAGAAACTAATCATAGATCTCACCATTTCCATCAGGGTTCTATTTCTCCTCTCCGCTACACCATTTTGCTGAGGTGTACCCAGAGCTGTGAGTTGGGAAGCTATCCCATGCTCGACCATGAAGTCTTCAAACTCTTGGTCAAGGTACTCACCTCCACGATCTGATCATAGTTACTTGATAGTCCTACCTAATTGATTCTCAACTTCAGCTCGGAATTCTTTGAACTTTTCAAATGTTTCCGACTTTCGTTGCATCAAGTAGACATATCTGTATCTTGAGTAGTCATCTATAAAGGTGACATAATACTCATAGCCGCCCCTAGCTCTAACATTCATCGATCCGCAGACGTCTGTATGTATAAGTTCTAGTGGCTCTATAGCTCTAAGCCCTTTTCCAGTAAAAGGTCTCTTAGTCATCTTACCTTCTAAACATGATTCGCAGACAGGTAAGGTGCCAACCTTTAACTCACTTAAAGGTCCGCTTTTTACTAGTCTGTCTATTTGGTAAAGGTTGATATGACCAAGCCTTAGATGCCAGAGATACGTATCATTATCTGGAGAAATCTTATGTCGTTTAGTTTTTGGTTTTTCAACCTTAAACATTTCAGTGTTAAGCAGTGTAGTATGTATTAACGGTCTTAACACATACAAATCGTTTTCATTAATTCCTGAACAAATATTCAGACCATTCTTTCCAATAATAACAAACTTATTATTAAAAGATACTGAATATGATTGTTCTAACAACTTAGAAATGGAAACCAAATTCCATGCAAATCCAGGAATATAAAAAACATTGTTCAATAATAAAAAACTATTATTATTACAAAACTGCAATCTTATTGCTCCCACTTCTTTTGCTGACACGACATCCCCCGACCCCACACACTTTGAGAAGGCTCTATCCTCTAGCTGTGTCTAAGAATCAGTCCACTGTAAAGAAGAACAAACATGGTTAGTGGCCCATGAATCAACTATCCAGGGTGAAGAATCATCTTCCACTAAACAAGATTCAAGAACAAGTAAATCATATTTACCTTTCTTCTTCTTCTTGGCTACCTCCTCCAGGTACTGATGACAGTTCCTCTTCCAATGTCCGACCTTGTTGCAATGGAAACATTTTCATTTGCCTTGGTCGGTAGAGGTGCTCTTCTTTTTGCTCAGGGCTTTCTTGGGTTTGGGCTTAACCTTCGCCTTCCCAGCAGACCTTTTCCTCTTCTTATTATTGGAGGAAGATGGTTCGGCAACATTTGCCTCACCGGTCTTGCTTTTGTTGTCCTTAGTCAAGGACTCAAAAATAGCGAGCTCATTGATCAACTGTGTGAGACTGAACTTTAACTTGTTCATTCCGTAGTTGCTCTTAAACTGATCAAAACTCTTTGGAAGAGTCGTCAGTATGATGCTCACTTGACTGGGTTCGTCAATGGCCCCGCTATTGACTTCTGCCATGTCGAAGTAGGACATCATGCTCAGGACATGTTCCCGAACTGATGTACCTTCCTTCATGCGAGCGAGCATAGGGAACGAACAGCTTCGTGTAGCTTTTGCTCGGAGGGCTATCCGAACATAGCTTGCAATGACTCCATAATTTCGAATGTTGTAGTCATTGCTTCGTGCTTTCTGACAAGCACGTCTGTCATAGAAGCTAACAGATATGTTCGGGCCTTCTCATCAGATGAGACCTATCGCTGGTATGCCTCACGAACAGTTCGTGTGGCATTGGCAGTAGGCACCGGAGGACATTCCTCCGTAAGCACAAACTTAAGGTCTTTGGTGACCAATATTGCATTAATATTAAGTTTCCACTTAGTGTAGTTATCACCAGTTAATTTGTCGTTTGCGAGAATTTGAAGTAATGCAGAAGATATAATTGCTGAAATGAATAAAACATTCATTCAGTCATTTATTAAAACAAGTGCGAGTGCTTTGGCATAAATTTAAACATGATGCATGAACATGTTTAACGAACTAGAAATACCCAAAAAACAATTACTATACCACGACAATCCAACATACCACAAGAAGTGCCGCCTTAGGGTCGGTCAAGTCTTTGCATGTTGGACCGAGACATTCTCAATCAAATGATATTCTAGAATAACTCTTATTCCATATCATTCAACCATCGTTTATTCAGTCAGGTTTTTAATTAACAAAACTTAATCAAAACCTTTATGAGTGTAACCCACCATTTCAGATCTCACAAGCTTAACTTGAGAATTGCCGCCTTAGGGTCGGTCAATCCCGAAATACCCTCAGAAATCCTATCCGTTAGGAAGTCAACCTTGGTATTGATCTTTGTGGAAACCCTCCTTAGGGAGGACGAAAGCAAAGCCCTCACGAGGCCCCACTCAGATCTCACAGTATTGAACTAATGATGGAGACTGCGGGACATATATGTCATATATCCCTCTCCCACTCACTATTTAAAAATTAGGGTTTTCAATTATCCGTTAATGCACCTAGACTCTATAGGATCAAACGGCTAATTTTAATCAAGTTATCTAGCGCATTAACAAATTTATTATTAGAAATAAATTCTAATTAACTAATAAATTATTAATGATTTGTAACAATTAAAAATCTAATCTATTAATGAATAATCTAAGTCTTTGTAAACTTTTTACTAAGGTCAGATTATTATGTAAGCGTTTACCAAGTTTTAACTATTAAAACTCTAACACTTTATGCGGTCCATTTATTATTAGGTTATTAATCATATTAATCCTAATTACAATAAATGACACTATTAATCTAACTTATTAAACACTTTAATAACCAGATTAATATTAATGAGAATTAACAAGTTTTCTAACAATTAAAAAACTAATCTCATTTTTATAGCCAATAATATATTTACTGAATTTAATCATATTAAAAAAAATACATAAAAATTAGGCTATGATGCATGTATGACATATCAAATATATTTGTGTAGACACATCTAATCTAAATGACATACGTATGCATGGCAATGCTTTTATCATCACATAATATAAAGCATACATGAATTGACCGAGTACTGTGGATTATTTAACCTAAAAAAAATTGGAATCTAAAATTACGAAAATAAGCCCAAGGCATTCCTTGGTCTTCTTGTAATTTCCGAGTCTTCTAGTCTCTTCAGGTCACTCCGATTCATCTCATGAATCTGAAATAGGAAATCTGCACGGAACCCACTAGGTAACACTTGCCAACGGAACCGTACAAGACGACGTGAATAGTGCCTGACATGAACAGTACCCGACATGAACAGTACCGTGCATGAACATTACCCGTATGAACAGTATTGAACAGTGTCGTGAACAGTAACGTCCCGTGTATTTCTGATTTCGCCCTTCAGACTTCGCGATTTTTCCAGGTCTTCAGTATAGGTTACAATTTTTTTAAATTTTTTTTACATTACAATAATAGAAAATATATATATATATATATATATATATGTAATACAACCCATGAACCCTAATTCCATAGTACCATATAATTAACAATCAATCATGTTTTTGTAAATTAACAAGTTTAATATACATACAAAAACAACATACAGTCAATTTAAACTATGCCTACACAATCATACATACAGGAGCATCGAAAACAATTTCCTGTTCCATAAAAAAATTGGCTCTGATACCAATTGTTGGAACCCTGTTCACTGATAACGCAGCGGAAATAGGTTTTAAAATTTTTTATACAGATCATAAACGATCTGGGACCAGTGAACTTAGGATCGCAATTCTTTTTCCGAAACTAATACATACAATATGTAAACACAGGAAATTGTAATCAATATATTAATAGAAAATTTAGAACATTACCAACGTTTGGAGGCTCCTTCACATACAGTGTGTTAGGCGACATGTAAGGCCACTTGTGCATGTCGCCTCAGATGTCGCCTTAGTCTTGAAATTTTTCCACAATGTGTAAGGCGACTTGCAAGGCGACTTGTGCATGTCACCTTACATGTCGCCTCTGACATCTATATTTTCCTCCAGTGTGTAAGGCGACTTCCAAGATGACTTGTGCATGTCGCCTTACATGTCGCCTCAGGCAACGTGTTTTTTTCCCAATATGTTAGGCGACTTGGTCATGTCGCCTTGCATGTAACCTCTGTCACTCGAACTGGGCATTTCGGGTATTCCACACCAGCTCGTTTTTTGGTCCCTATAAATACATTTTCTTCTCCACCATTTAGACCTAGAGCTCTGAAAATATATCCCTAAGTGAGAGAAAGTAAATCCAAGAGAGAGAAAGAGCTCTAAGAAGTCCTTTTTACTTAACCAAACTCATACCTATGTGCATCTAAGCTCCATTCTTGCATCAATTCTTCATGGGTCTTCATGCTTCTCTTGACTAGGTAATTAACTATGAACTAAAACTACTTGTTTCATCTCTATGTTCTTAGTTTTCCTAGGGTTAGCAATTATTAGTTGATTAATTGCATGTTCAGTTTGTTTAGCATGATTTGAGTATGTTTGTGACCTTGTTTGTTGGATGAGATTGCATGTTCATTGATAGCTATCTTTTAGGACCATTTTTCCCTTTAGCTAAATCTTCATGCATTTGCATTTAGATATTGATATCTAGGATTTGCACTCATTGTCATCTTTAAATCCCTAGATAAGCATTTAGTGTTGCCTATCATTAATTGCATGATAGCATATTTTTACATATTCACATAGGTTGTTTAACCTCTTCATTGATTGTTAAGTCTTGTGACTGATGAGAAGGTTTTTGCCGTCAGAAAACCATCCGTCAAAACAATTTATAAAACCTATGCGATGCATTCACAAGTATAAATACAAGCAAAGCGGCAAGCACGGGTGTCGTCCACTGAGATCGGGGTAGCGGTGATAAGATTAGGATTAATATAACTAGTATGCATAAAAGTAAAAGTTATTGTGAATGAAAATACAATATAAACTAAACTACGAAAGCAAATAAAATGGGATGATAATGGAATGATGAATGAATGATGATGGAACTACGGAGTTGATGGACTCGTAAGTGAATATTGCGGCAATTGCAGCAAACTCTCAATTAAGCACGTTTTGACAAATGTAACCAACCTAGGGTGTATAGTGTTGGTATATATCTATAGCAAGAGGTCAACCTAGGGTGTATAGTGAAGACCTCCTACTAGATATTAATCCCTCCTAAGCAACCAACAGTGGCTAGTTACTCAATCGGGACTTGTTCCATGAATGCTCATCTATCTAGCTATGGCTCAACCTATTACTAATGTCGCCATCCTAGGATGTATAGTGATGGCTTCCAATTCCTTCACAAGTGGCCGACCTAGGCTGTATAGTGAAGGCCACCCGTTTGAGATTGGTTGAGGCTTTAGGTTATCAACCGAATTCTACTCGAAGGTTAGTTCTCGTAGAATCACTAAAGTAGCCAACCTAGGGTGTATAGTGGAGGCTTCTAATTCTCTCACAAGTGGCTAATCTAGGATGTATAGTGAAAGCCACTAATTCAAGATTAGATTAAGGAATGGTTTTAGAGCCGGATTTCCGGAAATCCTTCCATTCAATTGAGCATTAGACAACCTAATTGTCTACTCAAGTAATCCAAATCAACATGCAAAGAGGGTGTATCCAAGCAAATCAATAATGGAAATCAATACAAGTAATGAAATGAAACATAGAGATAGAATAAATATAACACATAGAGTTTATTTACAAAGCCCAATATCCATTTTACAAATAACATCAACCCCATAGTGGGGTATTTTAGCTACTCATGTTCTATTACAAACAAATAAACTAAGAGAGAGTAGAGATAACCCTAGAAGATTGATCTCTTTCCTTGAAGCTTGAATCCAAGTCTCCTAGTTGCCTTTGATTGAGTAGAGATGGTTTGGATGATAGGGAGATGTGTTACTAGCTAAAGATACAAGTGTTGGGAGGTCTGGTGATTATTTGGTTCGTTCCCATCCTTTTCTATTTATAGAGGATGGAAAAATAGGTCACTTAAGCTTGAAACCAGAAGCTGTCGCGCTCGGAGTGCGGGTGGAATGCGGTTGAATTACCCGCACTGTACCTGCACTGTAAGGGTTTTCTTCATCTTCAGGTCTCTGATCTGGGCAATAGTGCAGGTGGAGTGCGGTTGGATTACCCGCACTTGACTCGCACTTGACCCACACTGTATTCGCACTTGAGTCGCACTGTACTGTCAGGTGCAAAATCCCTCCTCTGTTTTGAGCAATAGTGCGGGTGGAGTGCTGGTGGATGACCTAAACTGTACCCGCACTCTAATGTTAGGTGCAACTTCAGCTTCTCTGGTTTGGCAACAGTGCGGGTGGAGTGCGGTTGGATGACCCGCACTGTACCCGCACTTTAACGTCAGGTGCAACTCAACTTCTCTGGCTTTGGCAATAGTGCGGGTGGAGTGCGGTTGGATGACCCGGACTGGACCCGTACTGTAACTCTTCTCCTTTATCAAGTCTCGGCTATGATCATGAGTGCGGTTGGAGTGCTGTTGGAGTGCGGTTGCGACCCGCACTTGACCCGCACTTGTCCCGCACTGTAGAGCTGCTTATGATCCTTTGTCTTTCCTTTTGCCCCTTTTCTGCCAGAATCACCGCAACATGCTTCCAAACGCAGAATTACATCTATTGCCTGCAATTAGCACTAATGAGCCTATTAGACATAAAATATATAGAAAATACACATGTTAATAGCCAAAATTGGCTAAGGACCAAAGGGAAATTTTCCACTTACTAGACTTGGTTCCATACCCGGAAGTTTCACCTAAAGACCTCTATATCCAGAGCCAAGCTACGATGCCGCCCCAGGCACAAGGGCGGGCTCCAGAAACATCTGGGATAAAGTCCGGACCCGAGAACTTCCACCAAGAGACCTCTCTATCAGAGCCGAACTGCGATACCACCCCAAGAACAAGGGCGAGCTCCGGAAACATCCAAGATAGAACCCGGAATGATCGGGCTTAGCCCGCATCATCAAAACTAGAAGCTCCCCGAAGTCAAGGTCATCTTGCAAATGCTCAAGAAACCCGTCTGTACCTCGATTGACACAGAAGAATGTCCCTAGAAGGCCGCGAGGTGAGTCGAAGCCACACCCAGCTTCAAAAAGGTCAGTCAAGGCCACGTCTAGCTTCGGAAAAGTCAAGAGAAGCCAGATCTGGCTCCAAGCTGGATGAAACTTCTCAGACATCAAGGTCGAAATACTAAACAACCTCCCTGGTTGATGCATCATACCATATTCGTCATGTCCCACGACTCCTATAAGGATCGTACTGGAAGGATACAAGGAATGAATTAAATCGTACCTGGAAGCGTTATCTACATAAGCAATGAAATCCAAAAGGAAACAAACTGATCTCTACCACGATACTCTCAATTCGGACGTCAATCTAAAAGTCAAATGATTTAACGCAAAAAATCCCGCCCGATAAGGAAGAGACTGAGACAATCACTGAGACAATCAAGGGAGAATCAATCTGTTGACCTACAAACCATGTATAAATAGAAAAGAAAAGAAACGAAAAAGGAGACTACTATTCGACAGGCATACGACTAGCAATCGACCATTTACCAAAGAGAGTTGAGAGAAATGAGAGAAAAATCTTTGTACTCGTGTACCATGCATGTTAAATAAAAATGTTCTTGTTTATTTATCACTAGATAAACCATTGTCACATATATGAATAATTTCGGCCACCACCTACGTGGTAGTGGTCTCGAGGGCGTTAACAGAGATTTCTCATCCCGAGTAAAATTCCCGTTAACACTTTCTGGCGCCGTCTGTGGGAAACGAAATCCTACACTCAACTAACCAATCGTTTGTATTTATATTTTCATTGTTTTATAGGAACTATGAGGCTCCGCTCCTCCTAAGGCCAGCACAGAGTCCCGGAGCAATCCCCCGCGAGGCTAACCCGAAAGGCTCCAGAAAGGGGGAGAAAGTCTGGATATAGTAGTCAAGCTCCGATCCAGACAACCAATACACGGACTGCTGGCCACCCCATAGTGAGCCAGGCAGCGCTGGACAAACAAGAGGCGGCCTTCATCGAATCCATCCGCGTCTGCCTCCTCGCTGAAGGCATTACAATCCAGCCTACCAACCTGAATGATCAGGGAGAGCCGAGTAGGCTCGGAGCTAGACCACCTGCTTTCGATAGCCTAGGTCCTCCTCCTCCCGAGCCGGTTCGAGATAGATCAGGGCCCCAACGTTCGATCCGGTATAGGCTGGGACCCATGCCCCCAGTTCCTAAAAGACTTTCACAATATCAACCCCGGCTAGTCAAGTCTGCCGCGGATGTTT
Source organism: Dipteronia sinensis (assembly GCA_033220585.1). Classification (NCBI taxonomy): domain Eukaryota; kingdom Viridiplantae; phylum Streptophyta; class Magnoliopsida; order Sapindales; family Sapindaceae; genus Dipteronia; species Dipteronia sinensis. The sequence continues at coordinate 50,788,633 of CM065638.1, read as the reverse complement.
TACCCGGAAGCCGCGAGGGCTATCTCATCCAACTACATCTAGGAGAACTACCCGGGCCCTAGAGGAGGAAAGCCGACAAACTCCCCGAATGGATCATGTCCAGGAGGAGGACCAGATAGAAATTGCCAGTTCATCAGAAAGGTTCGACAGTGAGGAATCTGAGGCTAACTCGAAGAGACCTGGAAATAAGCGACTGAGGGTTCAGCTGGCAAAGCTACAAAAGGAGGTCCAGTAGATAAGGAAGGGAAAGAGTAAGGAAGACAAAAAGAATCCCCTGAGCGAGATGAACGCTCCCTTCACTAGGAGGATCCGGGAAGCAAAGCTCCCCCCAAAATTCAAAATGCCAGCAGATAAGTTCTCTGGAACGGAAGATCCTCTAAGCCATTTAGAGAGCTTTGTTCAACAGATGGAGGTCCAGAACACTATCAGAGCAGCCATGTGCAGGATGTTTCCAACAACCTTGACCGACTATGCGAAAACCTGGTTCAGGAAACTGCCCGTTGGTAGCGTGGATTCTTTCACAAAATTGTCAACCGATTTTTGCTCACAATTCCAGGGAGTTAAACCTCGCCCGAAAGATCCCATACACCTCCAATATGTGATCCAGGAACGGAGTGAAACTCTTCGATCATACGTGGAGCGGTTTCACAAGGAGGTCATACAAATGGGAGTTTTCACCGAAAAAGAAACCCTCGCCAACTTCAGGCGAAACCTCTGGGCAGGAAAGCTTTTCCGTTCTTTCCCCAAAAGACCTCCCGAGACTTACTAGGAGGCTTATGATCGGGCTCTTGAGCAGGTCGAGATCGACGAACAACTCAAGGTCAAGATAGAGCATGACGACATGAGAACGGCAAAAATTTTGAAGAAAAAATCCCCCAAATTTGAGCCGGTGCAGAGAGCTCAGAATAAGCCTCCCAACAGGTCGACCTATCGCCCCCTGCTCCTCCGCATAGGCATGAAAGATATCCAGCAAAACGAACCCCTCCCCAGGCTTCGCCGCCTCCCAGGACCGTGGCTCCAGTAATACAAGGGGAAAAAGGGTTTGACCACTATACCCCATTGAATGCATCCAGGGAATCGGTCTACCTTGCCATACGGGATAAAGGGTTGCTCCAAAAGCCCGCTCCCATGAAGGCCCCAGCCGACAGGAGAAACCGGTACAAGTACTGCGACTTTCACGAAGACGTGGGCCACAACACTTCGGAGTGCTATAACTTGCGCAACTAGATTGAGGCCCTGATAAGGGGAGGATGCCTGATTGAATTTTTACAACAGGTCAGAGATAATATCAAAACTGGAAGGGAAGTACAAGCTGAAATCCGTGAGGACGCAGAAAAGAGGATAGGGGAGCAGGCTGACTTAATACAACAAATCCAGGTGATACACACTATCAGCGGGGGTCCTACCTTGGCCGGCGTTTCCAATAACTCCCGGAAAAACCACGCAAGAAAGGTTCCCCGCCTTGGAGAGAGCCGGGAGATCTTCAAAATCAGCCAGAGCCCGCCCAGTCAGCTCAGATCGTGTTCACCGAAGCAGATGTTTTCAACACTGTGCAACCTCATGATGATCCTATGGTCATCACGATACAGATCGCCAACTATCTGGTCCTTCGCGTGCTCGTGCATACAGGAAGCAGTGTCGATATCCTCTTTAAAGATACCCTGGAAAAACTGAACCTGAAGCAACATTGCTACAACAGCTGTACCACTCCACTTGACGGTTTCACTGGGGACTCGATCATACCAATGGGGTCAATGATCCTCCCAGTAATCATCGGGGTTACCCCGCTCCAACAGAATGTAATGATCGACTTTGTTGTGGTGGACACCCCATCGACCTACAACGCCATCTTAGGGAGACCTTTCTTGTCCTCTCTCAAGGGAGTCTTGTCCATATACCACAACGTTTTGAAATTCCCAATTGGAACCAAGGTAGGAGAGGTACGCGGAGACCAGCAGGCAGCCAGGAAATGCTATGCAGTATCTGCCAATCCTACAGCCCAAGCAAAGCAGTGTGTACAGGTGACAGTAATCCAAGAAGACATGGACACATCCCAGATAATCCAGGAGGAGAAGGAGCCCGCAGAACATATTGGGCATCCGGAGGATGAACCTATCATGCCCTACGGGGATGAAAAGGGTAAGGAATGGGCAAGCGGGCAGCCCATGGATAAACTAGAAGAGATATCCGTCAGGACTGACGATCCCTCCAAGACCGTCAAGGTCGGAGCCGCCCTTGATCCAGAAGTAAAAAAAGAGGACTGATTGATCTTCTCAGGGAATTCAGTGACATCTTCGCCTGGAACCATACTGAAATGCCTGGAATCCCGGCATCGTTGGCCACCCACCGGCTAGCAGTAGATCCAACGGTCAAGCCCGTCAAGCAGAAGAGGCGTCATTTCAACATTGATAGGAACGCGGCGGTACAGGAAGAGGTTGATAAATTGATCAAAGTGGGGTTCGTCAGAGAGGTACGTTACCCCGTATGGATCGCCAACGTAGTCATGGTCACGAAGGCGAATGGAAATTGGCGTATGTGTGTCGACTACACCGACCTCAACCGGGCATGTCAGAAAGACAGTTTTCCTTTGCCAAAGATCGACCAACTAGTTGACTCCACATCCGGAAATAAACTTTTGAGTTTTATGGACGCGTTCTCAGGATACAACCAAATTAAAATGCACCCGGCTGACAAAGATAAGACCAGTTTCATTACTGGGCAGGGCTTATACTGCTACAAGGTGATGCCGTTTGGTTTGAAGAATGCAGGGGCCACATACCAGCGGCTGGTTAACAAATTGTTCAAGCCCGAGATAGGGAGGACGATGGAAGTATATATCGACGACATGATCACGAAATCCCCAACCACAAAGGGACATCAGGAAGACCTTCGTAAAACCTTCCTCATACTGAGGGAAAACCAGATGCGTTTGAACCCCTCCAAATATGCGTTTGGGGTAACGGTAGGAAAGTTCCTGGGCTTCATGGTTCATGAGAGAGGTATCGAAGCCAACCCAGAAAAAATCAAAGCTATCCTGGACTTGGAATCCCCGACCTCGCTCAAGCAAGTACAGATCCTGACTGGACGGGTGGCAACACTCAACAGGTTTATCTCTCGCTCCACCGATAAATGCCTTCCTTTCTTCAAGGCCATCAAACAAGGGAAGAATATGAAATGGAGCCAGGAGAGCGAGCATGTGTTTCAAGCTTTGAAGGAATACCTAACAAGCCCCCTTTGTTAGTCAAGCCGGTTCTCGGAGATGAGCTGCAGATTTACCTGGCTGTATCAGAAACTGCAGTAAGCTGGGCTTTGGCCAAGGATTGTAGCGACGGTTTTCAAAGACCCATATACTATGTGAGTCATGCCTTGACCAAATCAGAAAGGAACTACGCTCTCCTGGAGAAGCTCGCTTATGCTCTGGTGATCTCAGCGAGGAAACTCCGTCCCTATTTTCAAGCTCACACAATAGCAGTGGTAACAGACCAACCCCTCCGTCAATTCCTGCAAAGACCAGATGTGTTAGGAAGGTTAGTTTTATGGGCACTAGAGCTCACTCAGTTCGACTTAAAGTGTAAGCCCCGGACTACGATTAAGGCACAGGCTTTAGCCGACTTCATTGCAGAATTCTCAGCGATCCCAGATCCAGTTGATCCCTCAGTATCAAACGAGGACCTTGAGAAGATATCCGAGGTCAAAAATTGGCCGGAGGGCTGCAAGCCATGGATCCTCTTTTCAGACGGAGCATCCGGACGAGCTGGGGGAGGAGCTGGCATAGTTTTGATAAATTCGGAGGGAACTGAATTCTGTCACTGTTTCAGATTCGAGTTTAAAGCTACCAACAACGAAGCGGAATATGAAGCCCTCCTAGCCGGGATGAAGGTAGCCATCGAGCTAAAGGCCGACTACCTGCAGGTCAAGAGCGATTCGTTGCTTGTTATAAACCAGATGACTGGGGTCTACCAGGCAAAAGGAGATAATATGGTGGCCTACTTAAATCTAGCTCGGTTGCTGAAAAGCAAATTTAAGGGACTTAAGATCGATCAGGTGCCTCGACACCAAAACCATCGCACAGATGTTCTGGCTAAGATAGCGGCGAACGGAGGCCAATCCCTACCAAGGGGAATTCCCCTCCAAGTAATCACCCAGCCAAGCATAGCCCCAAATGGAAAAATTTGTTCCCTGGATCGCCTACCTTGCTGGATGGACCCAATTGTCACCTATCTCATTGAAGGAGAGCTTCCTGAAGAGCCCAACCAAGCCCGAAGAGTTAAGAGACTCTCTGTTCGATACTGTATGGTGGACGGATACCTCTACAGGAGGGGCAGATCCCTCCCCTTACTTAGGTGCTTGCATCCCGATGATGCTAAGTGGGCATTGAGAGAGGTCCATTCTAGGGATTATGGGAACCACATAGGTGGGGAAGCTCTAGCCTATCAGGTGCTTCGTATGGGGTACTATTGGCCGACCATCCATCTAGATGCAAAGAGTTTTGTGCAATCCTGCGAACCTTGTCAAAAAACCTCAAACTTGAGCCACCAGCCACCCGAGCGACTGTCGTCCCTCAGCTCACCTTACCCTTTTTCCATGTGGGGAATCGACCTAATTGGGCCACTTCCTACCGCTCCAGGACAGATGAAACATGCTATCATGGCTATTGACTACTTCACAAGATTGGTCGAGGCAGGGCCTCTAGCTCGAATATCAGAAAAGAATACAACCAAGTTCATCAAGACTAACGTGGTATGCAGGTTCGGGACCCCTCTCATCATTGTAGCCGACCTAGGGAAGCAATTCGACAACGCTCGATTCAAAGACTTCTGCCAGGGGTTGGGGATCGACCTCAGGTTCGCTTCAGTGGCTCATCCCTAAACTAACGGGCTGGTGGAATCCACCAACAAGACAATCAAGAAACTTCTGAAGAAGAAGCTTCAGCAGAGGAAGGGTAAATGGGCCGAAGAGCTACCAGAAGTCCTTTGGGCATACCGGACTACCAAAAAGACAGCTACTGGAGAAACGCCTTACTCCCTGGCCTTCGGGGTTGAAGCAGTCCTCCCCATCGAGCATAAACTGACCTCGTTCAGGTACAGCACTTTGAGCCCAAAAGTAACGAAGTCAAGCTCCGGGCTAGTCTAGACCTCTTAGAAGAAAAGCAAGACCGGGTAACAGAGAAAGTGGCGATCTACCAGAGCAGGATCGGTAGATACTTCAACCAAAAGGTTAAAGCCCAAAAATTTAAGGAAGGGGATCTGGTACTTAGGAAAGTAACACTGAATACTCGAAAAAGGTCGGATGGAGTCTTCAGTCCAAATTGGGAAGGGCCATATTTGATAAAGCTAATTGTTCGCAATGGAGCTTACAAACTCGAAGACATGGACAGACGACCCATCAATCACACTTGGAATGCAGACCATTTGAAGAAATTCTACCCTTGAAAGGAGTTCTCAAGCAGACTACCCCTACTTAGTTTTCACTACAGGTCCTAATAAAGATGTACTACATCTCAATCATCAATAAAGCCATTTTCCTTTTCTCTTCCATCTTTGTCTCCAACTATGCTCAACGTTAGTGACTATACACTTGAATGGGAATATGAGATAAACCTCTCAAGACCAGGAAATAGCTCGATAGCCCTCCTGATGCCTTGGTCGGGCTACCACCCCCAAGAAGGATCTGAGTGTAAGAGCATAGTTGCCTTCTAGACCTCAAAACCAGGAAATAGCTCGATAGCCCTCCTGATGCCTTGGTCGGGCAACCACCCTCAAGAAGGATCTGAGTGTAAGAGCATAGTTACCTTCTAGATCTCGAGACCAGGAAATAGCTCGATAGCCCTCCTGATGCCTTGGTCGGGCTACCACCCCCAAGAAGGATCTGAGTGTAAGAGTATAGTTGCCTTCCAGATCTCGAGACCAGGAAATAGCTCGATAGCCCTCCTGATGCCTTGGTCGGGCTACCACCCCCAAGAAGAATCTGAGTGTAAGAGCATAGTTGCCTTCCAGATCTCGAGACCAGGAAATAGCTCGATAGCCCTCCTGATGCCTTGGTCGGGCTACCACCCCCAAGAAGGATCTGAGTGTAAGAGCATAGTTGCCTTCCAGATCTCGAGACCAGGAAATAGCTCGATAGCCCTCCTGATGCCTTGGTCGGGCTACCACCCCCAAGAAGGATCTGAGTGTAAGAGCATAGTTGCCTTCCAGATCTCGAGACCAGGAAATAGCTCGATAGCCCTCCTGATGCCTTGGTCGGGCTACCACCCCCAAGAAGGATCTAAGTGTAAGAGCATAGTTGCCTTCCAGATCTGGAGACCAGGAAATAGCTCGATAGCCCTCCTGATGCCTTGGTCGGGCTACCACCCCCAAGAAGGATCTAAGTGTAAGAGCATAGTTGCCTTCCAGATCTGGAGACAAGAAAATAGCTCGATAGCCCTCCTGATGCCTTGGTCGGGCTACCACCCCCAAGAAGGATCTGAGTGTAAGAGCATAGTTGCCTTCCAGATCTCGAGACCAGGAAATAGCTCGATAGCACTCCTAATGCCTTGGTCGGGCTACCACCCCCTAGAAGGATCTGAGTGTAAGAGCATAGTTGCCTTCCAGATCTCGAAACTAGGAAATAGCTCGATAGCCCTCCTGATGCCTTTGTCGGGCTACCACCCCTAAGAAGGATCTGAGTGTAAGAGCATAGTTGCCTTCCAGATCTCGAGACCAGGAAATAGCTCGATAGCTCTCCTGATGCCTTGGTCGGGCTACCACCCCCAAGAAGAATCTGAGTGTAAGAGCATAGTTGCCTTCCAGATCTCGAGACCAGGAAATAGCTCGATAGCCCTCCTAATGCCTTGGTCGGGCTACCACCCCCAAGAAGGATCTGAGTGTAAGAGCATAGTTGCCTTCCAGATCTCGAGACCAGGAAATAGCTCGATAGCCCTCCTGATGCCTTGGTCGGGCTACCACCCCCAAGAAGGATCTAAGTGTAAGAGCATAGTTGCCTTCCAGATCTAGAGACCAGGAAATAGCTCGATAGCCCTCCTGATGCCTTGGTCGGGCTACCACCCCCAAGAAGGATCAGAGTGTAAGAGCATAGTTGCCTTCCAGATCTCGAGACCAGAAAATAGCTCGATAGCACTCCTGATGCCTTGGTCGGGCTACTACCCCCAAGAAGGATCTAAGTGTAAAGGCATAGTTGCCCGCCGGATCTGAAAGACTAGGAAATAGCTAAGTAGCATTCCTGATATCTTGGTTGGGTTATCACCCCATGTATATAATGTTTGCTTTCGTGTGCAGTATCAAAATCATCATAATTGCCTACACGAATCTTAATTGATGCTACCGATGCTACTCTGGATACCATTTAAGACCTGAAGCAGAATAAAGTTCTCAAAGAGGCGAGTCAATTTATCATTAAGGACAAAGGGAGCCTATCCCCCGATAAGGCTACATCCAAATGGGGAGCCCAACCCCCGAATTCGGGCTACAAAAAAAAAGAAGGAAAAATAAGAAAAACTGACAATGGCAAAGCAGGGTGCCCACCCCCTTTTCTGGGCAATCAAAAACAAGTCATCCGCTTCAAGCTATGGGGCTATCATAGCTCCCCTCCGCTGGCCCTCCTCCTCCCTGCTGATCCTCAACATCAACCCTCTCAACAGGTAGCTGTCCATCTGGGTTATCCTCATCGATCGCTCCTCCATTTAGAGGCTCTATCGGATGATCAGCTAGCTCTTCCTCCAAAACTTCATTGAGCACATCCATAACTTCAGTAGGAATAGCCGCGTCGAGAAGAGCTGCCAAGGGCCCCATCTGGCTCCTATCGACCTTCATCTCTGTTAAAGCTGGATCATCAGATGGGCTCCTAACCTCTTCACCAGCTCCCGATTGGTCCTCCTCGGATCGAGAGGACATCACTTTGCTGGACTATTCCCAGGACCTGAGGGGATAAAGGAAGGAAGATGGAATGAGGGATCTGACTGAGTGGGCTGCATCCCAATTCCTGCCGGGCTAGAAGGGACCACCTTGTCACCTTCAGGACGAGATAACTCAGCAGCTTTGAGCATTATTTCCTATCTGTCCTAGCCCGCAATAGATGACAAATCAAAAGGAGGAGGAAGAGCTTCTGCGGCCTGAAAGGAAGCATAAAAATACCTATCGCTGAAGGAGGTCTCCGCATCAGCTTGCAGCTTGGCCATCAGAGTAATCAGAGACCAGTTCTCAAGGTCCAGTTTCCTAGCCTCAGATCTCCAGGAGTCTCGCTGCCTAGCCCACCGGAGAGATTGAAGACGCTCCTGATCGAAAGATTGCTTCATCCTCTCATGATCCCAGTGAAGCTCGGCCATCTCGAGCTCAATTTTGCCCTGGCTGGAAGTCACCTCTTCCACTAGAGACCGAGCCTGCTTGAGCAGTTCCCCGGCCTTCTCGGCTTCAGCTTCGGCTTTTACAGCTCGATCACAGAGAAGGGCTACCTACTGGCCCATCGCTACATTGACCTTAAAGGCCTACAAATATAAAACCCGAGTTAGAAACTGAACGAGTTAACAAAAAAAAAGAGGCGTGAAGGACATACAATTACCTCAGCCAAGATAGCAGACCCCTTGGTTATAAGGAAGTCCACAGGCATAGAAGCCATCTTAGAGATCCTGCCACCCGGACAGGATGCTATGAACTGCTCCAAGACCTAATCCTGCCCTATCGAGCTCGACTGAGGCCGGGAACGGTCGGAAGGAGCCTTCGCTGACACCTTTCCCAGGAACGACATCTTTCCCAGAAACCTCTGAGGCTTTGGTTGTTGGAAGCGCAGCTGAATCAGATGTTTGAGTCGAAGGCGTAGCGACTTTAGCAGCCATGGCTGAGGGGGCAGAAACAGTCGGGCCAACTACCTGGGGAGCTTTACCCAAAGCCCAGAAAGCCCGCGAGGCCAGAGTGGCCATCTTAGATTCAACCAGAGAGACAGAAGAAGCCAGGGCAGGCTCGACCCCAGAAGAGGGAAGAGAAGCTCCACCTTGAGGAGAGCGCGAGACGTGTCGGGTGGCTGGCTCCACGACAAAGACTGTGAATAAACATATAACAAAAATGTTAGAATCAAGCTAAGTAATAAGAAGAAGCGACACAAGGATACCTATGAGGAATAACGTCTGAAATCCGTAGATATTTGTTCACCCTACGAGGGTCAAAAGCTTCAGCGGTAGGGAACATCGGATTCAGATAATTCCGGGCTAGAATAGCATTTAAGACGGCTTCGGACTCGGCAGGCAGAGAGTCTCGGTCCCTAGGAGGGCTTGTCACTGAAAGCCGTAGGAACCTTGAATTCATGCCCTCCGATGAAAATCGAGCTCCCCCAGTAATCCCCCGCCAGGATCCATTCTTCTTTCCATGCGGGATCCTTCTTCGAAGCACCAGGAACGATGAAATTGAGCTTGTTCTTGGCCTTGGCGTAGAACTGACCACGAGGAGCCCTAGACAAGCTCCCAATCTGAAAAAGATACGTCAGCTCCTCCGCACATGGCTCCCTTGTCACGTTACTCATCTGGCATTGCTCCCTCCATAACACAAGGAAGCCAATCAAATGCCTCCAGAAGCCCGGCGTTAACTGAAGGGGAGCGAGCTGGATGGCGTTTAGAGCCCGCCGAAGGGTCGGATGGAGGGGAAGCCTGACCCCGTTTTCAAGAGCGGCCACATGGATCGGAAGCACACCTTTAGGGGGGTTGAAAAACTCGAAGTTCTTGGGAGGCACCGAGATGGATACACTATCGGGGATGCCAAACTTTGACCTCAAGCGGTCGATCGACACCGGGTCAACGGTAGAATCAGGGATGACCCGGAAATCGTAGGGAGGGAGCCTCTCCCCAAAGGGACCAGGAGCCGAGACCCGACGCTCCCCCGCAGCGCCGCCGGTCGTTTCTTTGTCGGAATCATCATCAACAATATCTAAAGGGTGGATGGGATGATTGGAGAACCCAGTCCCAATAGATACGTTCTACTGGATCGCCGACGTTGTGATGTGGGCGGGGAATCATCACCGTCAGAACTCCTCCTAGCCCGCTTCCCCAGACTAAGACTGAAGACCTCCTCGCCGTCTACTATAGAATCATTTGAATCACGACTGTGTTTCGACATTATAAAAGACGAAGAATGAAGAAAGAATAGAAGACGAAGAATGAAGAAAGAAGCAAGCTTGGGGAAAAAACTGTGGAAATATTTCTCAACAAAAGGTTCTTTTTGCTCGAGAAGATGTGAGGAAGACGAGGAGGAAAACAGGCATATATATAGGCAGGAAGGCAACAGCTCAAGTTACCAGGATACTCGTTTGGTAACGGTAAAAATTGACTCGGTAACGTAACCGGGTTAAACTCTAAAGCGAGCTAATCATCTCATGCCACATCATTTACGCAGTTAAGAGGAAGATCTCCCCAAGATCCTGGTAACGGTAAAAAATCTCGGGGACTGCCGTAACGTGATCAGATTAATTCGAAGATAAAATAGTCGGTTCACAACATGTCACTCAAATGAAGAAATTTCCAAAAATTTCAGTAACGGTAAAAGAGGAAGATTTCCTAAATAAAGTGAGAATCTAACCTCAACCCCGAGCTCGACGTCTGGTGTTCAAGTCAGAGGGGACTTCTGTTAATAGCCAAAATTGGCTAAGGACCAAAGGGAAATTTTCCACTTAATAGACCTGGTTCCATACCCGAAAGTTTCACCTAAAGACCTCTATATCCAGAGCCAAGCTACGATGCCGCCCCAGGCACAAGGGCGGGCTCTAGAAACATCTGGGATAAAGCCCGGACCCAAGAAATTCCACCAGGAGACCTCTCTATCAGAGCCGAACTGCGATACCACCCCAAGAACAAGGGCGAGCTCCGGAAACATCCAAGATAGAACTCGGAATGATCGGGCTTAGCCCGCATCATCAAAACTAGAAGCTCCCCGAAGTCAAGGTCATCTTGCAAATGCTCAAGAAACCCGGCTGTACCTCGATTGACACAGAAGAATGTCCCTAGAAGGCCGTAAGGTGAGTCGAAGCCACACCCAGCTTCAAAAAGGTCAGTCAAGGCCACGTCTAGCTTCGGAAAAGTCAAGAGAAGCCAGATCTGGCTCCAAGCTGGATGAAACTTCTCAGACATCAAGGTCGAAATACTAAACAACCTCCCTGGTTGATGCATCATACCATATTCGTCATGTCCCACAACTCCTATAAGGATCATACTGGAAGGATACAAGGAATGAATTAAATCGTAGCTGGAAGCATTATCTACATAAGCAATGAAATCCAAAAGGAAACAAGCTGATCTCTACCACGATACTCTCAGTTCGGACGTCAATCTTAAAGTCAAATGATTTAACGCAAAAAATCTCGCCCGATAAGGAAGAGACTGAGACAATCACTGAGACAATCAAGGGAGAATCAGTCTGTTGACCTACAAACCATGTATAAATAGAAAAGAAAAGAAACGAAAAAGGAGACTACTATTCGACAGGCATACTACTAGCAATCGACCTTTTACCAAAGAGAGTTGAGAGAAACGAGAGAAAAATCTTTGTACTCGTGTACCATGCATGTTAAATAAAAATGTTCTTGTTTATTTATCACTAGATAAACCATTGTCACATATATGAATAATTTCGGCCACCACCTACATGGTAGTGGTCTCGAGGGCGTTAACAGAGATTTCTCATCCCGAGTAAAATTCCCGTTAACAACACACAAGAACGAGACAAAGGAATAGGAATGAGGGCCGAAATATACAACAATTTACGCACGATCAGTGACTAAGTGGATTAGTGCACAAGCTTGTTTGTCTAAGATCACTATTAAAGGCCCGTTGGGTAGAGTGAAAGGGTTAGTGACCAAGTATGGTGTGACTTGTGGTCAACCTTGGTTGTAAACTTTCATTCAAATAGTGGATTTGAGGACCTTGTGTGGTTAGAAGGTTAGCCTGTGAGTTTGCCCAGCTGGAGGGTTTCTCAAGTAAATCAATCCTTGTGTTTTTATTGTTTTCCGCTTGTTTATTTTGGATTGGTTGATTGCTAATATAAGGTAGCATTATTAAAATTGAGTAAGTAGAAAAGTTGGTAATAAATCAACTAAAACCTATTCACCCCCCCCCCCCCTTTATGTTAGTAGACACACGCTTTATAGTATTTTCAGATATGTTTATCCATTATAAGTTGTTTATATATGTGCAATTAATGTATGACCTATACATTTAATGTAATTTACTTTGCATTGGTAGCATTTAAGATGCTTTTATGTGGTTGGATCATCATCAAATGTGTTTGAACAAACACAACTAATATCCCCACTTTTTCTTGGAATGATTGTTGATGATGCATGACCAAGCTTGTAATGTTATTTGCCCTTCTAGATTTAAGATTTCTCTATTCACCATCCTTTGACCTATTGAGATGTGGAATTGACAAAAGTCTTTCTCCAAGAACTTTTAAGTTAGGGCTTCATCTTAAAAAAATGGATGTTGTTTTAAAGATATTGATTTAAGATCTTGGTTAACATTTATGCTCTATCATATTCCCTTGTATATTATTTGGTCCACCTTTATTCTAAACCTTTTAAGATCATTTAATAGTCAATCCTTGTTAAGATAGTATAAGTTTTCTAAATTTGATTTTCACTACCTAGAGAGTCCTTGTGGGATCGATAACCTTTCTTGTGCCCGCTATACTCGACAACGATTCATACACTTGCAAAGGGTTAATTAGACTCGCGCACTTCATTTTCATTCCATTTAGTTTTTAGAGCACCATTAGTTTAGAGGTACGCTAGGAGTGCATCAGTAATAGGCTTCAATCCTTCTAATCCTAAATCTTTGAACAATGTGTAAGGCATTAGGTTTATTGAGGCCCCTAGATGCCTTCTCATTCCTAGTTTCACCAACTGATATGGTGATAATGAAGCTTCCCAGATCCTTCATTTTTTATGGCAGTGCCGTTTCTATGGTAGCGCTTGCTTCCTTGGAGATCACTACCATCACCTTCAACTCCCTCTTACGGGCCTTCGAATTGAGCTCCTTGAAGAAATTGGCATATGCCCACATCTTCTCAATCACCTCAATGAGTGGAAGGCTCACATTCACCTTGGACAGAATGTCGTATATCTCATTGAAGGCTTGATTCAGCTTTATCTTCTGAAGCCTTCCCGAAAATGGAATTTGAGACACATAGGGATCTGGAGACTTATGTATCCTTTAGGTGTCCTTCAAACCACTCTCCGGCCCCTTACTCGTTCCTACCCCTACATGGGGGTTTCCTTCATTATTACTAGTATCTAAACCTGTTTATGAAATACCAGCAGAACTATCAGAAATTTCAAAGAGAGTTGCGTTAGAGAGTACCTTACCACTTCAGAGCACCGTGGTGGCCGCTTGTTGGATTGACTAGGGAACTTCCCTGGCTCCTTCCTTAGATTAGCATCCATATACTGATAACTCACTTTTTGTGTCGTTACCAAATTGGGAATATCAAAAGATAATTATAAAGTTGTTCCTACGCAATGTGCTCCAAAGTTTTGAAAACTTAGTAAAGTGGTAAGCAAGGGTATCCTCCACAGGGAGGTGTTATCCGTCGATTGTCTCTCGTTTTAGTGATTATTAAAAGCATTGTAAAGAAGAACATGGCAAGGGTGAGAGGGGTGTGTGTGAAGTGTAAGCATGTGTGTGTGTGTGTGTGTGTGTGAGAGAGAACAAGAGCATTGAAAAGAAACAAATAAGGAAAACATAAGAGAACATGGAGAGGTGAGAATGGTGATTAAAATGATAAATATAAAATGGCGGATAGGAGAGATTCAAGAAAATGGATACATATGGTACTCATGACTACCAAAACATTCGCGCCACCTATATTAACTAACATGCAAAGACACTCATATATTGGGTTCAACGTAGCCTTAAGTACGACCTCTAGATATGGAAATGGGAGAGTCGACTAGTCCTCTAAAGCTACTCACCGAGGATGTATCGTATGAGCAACGATTAAGGACAGCGTTTAAGCACATAAAAGAGATAAACATAAGATCAACCACTGATCACTACTCACATGTCACGTATAAGCAACAACCAATGGAGGCATTAAGCATAAATGGACCCTCGACCACTACTCGCCGAGGGTGTATCGTTTGAGCAATGACCAAGAGTCGCGACCCGAGTGGTACTCGCCGAGAGTGTATTGTACGAGCAACACTCAAGGGTCATATAAGCATATAGGTTTATAGAACCGAAATGCACAAAGGCATCATGTATACACTCCATGAATTTCACCCAAACAAACAAATATACTCAATTCAATCCAAAACATGCATTTCGAATAATAAATTGACATATGAGCAATCATGGGATGCTTAATTAATCTACTCCTAATCCCAATCATGAACATATACCAATTTATACTGTACATGCGATGAATGTAAAGACAAGAGCTATCCCTAACATGCATCAAAAGTTGGGTTGTCAATCCTACTTAATACAAGTCAAGTGTCAAATTAAGTGCAATTGAATGGGACAATACAAGAAGAAATCAAATACAAGTCAATTAGATAAGTGGAACTAGTATTAGGGTTTACATATTTCCCAAATGGGGATACACATCAAATAAAGAAAATACAAGACAAGAGTAGATAGAAAAAACCCAAGGTTGTCAATCCATGATCTCTAAGCTCGAAGAGTGGCCCAATTGTCATCTCGGATCTCCAAGCTCCATTGAAGCTCCTCCTCCTCATAGACAAGGTAGGGTGCTCTTCCCTCATGAATCTCTTCCAAAGATGGGTGGCTGCAAGTAGAGAGTGATGATGGGGAGGCAATCCATGGAGGAAAACCTCTTTGGATGCCTTTGGAAGCTCCTCTCTCTCTTGATTCGGTGGAGAAGATGAAGTGTGGAATGAATGGATTAATTGAATGGATTGGGATCAATGAATGCCTTTGTCTTATGGCAAAGTGATGTATTTATATGTTTGAGAAGCTAGGGCACGAAATAGGCATGAAAGGACGACTTTTCCTTCCTTAAAATGGGTGAAAACGCGACTTTTGCCCAGCTGGAACAAGTAGTGCACAGGTCAGTGCACGGGTAGGGTACCTGTGCTACACCCGTGCTATCTCTTCTGGCTTTCTAGTCTGGGTATATGCACAGGTAAGTGCACGAGTAGGGTACCCGTGCACTGAGCTCTTCCTGATTTCCATGCTTCGGTGCACGGGTCATATCACGGGTAGTGCACTGGTAGGTTACCTGTGCACTTTCCTTCAAGCATCCCTTTTTGCACAATTTGGCTGGTTTTTCTCTAAAAAGTCACGGTTTTCACCTCCAACAACTGAATTTCATTGAATGTCTGTAATCACTACAAAACAAGACATTAGACACCAAAGTATGCTCGAAAACAAGCTAAAGGATATGGAATTGAGGGCCAAAATATATGACAATTTTGGATCGATCACACACCACCCTATTTTCACTTCCATTCCCCTTATCACCCCTACCAAGGACATGATCCTCATATAGGTTGGGTCATTGTTGGGGTACCCTTATGTGACTCTGTACCCATTGTTTCTCTTGCCCTATTGATGTAGGGAAAAATTAACTAAAACCGCAGCGGAAGGCGAAAAGTAGATTTTTGTATAGTTTAAAATTTTTCTACAGATTTGAACCTTAAGCCTTTAATTAATTAAACAAAAATATACAGTTAGAGTTAAATACCTCTTGTCGCGTGATCTGATTGACTTACGTCGATGGTAATCCGCAAGATCTTCAATCCTAGCACGTACGTAAATCACCTAGGAGCGTGGTCTCCCTTTTTTCTTTGAATTGCTTACCTGAGAATGGGTGTATGGAACTTCTGATCCTGATCTTCAATCCCAAAACACCAAGAGCCTAGAAAAATAGTTCCGGTCACTTTTGAATACACAATCGATATGATTGGAACTCGCGTAACCCTAAATCGAAAGTGTGCACAAAACCTTTTGATGTTAAAGGCTTGCAAGTGCACTATCGAATGAGAACTTATTTTTCTTTTTCTCTCTTGGCCGAAATTCTATGTGTATTGAGTATGATTTTTATTTTTCAAAGCAAACAAAAATCTCTCTCACTCAAGCTTCTTGGTGGCCGAAATTTATCACCTTATATTTATAAGGTGACCGAAATTTCTCCTTCTCAAAACAGGGTTGGCCGAAATCTTTGTGTAGGAAATCTAGGGTTGGCCAATTTCCTTACTTGAAAAGGAATTGTGCTTTTCCCTAATTCCTATCAATTTAAGAATCCTAACCCTTATAGGACTACGATGGCCGAATTCTTTGTGTGGTATGGAGTGTATGTGGACTTAATCCTTACCACATTAGGACTCCTATCACTTAAAAGAATTCTAACCCTAATCCAACACATACTATTTTATTTACTGATCAGGAAAAGATTTTGATTTAAACTATTAATTAATTAAATAATTAATTAATTTCCATTTAATCAAAACAATAAAATAAAATAATATCTTGGGCTATTTTATTAGCCTTGCCGCCCACACCAAATATATATGGGCATAATATTATTTTTCTTATTTTATTTAATCCACTAGACTTTAAATAAAACCCCACATGTGAACCAGACTTATTCTTACTAAAAGAAACAAGCTCACATGTCTCCTTTTAATATATTAATATAATAGAGCAGCCCATTAAATAAATAATAGACATATTATATTCTTAATATATTGGTCCGGTAGAATATATCAAGTGATCCATGCAAGTACGTGTGGATTGTGGATCTTGGCGGGCTATCTAAATTTAAGCTTCAATAGACATAACCTAATCACAATCAACAAATGATTCACTTAGGTCCGATCTATTAATTTTAACTCATTCCACTAAAGAGCTAAAATTGAACTCTTAAATAAAGATAAAATAAGGAGATATTTCTCATTCATACCCTAGACAATCTTATAGGAGATGGTGTATCCTCATGAATAATATCAGTAATCGCCAAGAGCTCATAGACTGCCTATAGCTCTCCAAGTTACAATATTTCCTCATATGACCACATTTGAACTTGGATATTTTGACTTGCCCTGAAGCCATGTCTTCAATAATCATTATTGAAAGCTCAACGTTGAGATTTAATATCCAATACCTCAAAACATCCATATGATGATATTATACTCTCATTTAATAAATGGAGCCACGATGTCCATATCTATAAATGAAGTCCTCTATCGATTAACAAATGAATACCACCAAACTATCGAGGATAGACTATGCTATATAATCGTACTCATTGATAGCTCAAATGATAACACTTGCAACCATAAGTCCATCATTTATCTCGGGATTAAGATCGACTCTCTAATTGTCCTAATAATGAAAAGACTTATATCTAGTGACGGTTCTAGATAAAGTATTTCATTGTGATCCTGTTCAATGCACCCAGTGCACTAGATTCTTTTACTCGAAAACCTTTCGATGATTTTAGACTCATCATAACTCATTTGATCCCACTCAAATGCTAGTAAAAGAATTCTACAACTTTATCAAGATAGTGGTGCCTAACCTTTAACTTAAGTTGTGAACGTTATTCAAGACTAACTAAAGAATTGTGTCTACCTCACACATATCCGGATGTATGAACAATTCTTCATATCTCATAGTCTTTTGACCTTATGATTATTCACCTTGACAATTATAATAATAAATGCTATAAATATTTGTAAGAATCAGAAAACACTTTATTAATATGAAAAGATTGTCAATTACAATATTACACTCTTGCTATTGAGCATAATCCTAACAATTGACACCAAGGTAAGGTGTGTTGTACCTTTCTTGGTTGGGTACTCTGTGGTGGCCTTAGTTGGTATCCTTGAGGTGGATGCCAAATGTTGTTGTTGTGGAGTGGTGGAGCAGTTAGGCAATGGTCATTTGACCAAGAGAAATTAGGATTAGTCCTCCACCCAGGGTTGTATGTATTGGAGAAAGGATTGTCCCGCTTTCTCCAATGATGCAGCGGGTACATACCTTGGACCTTCTCCTCTCTAAGAGGCATTGGGTTTGTTATGGGATACATGTCCATCCCACGATTCTCTTTCAAACATACTTGGTCAGCTACTATTAGCTATTTCCCAAAACTGCCCATTAAAGACTTCACATCATTAGATAGGCTAGCCATCTGACTCACAAACTCCACATTCACTCCTTTAATCCCACTAGTGTTCCCGTGCTAGGAGTTCTACTCCAGCATCTCATATTTATCATACACATACTGTGCCGTCCTTTCTCGCATCGAACCTGCATAAGCACTATCAACAATTGCTTGGGAGTGCCTGGTCAAACCATCATAGAACGACTGGACTTGCGACACTAAGGTATACTCTTGGTAATGGCACTGCGCCAATAGTAGCTTGAATCCACCCCAGGACTTGTGAAATGCATCCATTTCTTCCTCTTGGAAATTGGCTATCTTGCTCATTATTTCCTTTGTCTTCTAAGAGGGGAAATACTTGGCAAAAAAATTTTACTCTACACTTTCCCATGTGGTGACCAAACTTGGCAGTAAGGCCATGAGCCACTGCTTCTCCTCATATTGCATTTGAAGCCAGTATTCTATCAGATTCCCAAGTGGTATAATAGTTACCACGTTGTAATACTCCTTTATGAATTGAAGGGAGTCTTCACCTAGGTCATCGTTGATATGCATAAGGGTGTTGTAATGCAAGTTTTTCAGCTAATAGTCCCTCTGAATAGCATCTAGTAGTATTGCCAATTGGTGAGATCCAACGGTAGGCAATGAAAAGTCCTTCATGAACCATTGTACCTCTATTTGGTCCGACTCACTCCCTGTACTATTGGATGAAATAAAGTCACTATCATGGTTGGAGACCACTCGGGGATTGTTTGTCATTGTCGGTGGTCTCGTTACACGGTCGATATCTGTCATATACGGCACCAACAGACTTCCTAAAGATCGTCGTCCGTGCTTGAATTAACAACAAGTAACCTGAAAACACACTCGAAAGATAACTACCAAACAATGAAATGCTTAAAATGAAATCTGTGAAGAAAATTATACAAGAGATTATACTAACTAATGTTTTCTGAAAGAGATGAATGCTGCACTCCCCGGCAATAGCGTCATGAATTTTGACACGCTCTTGATGGCTCTGCTAAAAATGTCACTAATTTAAATTACACTACAATGGTTAACTAAGGGTGTGTGCGAGTGTTTCACCCTTAGCAAGTGCATGAGTCGTTCAACTCATATAGGGTGCACAAGTACGGGTTATCTTTCCCACGAGGGTGCGCTTTATCAACTTAAATAGACTAGAAAGTAATAATCAAGCATGTCACTTATACTAGCAAATTCCACTATAATTACTCTACAGTGATTGACACTTCAATTAAACTAAAATGTGAGTTGATTAAACTAGTACTACAAGTTCTTGATTAAAAGCTAGATTAAAGGATTTGCTAAGGGAAAGACTCATTCAGGTAATAACCAATATAATCAGTCAACCATTCAATTAGCACATTCACAACTATCCAAGCATGTACTTAAGAAGATAGGTTTTAAGGCATTAATCTGTCACTTTAATCACATCCTAAGTGAAGAGAAGTGATTAACGGAGGATTTCTAAAGGATGTAAGTAGAGATTCACCAAGTTAGTAAATCTGTACATCATAGATAGTACAAGTTCATATGCATTAATGGTAATTTATTGCATATCAAACCTATAACCACCTTGTGTGCATTTAGTGAGGGAGATAAGTGAGTTGTATCAACCACCAAACATAAAGACATCAGAACTACACACAACAAGCTTAAGATAGTGAATGAATAAATGGGTTAATTATATAATGGGGTTATTTACAAGAATTACATCTATCCCTCAACAAAGAGGTTTTAGTTACACATAGAATGAAATGAACATGAGAATACTAAAGAGGAAAACATCACCGATTAGTGACTTTTGTGATGAAGAATGTTCCCCTTTGCAATACAAGCAACAAACTCTTCTATAGAAAATTGAGGTAATCTTAACTAAGGTACCAAAATGGGTGTTTAGTTTCCAAGAAAATGCCAAGAACACTAATTGGAGGTTGAAGGATACTGCTCCAACAAATGTTAACTACTATTCTAAACCCAAAAAGATGAATCTCTTTAAGTGTGGTTTTTCTAATGCAATCAATACCTCAAAGGAGTTATGAGATGTGATGTGTATGGGAGAGGTACTCCAAAGGGAAAGCAAGGGGCAAGTGGGTCGACCTTGATGGCCGAGTCAGGCAAGTGGGATCAAAAAGGGATGATGTGATGGGCTAGGAGTGGTTAGAATCCACTTGCAGCTCGTCAGAGGTCTCCACAGGTCATTTCCTTTTCTACACGGATCCTTTTTGTGGCTTTATTCACATGGCACAAAAGATTTAAAATCACCGTAGTTTCCTATGTCTTCTATTCGGCTAGTTTATTCTCGCTGCATAAAGTCGCCAGTTCTCATGGGCTTGTTGGCGACATCTTTCCAGCGGCTTCCTTTCTGCGGGGCAGAAAGTCTGAACTCGCCAAAGGCACAGATTCTTCTCTTTTCTGCCTTTTTGCCTTCTTTTCATCTCATTGGATTTAAATGCCCTCAAACGCCTAAGAATACTTGAAAACACATATTTACAATGTTAAATACCAAGAATGCTCGGGAAACGGATACAAAAACCATGTAAAAGGAGTGCTAAATGTGAACATTTAGAGCGCAATCAACTAACCACTAACCTAGATCTAGGAATCTCTCTAGCTCATCTAAACCAATTCTCACCATTTTCTTCATCTCTACTCAATAAAGGACACTTGGAGATTGGAATTGGCCTTGAAGAAAGGAGGTCTCTACATGGGTCTTCTCTATCTCTCTTCTCCTAGTTATTTGTTTGTATTTGTCATGAGTAGCTAAATATACAACTAAGGGATTGATGTGAAACACTTATGGATGTTGGGTTTTGCATGGAACTCTATCTTTCATATAAATCTATCAATTTTGTTTCATTCTTTGGTTTAATTGATTTCAAGAATTGATTTGTCTTAGTATGTACCCTTCTCTCTTTGCAAGTTTTTTGACAAATTATTTGAGTATATTAACTAGGTATAGACTCAACTTGGGTTTTCTAAAGCTTAAGTGAATGGAAGGATCAAACAAGAGTACCCTCCTCAAGTGAGATCCAGACTTAATAATCTCAATCTATATCAAATCTGAAATGGGTAATCAATTCTATACACTCTAGGTTGATGACTTGTGAGAGATTAAGCACCAATACTATATCCTCCAGGTTGGTGACGATATAAAGATATTAGTCCCTTAATTTGATAGATGTGCATACATGGATAATCACTTTTGAGTGGTCAATACTATACACTCTAGATTGGACACTCATCAGGGATATACAACCAATACTATACCCTCTAGATTGGTTGCAAAAGATTGATGTACATTCATGAGAGTTCTTAATATGCCCAATGTTTGCTTGTTGGATCCGTAAATTACTTAGTTCTTACTATCATATTTTAACACACATTTCTCATTAACATCAGTTGCACGTTAGATTAACTAGCCTAATTGTAGTTTGCATTATAGTTATTAACTTTCAAAACAATCATCTTTACATTTTAATGCTTTGTTTTAGTTTAATAGTTGTTAACTAGTTGTAGCAATTTAGTTTCCTTTTCCTTGTGGACGACACCCGACTTGCCATTATACTTGTTTTATAAAACATTTGAAGCATTGTTATGGCCTTATAAATTTTGACGGACATTTTCTAAAGAAAAAAACGTTCACTTCAATCGCCTGACCCGACCGAAAGGGGGAGAGTTACCCTGGCCATGCAACGCCCAGTACTTGAAGATATTTTACCCTTGAAGGGCTTTTCATTTGTTGCTTTTTGTTTAAGAGTTAAGTGTTAGATCAACATGATTTTTGGATATAATCTTTCTAAGTAGGTGATTATTTTTAATGTTTTAGAATTGAAGTTATCAATGAAAGCCCCCACCGAGGGAGAAAATTCTCCAAGTTCCAAGATAAGTGTTCAAAAATTAATTTGTCTTCGTTTACAAAGACAAGCCCGTAGCACCAAAGATTTCCAAGGCCAAATGGGTGCTCGGGGGTGTAGTGAGGGGGCCGAAAGCAAAAGTCAAAAAGACAATGCATATTCACTGAAACTAACTGGGTGCATAAAAGCACTATTAGCACGCCTTCGAGTATTAGAAACCTGATGGGATATAAGAAAGTTGAATGGGATAATGAAATACTCAAACTTGAATGCAAGTTAATGAGATACTTGGCTAAGTTCAGTTAAGTTAATGAGATATAGAACATTCACATTGCAACGAATCTTGAGTAACAATCTACTAGGAGATGTCCCAGTGACTTAGTTGTCAGATAAAAGACAGGATTCTATAAATTAGATACCATGTAAATGGCATCAAAAGAACACTACTTGGCAAGAATCAAGATTGATCAAAAGCAATCCAGGCAGACACACCCAAGGATTGATTGCCAGTTAGATCAAACATGGTTAGTTAATAAGATAGCCGGTTGGATCATAGATGATCGGTTAACTGATCGCACTTCAAATGTTCACATTTAGCGCTCCATTTTCCTATCATTTGTTCTCATTTGTGAGTGTTTTGGTGTATATAACGTGTGTTGTAGTTAAGTGCGGGCATTTGACTCATAAAGGAAGGTATTTGTGTTAATATGGAGAAAATAGACCAAAAAGGGGCAACGAAGTGAAGAACAAGGAACCGCTGTCAAGAAGTCATATACCAGAAGACCAGAAAACCAGAAGCCATGGATAAGTCCCTCAAATTTCATCCAGTGGGAAAATACCCACCGTCTAGAAGGAATGAAGATGTGCCCAACTCCAAAAGACACCATTGGTTGACTTCCACGAGACATAACCAGCAAACAAGAAGAAGACAAACCACGGTGAAACATAAGGAATTTCCGCGAGTTCAAGTCCATGAGAAATAACCCATAAAACTGAAATGCCAAGCCATGGAACAAAGCCGTAAAAAATACTAGGAAGTCTAGCGACTTCAGTGTGCGGGACTAAACCAGCGTAGTAGGGGATCAAAGCCCGCGGGAAGTTCACAGGAATTCTATGCGAGATGTTTCTGCTGGAACAAACCCACATACGGAGGTCTCGCCACTCTCGTCGAAGCCAATTACATGATTTCCATTTCCCTTTTCTGACCTAATCTATAAATAAACCTTTTCTCTTGTAATTTAGGACAAATATGAATTAGAAAATGCTACACTTCATCCTTAGATTAGCTCTTCCCTACCTCTAGTTAAAAACTTCTTATCCTTAGTGTAGAATCCCTCTTAGCTTACTTATATAGCTAGTTCATCACTTCTTGAGAGCTACACTTGATCATCTCTTGTAGTGCCACATTGGAGAGAGACTTGTTCATTATTGGAACCAAGAAGACTTTCATGGGTTACTCTTTACCTTTCTATTTTCTTATGCATATTTAGATATCATGTGTAACTAAACCACTTTTTTTAGGGGATCTATGATAGTAATCCATTTGCGTGATCACTGTTATGTGTGAATATATCACTTTAGGTCTTATATTGTACTTTGTATATCCAAATCTTAACATATGTTTCTCATAGGCCTTTTGATGAGCTTGTGTTAATAGATTTGTGTTTGAGTACAAGAAATACTTGTGTCATGATCATTGATATATGTATTATCATTTAATAGCTTTATTAAGAGAGTGTGGAAATTAATGGTAACATCTTTGTAAAACACCACACTCTTTGATTACATTGTTCTATGATGAAAAACCATTACTAAGTCTTGTCTAAGATCTTGAAGTAGATTTGGTAGTGAGAGTTATGTTCATTGCATGTGATTATTAGAACTTGCCTTAGTGATGTTGACCCCAGTATTGATTGAGTGATTGCTTGATAGTGTCTCATGGTTAATTAATATTTCCCCTAGCATCTCCTTCTAATAGATTAAACCTCACCACATTTTACCTTAGATGAATTTTAGTCTAGAAGCATAATTACTTGTTAACTCTTTAGCTTTTCATTAAGTAATTAGTCTTAGTTAAACCATCAATCTCTATGGGAACGATACCCGTACTTGTGCCCACTATACGAGCTGAATCACTCATGCACTTGCGATGGGTGAAACACTCGCATGCCCCCTTAGTTAGCCGTTGTAGTGTAGTGACGTTTTAGTAGAACCGGCTTGGGTGTGTCAAAACTTATGGTGTCGCTGCCAGGGATTGTGTGGCATATTAGTTAGAACTCTTTAGTTAACTTAAACTTTAATGACATTGCTTTCTAGTGTACATTTAGTTAATTGCCTTTTAAGAAATGATTCTCGCTACTTTTATTTGAATTCTTGCAGATACTAGGTACAAAATGGCAAAAGATATACGTTGCATGAAGTATTTCTCATTGCCCACTGTGGGGGCACAGCCTTCGGCCAAAGCATTGAATATAGCTTAACGGAACTATGAGCTAAAGAACATGCACTACAACATCCTCTCGTCATACTACGGGCAGCCAAGTGAAGACTCCCTTCTATTCATGAAGAAATATTATAATGTCATTACCACTATCTCACTTGGCCAACTGTCAGAGGATCTATTGAGGATGCATTGTTTTCCCTTCTACATGAGGAACAAAGCCAAACAATGGTTGATGGCTTTACTTATTGTAACTCTCACTACCTTGGGTCGAGGTTGAGAAGAAGTTCTTCTATTGTTCGCCTATTGGAAAATGAAGGAAATCAAAGGAAAGATTGCCAGCTTCTTGGACGAAGAGGAAGACGTATTCCACTAGTCATGGGAGAGGTTCAAGTTTCTCCTAGCTCAACGCCCACATCCACGACTTCACACTCCAGTCTCAAATACAGTCCTTCTATGATGGGCTCACCGGACTCACACAAGCGATCGTTGACAATGCTTATGGTGGAATGATGATAAAGCAGACCGCTGACTTTGTGTTCGACAAGTATGAGATGTTAGGGCAGAATTCCCAACAGAGAAGCACAATAGAAAGTAGAGGCGGTGCGCATAGTGCAGAGTTGGCCATGCAGATGACATCCTTGTCTAGTGATATGATGGCCATGAGGATGAGTATGGCAGGGCAACAAGGGCAGTAAGGGAATGTGTGCCAAACATGTGGTGAGAGTGACCACAACGCAGATGTGTGTCCCTCACAGAGTAAGCTTTATTCAGAGGCAAAAGCCCAAGCCATGTACCAGAACAACCATGGGAGGTAGAGAAACAATTCCTACCAAGTACCGAGGAATTACCAAAACCAGTCTGGGGTGGAAATAATCAAGGAAATTACCACCAAGTACCACCTCAGACTTAAACTTATCAGGATGCTAACCAGGCCAAAAACAGTTATGATTATGCTCAATAGCAAGAGTGCAATGATATATTTTACAATCTTTTCATATTAATAAAGTGATTTCTAGTTTAACAAATCTTATATCATTTATAGTTTAATTATTATAATTGTCAAAAGTAAATAATCATAAGGTCAAAAGACTATGAGAAATGAAGTATTGTTTGTACATCTGGATATGTATAAGGTAGACACAATACTTTAGTTAGTCTTGAACAATATTCACAACTTAAGATAAAGGTTGGGCGCCATTACCTTGTTAAAGTTATAGATTCTTTTGCTAGAATTTGAGTGGGATCAAATGTGTTATGATGAGTCTAAAATCATTAAAGCGTAGTGTCTTTGGGCAAAAGAATCTAGTGCACTAGGTGCATTGAATAGGATCACAGTGAAATACTTTATCTAGAACCTTCAATGGATAAAAGTTTTCACTTGAGGACAATCGAAGAGTCTATCTCAATCCTGAGATAAATGATAGACTTATGGTTACAAGTATTATCATTTGAGCTATCAATGAGTATGATTATATAGCATAGTCTATCCTCGATAGTTTGGTGGTATTCATTTGTTAATCGATAGAGGACTTCATTTATAGATATGGATATCGTGGCTCCATTTAGTAAATGTGAGTAGAATATCATCATATGGATATTTTGAGGTATTTGATATTAAATCTTAACGTTAAGTTTTCAATAGTGTCTATTGAAACATGGCTTCTAGACAAGTCAAATTATGCAAGTTTAAAATATGGTCATATGAGTAAATATGGTAACTAGGAGAGCTATAGGCGGTCTATGAGCTCTTAGCGATTAGTGATACTTTTCATGATGATATGCTATCTCCAATAAGGTTGTCTAGGGTACGAATGAGAAATATTAGCTTATTTTATCTTTATTTCAGAGTTCAATTTTAGCTCTTTAGTGGAATGAACTAAAATTAATAGATCGAACTTAAGTGAAACATTTGTTGATTGTGTATTAGGTTATGTCTATTGAAGCTTAAATTTAGATAGCCCGCAAAGATCCCCAATCCACACGAACTTGCATGGATCACTTGATATATTCTACCAGACCAGTTTATGTGTCCATCTAGAATTGTTTTTGGATTTCGGAATCCAAAGGTTTTGGAGAGGTGAGGTCAAGTATGATCAAGACATGCGGTAACTCTTCAGATGCCTGGAATGGGTGACCAAGGATGTGGGAATCCTTGGGAGGCCCTAATGGGGATCGATTAGCATTCCATTAATACATTAAGAATATAATTCGCACATTTTAAATAAATGGGCTGCTAGATTATATTAATGTATTAAATTAAGGCATGTGGACTTGTTTCTTTTGTAGTAAGAATGGGGTTAGTTCACATGTGGACTTTTTATTAAATTCCAACGAATTTAATAAAATGGAAAAACAATATATATTGCCCATATATATATACTTGGGCGGCAAGGCTAAGTTATTGGCCTAATATATTGTTTTATTTTATTATTTGATCAAATGAAAATTAATTAATTGTTTGATTAAAAGTCAAAATCTTTTTCTAACTAGGAGAAGGATTCCTAGTGTCATACTATTACAAGTAGTTTACTATGAGAATGACTTTTAGTGTCATAACTATTGATAGTAGTATACTAGGAGAAAGACTCTTAGTGTCATACTATTGTTAGTAGTATGTAAAGTATCAAATACTTTATTTGATAAGTAGATAAATTAAAAAGAGTTTTTATTTATCTAGTCAAATTAAGAAGTAATTGATAAAGTCATAATTTTATATTCAATAATTTATTATTGGATAATACACTCATGAGTTGGAATAGGTTTGAACTACTAAGTTGATAAGGTATTGGTGAAATCAAATCCTTCATAGTGTAGGAAAATTTCGGCCAATATATACATATCAAGAATTTCGTTTTTGATGTATAAGTTCAAAGAAGAAGTCTTTTTTTTTTTGAGAAAATTTTTATTGTCTTGCTTTTGAATAAAAAAAAAAACTTCCAACTCAAGAAAGGGGTGTAGAATTCGGCTAAAGAGAAGAACAATAAGGAGCATTTTATTTTCGATAGTGCACTAGAAGCTTTCACATCAAAAGGCTTTATGCACAAGATCGAATTAGGGTTCACGTGAGTTCTTGATTAAAAAGATTAAGAATTCATAAGTGACCAAACGTTCTATATTATCTCTAGGAGGATTACTATGACTAACAAAAGAAAAAGTTTGTTTTTCCATCCTCAGGTTTACAATTCAAAGAAAAGGGAGCCCACACTCCTAGGTGATTCATATTCGTGATTGGATTGGAAGATCTTGGAGATTCAATTCCACACAATATCAATCGTCAAGTGAAAAAGGAATGATACTTTTATTATATGTTAATTAATCAAGGTGTAAGGTTTTTTCTTTTAAAAGAAAATTTTTTGAAATATACAAACAAAATTTTTTCGCTTCCGCCGTGTGTTTTTCCCTACAGAAACTCCAACCAGTGGAACAACAACAACCCCCCACAATCTTACCAACAAGGGTTTGATCAGAGGAGGACGAGTCTAAAGCGTCACTTAGGAAGGCGTCCACTCAACTTGGGTAGGTGATTGAGAACACGAGGCAATAAGATAGGGGGAAAGCCCCAATACATGAGCAAGCCCTTGCTATCAATACCTCAAAGAGTTGGTACTCGACGAAAGGTCAAGATCCTGGGAGTTTTGTGCTTGATATCATAGTGGGGATGTCCGATAAGGAAAAAGCTATGCTAGACTTGGAAGCCAGCATCAATATGATGCCTTACTCCATTTATGATAGGCTCAGTTTGAGTGGCCTTAAGCTAACGTCCATGTCCCTGTCCTTGGAGAACCAGTTATCAAGGAACCCCAAAGGATTAATTGAGGATGTAATCCTCAAGGTTGATCGATTGCTCATCCCCACCGATCTTGTAGTGTTAGATATAGAGTATAGGGATGAGCGTGGAAACTCCCAACCCGTGTTGTTAGGAAGGCCATTTATGGAAACCTCTAGAGCGATCATTGATGTGCACAGAGGGAAGCTCACTCTAAGTGTTTTGGACAATGTGGTTGAGTTCAAGATGTGTTGCTCCACACAACTATCAAAGGAAATCCAAAAGGGTGAAGAATCACAAACTATCTAAGCCTTGCTCAGCTCATCCGATGACTTGGAAGAACTTTTGAAGAGCCTAGAGAAGGAGGTAAGAATCTCTTCTAATAATGAGGTAGAGGAAAAATCATTATTGCTAGGCCTAAACGCGGAGTTGGTGTTAAAGGTTAAGATGATTGATAGGGAAAAAAAGAAGCAAGCTAGCATTCTTGGGAAACTTTACAAGCTTGTCATTGACCAAGAAGAGGCAATAGTACAAGCTACCAAGAAGTTACAAAGGAAAATTATAGCACATGACGAAGACTTGAAGTCCATCCATGAGGAATTGAGTAAGAGGGATGCATCAGAAGAGCTCCCCACTGATAGGTACATTTTTGTACCTATTTTAGGCTCTCTATTCCTAGCTTTTATGCTCGCTTTTGAGTGATTTTGTGTATATAATATGTGTTTGAGCCTTTTGTAGGTTGTTTCCTTAAAGTTAGGTGTTTGAGCTTAAAGTGAAGATTTGGAGGCAAAAATGAGGAAAAGGAGTTGAAATTGAGATGGCTTGTGAAGAATGTCTAACTTGTGAAAGCCATGTCTCCCTCCTCGGATTGAATTGGGTGTTGAGCTACATGATTTCAGAAAGCACTCGTAGTCTAGTTTTTATCAAACTTTACGTATCATGATTCTGAGTTTTCTAGAAGAAGTTACGCCTATTTCACAGACTGGTGGGCGGAGTAGAAAAATCGACTAGATGGTTTTACGAGTTCCAACTCATAGAATGAAGTAGCAGATCACTCTGCTAGATGGATCTGCGGGTTCCAGCTCGCAGAATGAAGCGCAGATGTGGTCCTGAGTAGACTGCAACTTGAAGTTGTAAAATCTGCTATATCCAAGTTGCAGAATGAAGTAGTAGATTTTCTACAACTTGGATTTGCTAGATCGAAGTCGCAAATTTTGGTCGCAAAAGTTACCTAGAACCTTCTGCCATTTAGATTTGTGAGTTACAACTAGCAAAAGGAATCTTCTAGATGGATTTGAGAGTTTGAACTCACATATTTCTGTCAGCAGACCTTATCCGCTTACAGATCACATGAGTTTTAGGAGCAAAATTGACTTTTCACACCAAATTAATCCCATAACCTTCTAACACTATAAATACCCCACTTTGTTTATATTTAAACATAAATTTCACATCACATATACCAACACCTTCTCTTGTTCTTCAACACCAAATCAAGAGAGAGAAAAGCTTCAAAGGCTACCATGGTGGTTTTGCTCCATGGATGTCTCACAACCACCACCTCTAAACTTCCTCCATCCATCTTTGAACTAGGTCCAACGAGAAAGGAGAGCAAAATGAAATAGAGATCTTGGTTATTTCTAAACTCTTATCTTAGTTTCATTTACTATTTCTTTGATGTGTAATCCCCATGTGGGAATATTTGTAAAACTAACACTTGAGCTATATATATATATGATTTGTTCTTTGATTTGATTTTAGTTATGTTCTATTCCTTGCTAACCATTATTAATTCTCTTATTATGATTTTTCGTGTGTATGGATGATTATAGATTGATGTATATCTACGGATGAGATTAGGAGTAGATTAACTAAATGATGTAGGAGTAGTTGTAATCAAATATCTCATTTGTGTATGTATGTTGGTAGATGATTTGAATTTCTATGTTTGGAATGACTAGAGTGATTGAGAGTTAGGTTTGTGCCTTGGATTACCATTCCAGGCATAATCTTGACTATTAGCTCAATTGAATGGGAAAAGCTTGTGCATGATCTTGCTAAGATAGCTTTGGTTCTATGTTCTTGTGCTTAATGGGTCTTTGACTAACATGCATTTTGCCATGGTATGCAATATCAAAAAAAAAATTATAAAATCCCAAGATGCGCTCAACAAGTATAAACTAGTATATGGCAAATACGGGTATCGTTACACAAAGATCAAGCAATAGTTATGATTAAATTAAATTAACTACAAACAATAATTAAATTAAATGATTGATGATTGATGATTGGAGATTAACTACAATGCAAGCTAAATGTAAACTAACTAAATGCACTAAGATAGTAGGTGATAATAGATGATAAAGGACTAAGGAATTGATAGATTCATTAAAGCAAATTATGGGCAAGATGAACTCTCATTAATGAGCATTAATCAAATATAACCAAACTAGAGTGTATAGCTTGATTATATATCACTTATGGGTTCCCAATCTAGAGTGTATAGTATTGGCCACCCATAAATGATTGTTCATAAATGTGCATCTACCAAAATAAGGGATTAAGCTCATATAATGTCACTAATTCAAGAGTGTACAAAATTAATACTTAATCGCTCACAAGCAATCAATACTATAGTGTATGAAATTAATTGCTCATTCAAGATTAGAAAAAGGATAGAGATTAGCCAATCCGGATTACACTTGAGGAGTGTACTCTAGTGCAATCCTTCCATTCAATTAAGCAATAGAGAATCAAATAGAGTGTATATCTAACTCTCTACTTCAAATAATTTCTCAAATAACTTGTTAAGAGAGGAGTGTACAATCAAAACAAATCATCTTTGAAACAATTAAAACATTGAATGAAACATATTTGGTAGATTGATATATATATATATATATATAGAGTTCATTACAATACCCACAATTTACATATGAATCACATCAATCCCTTAATAGGATTTAACTACTCATGACAAATGAAACAAAATGATGAAGAGGATAGAAATAGAAAGGACCCATGTAGAACCTTCTTTCTTCAAGCTCAATCCACCTCCAATGTCCTCCTTGAGTAGTAGTTGATGTGTTTGATGTGTGGGTTTTGGTGATCTTTGGGAGAGAAAGGTTTTGAGATCTATAGAGAGAAAGTATGGTATTAATGGGCGTATGGTCATGTATGGTTGTCTATAAAAAAACCAGAAAATGATTCCTTATATAGGTCTTCCAAAAATGGGTCTAAATGCTGATGTGGACAGTCAGATTTCACGCAGTGCATGGGTATATATGCGCGGGTGGAAACCTGCATAGTGACCAGCGCACATTCCCTCCAGCAGCTTCTTTCTTTAGTTTGTTGGTAACTGTGCTGGTCCCTACCCGTGCAGTACTAGTGAACTGGGCACTTTGTGAATTTGAGAAGAATTTTTGACATCCGGTTCACAGGTAAGTTTGCTAGAGAGACTAGCAAAGGTCTAAAATTCATACTGCTCGGGTAGTGAACGGGCAAGGGTACCCGCTCACAGACCAGCGCACTTCTCCCTACTTCAATCTTCAATTTGCTCGCTTTGCGCCTGACTCCTTCACCTTCTAATCCACGACCGGAATAGCATCAAATGCCTGTAAACGTATTAAAAAAGCTCATAAGACACAAAATCATGCTCAAAAAACAAGACAAGGAATGAGGAATGAGGGCCAAAATATATAACATTTTTGGCTCAATCAAATACCCCCAAACCAAACATTTGCTCGTCCTCGAGCAAACTCTAGACAAACCAAAAACAACACCAACAATGACTCCATCTAAAAATTCCCTAGACTTAACAACAAACAATTCAAATTGTCGCATGTCCAACCGGTGATGAGATGCAAGGATGTGTGATAGAGAGAAGTAGACATATGCACAGCGTTCTAAAATAACTTTAAGGCACTAGAGAGGAACTCGCACTATCACGAATCCCACACCTAAGGGTGCTCTCATATCGGGTACTACTAACTATCACACCCTGAGCATCATTTGCTTCAACTCTAATCCTCACCTGGATTCACTCTTGTTTTTCCACTTTGAGCCCTAAGTTCACTCTCATGCAAGGTATGCAAAGATAGAATTTATGTAAAGGCATCTAATGCATTGCATACAATTATCAATGAAAAACCGATATTTTGGTGAACTATCCTAGGAAAGAATCACAGTGCCATGAACGTGGAAGATCGAACATCAACAAACATTCCCAATCAAGACATATCATAGATCAAATAGGTCTTTCCCTTGGTTGCAATGGGGCCACGGGGTTTAATGTGGTGAAACATAGAGAATAGGAAAAATTTAGAGTTCAAAGATCACCAATCATTTTTACATTTACTCACACACACCCCAAACAAAGCTCTACTTAACATCAAGGACATTCTAGCAACCAGGCATTAACTTACATACACCTCTGTGCTACACATTTGTACTCCACATTGTGAGTACTTTGCAATTATTTCACTAGGCTCTTTTTCTTGCATTTTTTTATTTTATATTTTCTTTTCTTTTTGCTTTTACCTTTTTCTTTCTTTTCTTTTGCACAATAACATTTGACAATTCGGCTCAAAGTGTAATTTTTTAGCACTTTACATTTTTGAGCCCTTTCTTACACATTTTACACAATTGCCTAAATACATTACATTTCCACATTAGAGCGTACACCTTCCCAACCACTTACACACACACACACACAACCCACAGTGATTGGCAATAACAAAGGTTGGTTTGTGTTTGGCTTATGGTTATATGGTTCGTTGCGGTTCCAAAAGAAATGGTAAGTGTTTGGCCGCAAAATTGGATTTGGAGCACACATACGGGACGAGGGATGTATTTAGGCTTTTTAAGTAGCTAATTGCACACATTGCCTAAAATCATTTTCACAATTAGTCTCTCAAGGGAATGAAAGTATCCATCACGTAGTCCGCAATGTATATGAGATGTTCTATGGCATGTGACATGATAACTCACTTTTTGTGTCGTTAACAATGTATTTAAAAAAATGCAGATCAAAAATGTATTTATAAAAAGTCCTACGCAATGTGCTCTAAAGTTTTGAAAACTTAGTAAAGCGGTAAGCGAGGGTATCGTCTAAAGAGAGGTGGCATCCGTCGATTGTCTCTCGTTTTAGTGATTATTGACTGCAATGTAAATGAGAACATGGCAAGAGTGAGAATGGTGTGTGTGAAGTGTGAGCATATTTGTGTGTGTGTGTGATAAAAGAACATAAAAATAAAGATGATAAAAATAAGAGAACATGTAGAGATGAGAATGGTGATTAAAGTGATAAATATAAAATGGCGGATAGGAGAGATGCAAGAAAATGGATACATATGGTACTCATGACCACCAAAACATTCGTGCCACCTAGAATAACTAATAGCAAAGACACTCCTATATTGGGTTCAACCTAGCCTTAAGTACAACCTCTAGATATGGAAATGGGAGAGTCGTCTAGTCCTCTAAAGCTACTTACCGAGGATGTATCGCATGAGCTACTACTAAGGAATGCGATTAAGCACATATATTAAAGAGATAAACATAAGATCGACCACCGATCGCTACTCACATGTCACATGTAAGCAACAACCAATGGAGGCATTAAGCATAAATGGACCCTTGACCACTACTCGCCAAGAATGTATCGCACGAGCGATGACCAAGAGTCGCGACCCGATTGCTACTCGTCGAGGGTGTATCGTACGAGCAACGCTCAAGGGTCGCATAAGCATGTAGGTTTATAGAACCGAAACCCACAAAGGCATCATGTATACACTTCATGAATTCAACCCAAACAAACAAAAATACTCAATTCAATCCAAAACATGCATTTCGAATAATCCATTGACATATGAGCAATCATGGGATGCTTAATTAATCTACTCCTAAATTACATTAATCTACTCCTAATCCCAATCATGAACACATACCAATTTCTACTCTACATGCCATGAATGTAAAGACAAGAGCTATCCTTAACATGCATCAAGAGTTGGGTTGTCAATCCTACTTAATACAAGTCAAGTGTCAAATTAAATGCAATTGAATGGGATAATACAAGAAGAAATCAAATACAAGTCAATTAAATAAATGGAACTAGTATTACGGTTTACATATTTCCCAAATGGGGGTACACATCAAATAAAGAAAATACAAGAGAAGAGTAGATAGAAGAAACCAAAGGTTGTCAATCCTGGATGTCTAAGCTCGAAGAGTGGCCTAATTGTCATCTTGGATCTCCAAGCTCCATTGAAGCTCCTCCTCCTCATAGAAAAGTTAGGGTGCTCTTTCCTCATGAATCTCTTCCAAATATGGGTGGCTGCAAGTAGAGAGTGATGATAGGGAGGCAATCCATGGAGGAAAACCTCCATGGATGCCTTTGGAAGCTCCTCTCTCCCTTGATTTGGTGGAGAAGTTGAAGTGTGGAATGGATGGATTAATTGAATGAATGGATGGGATCTCCTAGACTTGTGGAAAAATTGATGTACTTATAGGTTTGAGAGGCCAGGGCACGAAATAGGCATGAAAGGACGACCTTGCCCTTCTTAAAATGACTGAAAACATGACTTTTGCCCAGCAGGAACACGTAGTGCACGGGTAAGTTACCCGTGCTACACCCGTGTTATCTCTTCTTGCTTTTTGGTCTGGGCATGTTCACGGGTAACTTCACAGGTAAAATACCCGAGCAGTACCCGTGCACTGAGGTCTTCCTGATTTCCATCCTCTGGTTCACTGATAATATCATGGGTAGTGCAAGGGTAGGTTACCCATGCACTATTGCCTTCAAGTATCCCTTTTTGCACCATTTGAATTCCATTGAAAGCCTGTAATCACTTCAAAACGAGCCGTTATACACTAAAATATACTCGAAAAAAAAAGCTAAAGGATATGGAATTGAGGGCCAAAATGTATGACAATTTTGTCACGATCAAATACCCCCAAACCAAACCTTTACTCGTCCTCGAGCAAACATAAAGACAAACAAAACACACAAGACAAAACAAACATGACTCTATCTAGAAATTTCCTAACACAAAGAAAACATGCTGCAAAACCAACTATTAGAGAGATAAGCAAAAGAGAGTGGAAGTGAGGAATAGGTTCATGCAAAATGTTCTAACTAACTCCAAGGCACCACAAGGGGAAACTTGCAAGACATGAATCCCACACTTTAAGCACCATTGCCTTGGAAACTACTCACTCTCACGCCTCGAGTATAATTCGCTTCGATTCTAGGTTCTCACATGGGATCTCTCTTCTTTTTCCTCTCAGAACCTAGGTTCACACTCATGTAACATGTATGCAAATGAGTTTTTGTAATGAAATCAAATGGTTCCATACATTTCATAGAAAAAAAATGCTATTTTTAGTGATTAAGTCTCAAGAAAGAATCAAGTGCCATAAACTTGGAAATAGCATGCCTCGACTCGTACTCCGAAACTAGACTTCCTAAAGGATCAACTAGGTCTTTCCCTTAGGTTGTAATGGGGCCATGGGGTGAAGTGAGGTGAAATAAGAATAGGAAATGGAATTCAAAAGTCACCAATCATGTTAAGACACTTACATTATACATCTATTCCTAGCTCTACTTAACATTTACACATAAGCGACTAGGCATTACTTTCATACTCATTTGTGCTTCACAATTTCGTACTCCACATTGTGAGTACTTAACATTTACATCACAAGGCTCTTTTGTGCTTTGTTTTTTTTTCAATTTATTTTTATTCTTTTTCTTTTCTTTTCTTTTCTTTTCTGTCATCTTTTTGCTTTTTCTTTTTGCACAATTTTCTTTTGACATTTTTACTCTCATAAGTGCTCATTTTTGGCACTTTTACATTTTTGAGCCTTTGCTTAGCACATTACACAACATATTGCCTAAGTACACGCTAACTTCACATGTAAGAGCTTACACCTGTCAACCACTTTTACACACACACACAATCGACATGATTGGCAATTAACGGGTTGGTTTGTGTTTGGCTTATGGCTATATGGTTTATTGTGGTTCCAAAAGAAAGGGTATGTGTTTGGCCTCAAAATTGGCTGTGGAGCACACATTAGGGACATGTGAATGTGTTTAGGCTAATTTAGTAGTTATACACACACATTGCCTAAGATCATTTCCAACATTCCATCTAAAAAGGGAATACAAGCTTTGGTAAGCAGTCCACATATATGATGCATGTTCTACGACACATGATGATTGTTGATGTAATGAGACTATGCATGGCTTTTGAATAGTGCTTAAAGATTTGAAAACATTTTCCCTCATATTTGTACGCTTTTGGCTCATGTTTGTGAACTCACAAGGGTATCTCCACTATTAGAACAAGGCAGTTTAAGCATCAAGTCCCCTCAACTTGGACACTAAAAGATGGGACTAACCCATGAAGTGTAAGTGAGACCCCTAAAATGACTAAGAGCTATGAACAAGCACACTAAGCATACACAAATTCACCACAAACACTATGCTTATGGTATCTCACCAAGCTAAATTAAGCTCGAAAATTTTGGCAAAGCAGCAAGTTTAAAAATTTTGACATGAAAAATGACTCAAGACACAAAAAGACGACTCACAAAGGCGTCTACACCCACAAACCAAAACCCAACATTGTCCTCAATGTTGAAAACAAGAGAGTCCGGTCTAGCAGCTCGTACCTAACATGACTCAAACAAGGCTCACAAATAAAATAATGGCAAACAATTTAATTAGCAATTAAGCACAAATGCACATAAACTTAAGCTCAAAACCTACATCGTGCATTTATCATAAATGACGGAATGGGGGCATAACAACCCCCAAACCGAATCTAATTATACGCATTAAGACCCGTACAAAAATAATGCATGCACTCACAACCCCCAAATCGAGTTGGGCTATATATGGCAATATAAGTCTGTACACTCGCATGCAACACTCACAAGAGCCTTCGGCTCATCCATCATGAAAATAGTCAATTAAATCAAAAATATATCCATCAAAAAATGTTCAATTATGCACAAGTTATACAATCCACACAATATACACAAAAATCTCCACCAATTATTAAACAAAGCAAATAAAACAAAAACGAGAAAAAGAAAATTTAGAAATGCAAACTCAGGTGGGTTGCCTCCCACAAGTGCTCTATTTATCGTCTGGGCAAGACGTTGTTTGTGGCACTTCGGTTCTTTGAACTCTCTTTTGCTGCTCCCCTTTATGAAGATGAGGTTCTCGCCCTTTTTATGAGCACTCTTTGCTCGCTTGTCCTTCCCAGACTCGCAAGTTGTCGGTGTTTCTTCCCAAGAGATAAAGAAACCTCGCTTTATTGCACAAGATGCAAAATTCTCTTCCTATAGAAGCTATAGATAGTCTACACACTCATAGAACCCATTAGAAAGTTCAGGCAACAAAGAATCAATCAATACATGCAATTGCTAACAAGAGCTCGAAATACCAATTATTAAAGAAAAATGCACCAAAACAATTCCACAATAGATTTTCCCCCCAAACCTACCTCCTCCCATACATTCATGCTCATAATAACAAATTGAGGGATAAGAAGTTAGTTTACAAGAGAAAAATAAATTGTGCAATTATACAACACTTAAAAGAAAATAAAATGCAAACAACCATAGCATTTAAATCAATAAGCACAATAAACAACCATTCACCAGCATAATTAATAACATCAAACCCTTCCCAAAGCATTTGAGCACATACATCAGTGTACACTCATCAACTCACTCACACATGCTTCGACAATACACACATTACCCATAAATGTTTAAGCTATACCTCATAAGTAAGGTAATATAAAAAGATAGAAACAGTTAAAGGAGTCAATACAGAAAATTCAATTTTTAGGAAAAAGCTTGCAGAGACACTACCTCTAGCCGCGCTCTGACCTCTTTTTCACTTTATGCTCTACGCGACACTACTGGCGTCCTTGGTTGCATTAACCACATAGGTTGTCTTGGCGCTGCCGTTTTGCTTGGTGAAGTTGTTGGAGTGCAATTAGTGCACTCATTGTTCTTTGAGTTGTGAGGTCTTGGCTTCCTCGATTGTTGGTCACCATTTCAACCTTGATTTGTAGCTTGCCAACCTAAATATTTTCCATTCCTAGCACAACACAACTCAAACAACATTACATGAATATGCTTTAAACAAAAGAAAAATAACAAACAAACAAACAAAGTGTTAACGGAAATTTTGCTCAAGACGAGAAATCTCAGTTAGCATCCTGGAGACCACTACCATGTAGGTGGTGGCCAAGGTTGAACGTACGTGTAACAATGCTTAATAAAATAACAAGGAACAATGACAATATTAACCACCCAAAAGAATTAAAAGAAAAATACTCTCTTTATTGATAATGTATGATATACAAATCACTCTCAAATTGCTCTCAATTTTCTCTAGGGTATAGTCAGGTACTTGTCGTATGCCTGTCAAAAAGTAGTCTCTCATTCAGAAGGCTCAAGTCCTTCTTTTATACATTATCTTCATAGGTCAAACTAATTGATTCCGCCCCCCCCCCCCCCCCCCCCCCCCCTTGATTTTCTTCATCCCATCCCTCCTTATAGGACGGGATTTTACATTTAAATGTCATTGACTTTGAGTTAATTGCTGAATCGAGGATGTCTTGGTAGAGATCAA
The DNA here is from genome assembly GCA_033220585.1 of Dipteronia sinensis. Classification (NCBI taxonomy): domain Eukaryota; kingdom Viridiplantae; phylum Streptophyta; class Magnoliopsida; order Sapindales; family Sapindaceae; genus Dipteronia; species Dipteronia sinensis. The sequence continues at coordinate 50,749,785 of CM065638.1, read as the reverse complement.
TTTGTTTCCTACTTGGACTTTATTACTTGTTCTGTACGTATATAACGTCTTAAGATGTGATCATGTATGTCTTCAGGTCTAGCATGTTCTCCCGTAGGGGTCGTCGAATATGGTATGTAGTGTGGCGAGGTACATCAGATAGTGAGGTCGATCAATGTTTTAGCCCCGATATTAAGGAATTTCGTCTAGCCAGAAGCTAGGTCTAGCCTCCCTTGACCTTTTGAAGCTAGGTGCGGCCTCCTACGAACATCCCACTATGCCAACGAGGTATAGGCGAGCTTCTGGAGAAATTGTGTGGTAATTCCGACTTCGGGGGGATTTCCTCGTTTCAGGTTCGTTGGTGCGGACTCGATCTGATCCAGCCAGGCTCTACTCCGGTTGTTTCTGGAGCCCGTCCCTATTCCTGTGGGGCGATATCGTAGCTCTGCTTCGGGTAACATGGTCTCCTGGTGGATGACCTTGGGCATGGAGCCAGGTTTAGAGGGTGGAAAATTTCCCTTTGGTCCTTAGCCAAATTTGGCTATTAACAGAAGTCCCATCTGACTTGAACATCGGTCGTTGAGCTTGGGGTTGGGGTCAGATTTTCTATCTTATTTGGGAAATCTTTCCTTCTTTACCGTTACCAGAATATTGGGGAAATCTTCTCATTAACTGCGCAAGTGACATGGCGTGAACTGACTGACTTATTTTCGAATCAATCCGGCTGCGTTACGGCAGTCCCCGAGATTCTTTACCGTTACCAGAATCTTAGGGAAATCTCCTCATTAACTGCGCAAGTGACGTGGCTTGAGCTGACTGACTTGTTTGTGAGTTAATCTGATTACGTTACGGCAGTCCCCGAGATTCTTTACGATTTTAACTGAGGATCTCGACAGCTTGTGCTGCTGCCCTATTGCCTATATATACTTGTTTATCTCAACGTCTTCCTTACATCTCTCAAATTTCAAAATTTTCCCAAGATAAACTCTCTCATATACTTTCTCTATAGCCTATCTTTTTCTTCATTCTTCATCCTCACCGACTTCATCGTGTCGAAAACCAGTCACGATTCCGTTGATTCCATGGTTGACGGTGAGGAGGTCTTTAGCCTTGCCCCTGGGAAACGGGCAAGGAGGAGCTTAGACAGCGATGATTCTCCTCCCAATCCGCAACGTCGATGGTCGAACAGGAATGTGTCCATTGGGATCAGGTTTTCTAACCATCCTGACCATCCTTTGGATATAGCCGATGAAGACTCCGATAAAGAGGTCAGCGGCAACGTCGTGGGGGAGCATCGAGTCTCGGCTTCCGGCCCCCCCTTTGGAGAGGCTCCCTCCTTATGACTTCAAGGTTGTCCCTGATTCCATCGGTTATCCGATCGTGATTGATCATTTGAGGTTGAAGTACGGTATTCCCGACAGCGTTTTTGTCTCAGTACCTCTCAAGGGTTATGAGTTCTTTAACCCTCCTAAAAGCGTGCTTCTAATTCATGTGGCGGCTCTCAAGAATAGGGGTTAGGCTTCCCTTTCACCCTACTCTTCGGCGAGCTCTCAACACCATCCAACTTACTCCCCTCCAGTTGACACCCGGCTTCTAGAGGCATTTGATTGGCTTCCTCTGGCTATAGAGGGAATAATGTCAGCTGAGCAAGGTGACGAGAGAGCTAGGAGCAGAGGAGCTGGCCTATCTTTTCCAGACCGGGAGTCTATCTGGCGCTCCTCGAGATCAGTTTAATGCTAAGGCCAAGAACAAGCTCAACTTTGTTATTCCCGGAGCTTCGAAGAAGGACCCCGCCTGGAAGGAAGAATGGATCCTTACGGGTGATGATTGGGGGAGCTCAATTTTCATTGGGGGGCATGAGTTCGAGGTTCCCACAGCTTTTAGTGACAAACCATCGTAGGACTAGGACTCTCTGCCTTCTGAATCTGAGACTATTTTGAAGGCTATTCTAGCCAGGAACTATTTGAACTTGAAGTTCCCAATCGCTAAAGCCTTCGATCCTTGTGGGGTGAATCAATACCTGCGGATCTCAGATGCTACTCCTCGTAAGTGTCACTGAATTGTCTTTCCTTGTCATTGTTGACTAGCTTAGTTCTGACATTTTCCTTTTTTGATTTGTTTACTTACAGTTTTTATTGTTGAGCCAGCTTCCCACGACATCCAACGTTCTCCTCAAGCTCTAACTCTTCTTCCCTTTGATGGGGTCGTACTGGTTCTTGCTCAATCTACCTCCCTAGCTGGGTTTAAGATGGCCAACCTTGCATCGCGGGCCTTTCGGGCTCTAGGTGATGCTCCCCAAGCTGTTGGTCCAACATCTTCTGCCCCTTCTGTTGTAGTCGCTAAAGTTGCTACTTCCTCGATCCACCCTCCTGATTCTGTTGTGCTTCCACCCCCCGGAGCTTCAGAGGACTTTGAAAAAGGTGTCGCAAGGATTCCTCCTAGCCATCCCCGCCCTCAGTCAAGCTCGACGGGGCAGGACGAAGTTCTGAAACAATTCATCGCATCCTGTCCAGGCGGTGGGATCTCCAGGATGGCCTCCATGCCCGTGGATGTCTTGCTCGCCAAGGGGTCTGTTGTCTTAGCTGAGGTAATTGTATTTCCTTCATAATGCTTCTGCCAACTTGTTCAATTTCTAACCCTGGCTTTGTATTTTGTAGGCCTTCAAGTTTAATGTAGCCATGGGCCACCAGGTAACCCTTCTTCGTGATCGGGCTGCTAAGGCCGAGACCGAAGCCGAGAGAGCTATTGGATTGCTCAAACAGGCTCAGACCTTAGTTGAAGAGATGACCTTCAACCAAGGGAAAATCTAGATCGAGCTGGCCGAGCTTCGTTCTGATCATGAAAGGACGAAGCAGTCTTATGATCAAGAGCGTCTCCAATCTACCCGGCGGGCCAGGCAGAGGGATTCTTGGAAAGCTAAGGCTAAGAAGTTGGACATTGAGAATCAGGCTTTGATTACTCAGGTGACCAAGCTGCAAGCTGATGCGGAGACCTTCTTTAGCGATGGATACTTCTACGCTTCCTTTCCGGTCGCAGAAGCTCTTCCTCTTCCCTTTGATATGTCATCCATTACCGGTTGGGATAGACAGGAGATATTGATCATGGCCACTGAGTTATCTCACCCTGATGATGATGAAACAGTTCCTTCGAGCCAGGCAGGAGCTGGAAAACAGCCCATCCAGGCAGATCCTCCATTTCCTCCTCCTATCTTTACTGTTTCAAGTCCCAGGGAGTCTTCAAGTAAGGTTCTGTCCTCTCGATCTGAGGAAGACCAGCCAGGAGCTGGGGAAGGAGCTAGGAGCCCGCCTGAGGAACCCTCTATAATGGAGATGGAGGTCGACAGGAGCCAGACAGGGTCTATGGCCGCCCTTCCCGATGAGGCTATCCCGCCTGAGGTTATGGCTGTGATCAATGAAATCCTAGAGGAAGATCCTGCTAATCAACATGAGGAGCCTCTGAATGGAGGGATTGTTGGCGAGGATAACCAAGATATGCAACTACCTAAAGGGGGGGTTGATGGCGAGGATCAGTGTGAGGGATGAGGATCAGCAGAGGAAAACCAAGAGAGTTCCAAAGCTTGAAGCGGTCTGTTTATGATTTGTCTTGATTGCCCGGAAAAGGGGGTGGGCACCCCTTTTTATTCTTGACTAGTTTAGCTATTTTTTTTTATATAACCCGTGATTAGAGGTTAGGCTCCCCGTTGGATAGATGTAGCCTTACAGAGGGATAGGCTCCTCTTATCTTTAATGAGAAATCGATTCGCTTTGAGAAACTCTTGTTTTATTCATTATCCTGACTAGGAACAAGAACTGCATCCTTAATGATAATTTGTTCATACTTCATTCTGACTTTGGTAGGGAATTTTTATCATGATGATCTTGATCCTGTACACGAAAATAAGTATTTACATTTAAATCCGTCTTAAGAGAGGTAGCCCGATCGAGGCGTCAGGAGGGCTGTTTAGCTATTTCCTGGTCTCGAGGTCCGAATGGCAACCCTTCTTGGGGGTGATAGCCTGACCAATGCATTAGGTGAGCTGTTTAGCTATTTCCTGGTCTTGAGATCCAGATGGCAACTATGCTCTTACACTCAGACCCTTCTTGGGGGTGGTAGCCCGACCAAGGCATCAAGAGGGCTGTTTAGCTATTTCCTGGTCTTCGAGATCTGGATGGCAACTATGCTCTTACACTCAGACCCTTCTAAGGGGTGGTAGCCCGACCAAGGCATCAGGAGGGTTGTTTAGCTATTTCCTGGTCTCGAGATCTGGATGGCAACTATGCTCTTACACTCAGACCCTTCTTGGGGGTGGTAGCCCGACCAAGGCATCAATAGGGCTGTTTAGCTATTTCCTGGTCTCGAGATCTGGATGGCAACTATGCTCTTAGACTCAGATCTTTCTTGGGGGTGGTAGCCCGACCAAGGCATCAAGAGGGCTGTTTAGCTATTTCCTGGTCTCGATATCTGGATGGCAACTATGCTCTTACACTCAGACCCTTCTTGGGGGTGGTAGCCCGACCAAGGCATCAGGAGGGCGGTTTAGCTATTTCTTGGTCTTCGAGATCCGGATGGCAGCTATGCTCTTACACTCAGATCCTTCTTGGGGGTGGTAGCCCGACCAAGGTATCAGGAGGTAGCGAAGGGGTTTCCTCAGCTAGTCACTGGTCTTGAGGTGTCTATGTTGAATTTCCCAATCGAGGATATAGATACTAATATTGAACATAGTCGGAGATAAAGAGGAAAAAGAAAAAATGACTTTGTTGATGATCGAGATGTAGTACATCTTTATTAGGGATTCTAATGAGGCCTAAATGGGGGTAACTTGCTTGAAAACTCCCTACTCAAGGGTAGAATTTTCTCTAGTGATATGCGTTCCAAGTGTGGTCGATGGGTCATCCATCCATGTCTTCGAGTTTGTAGGCTCCAATGCGAGCAACTAACTTTATCAAATATGGCCCTTCCCAGTTGGGGCTTAGGACTCCATCCGACATTTTTCGAGTATTGAGGGTCACTTTTCTAAGCACCAGATCCCCTTCTTTGAAATTCTGGGCTATGACCTTTCGGTTGAAATATCTAGGGATCTTGCTCTGGTAGATTGCCACTTTCTCGGCTACCCGGTCTTGTTTCTCTTCTAAGAGGTCCAGACTAGCCCAGAGCTTAACCTCGTTACTTTCATGTTCAAAGTGTTGTACCATGAACGAGGTTAATTTATGCTCAATGGGGAGGACCGTTTTAACTCTGAAAGCCAGGGAGTAAGGTGTCTCCCAGGTAGCTATTCTCTTTGTAGTCCGGTATGCCCAGAAGACTTCTGGCAGCTCTTCGGCCCATTTGCCTTTTTTCTGCTGTAGCTTCTTTTTTAGAAGTTTTTTGATAGTCTTATTGGTGGATTCCACCAGCCCGTTAGTCTGGGGTTGGGCTACTGAAGCGAGCCTAAGGTCGATCCCCAATCCTTTGCAGAAATCCTTGAATCGGGCGTTATCGAACTACTTACCCAGGTCGACTATAATGATGAGAGGGGTCCCGAATCTACATACCACGTTGGTTTTGATGAACTTGGTCGTATTCTTTTTTGATATCCGAGAAAGAGGCCCTGCCTCGACCCATCTTATGAAATAGTCGATAGCCACGATATCATATTTTACTTGTCTGGGAGCGGTAGGAAGCAGTCCAATTAGATCGATTCCCCACATGGCAAAGGGGTAGGTGAATAGAGAGATGACAGTCGCTCAGGTGGCTGGTGGTTCAAGTTTGAAGTCCTTTGACATGGCTCGCAAGATTGCACGAAACTCCTTACATCTTGGTGGATGATCGACCAGTAATACCCCCTACGAAGCACTTGATATGCTAGAGCTTCCCCACCGATGTGGTTGCCCGCATTCCCCATAGTGGACCTCTCTTAGTGCCCATTTAGCATCATTAGGATGCAAACATCTAAGTAAGGGGAGGGATCTACCCTTTCTGTAGAGGTATCCGTCTACCAAGCAATATCCGACCGAGAGTCTTTTAATTCTTAGGGCTTGATCGGGCTCCTTGGGGAGCTCTCCCTTCTAGGAGGTAGGCAACGATCGGGTCTATCCAGCAAGGCTGACGATTTAGGGAGCAGATTTCTTTATTTGTGGCTATGCTTGGTTGGGAGATCACTTGGAGGGGAATTCCCTGTGGTAAGGATTGGCCTCCATTTGCAGCTATCTTAGCCAGAACATCCGCGCGGTGGTTTTGGTGTCGAGGCACCTGATCGATCTTGAAATCCTTAAACTTATTTTTTAGCAACTGAGTTAGCTTTAGGTAGGCAGCTATATTATCTCCCTTTGCTTGGTACACCCCAGTCACCTGATTGACAACAGGCAATGAATCGCTCTTGATCTGTAGGTAATTAGCCTCTAGTTCGATGGCTGCCTTCATCCCAGCTAGGAGGGCTTCATACTCTGCTTCATTATTTGTGGCTTTAAACTCGAATCTGAAATAGTGACAGAATTCAGTCCCTTCTGGGTCTATTAAAACTACGCCAACTCCTCCCCCAGCTTGCTCGGATGCTCCATCTGTATAGAGGATCCAGGAGTTGCAGCCTTCCGGCCAATTGTCGATCTCTGATGTATTTTCAGGGATCTCATTTGGTGCTGCAGGATTCTCTTGGCCTGGGAGCGCTGAAAATTCTACCACGAAGTCAGCCAAAGCCTGTGCCTTAAGCGTGGTCCGGGGCTTATACTTTAAATCAAACTGAGTTAGCTCTAGGGCCCATAAGACTAGCCTTCCGGACACGTCTGGTCTTTGTAATAATTGGAGAAGAGGTTGGTCCATTACCACTGCTATCGAATGAGCTTGAAAATAAGGACGGAGCTTCCTCACTGAGATCACCAGAGCATAAGCGAGCTTTTCCAGGAGAATGTAATTTTTCTCTGACTTGGTTAAAGCCTTACTCATATAGTATATGGGTCTTTAAATCCTATCGCCACACTCCTTGGCCAACGCTCCGCTTACTGTAGTTTCTGAGACGGCCAAGTAGATATGTAGCTCTTCTCCGGGAACTAGCTTGACTAATAACAGTGGGCATGTTAGGTATTCTTTCAAGGCTTGGAAGGCTTGCTCGCTCTCCTGGATCCATTTCATGTTTTTCCCTTGTTTGATGGCTTTGAAGAAAGGGAGACATTTATCGGTGGAGCGAGAGATAAACCTGTTGAGCGCCGCTACATGTCAAGTCAGAACTTGTACCTGTTTGAGTGATGTGGGGGATTCCAGGTCCAAGATAGCTTTGATTTTTTCTGGGTTGGCCTCTATACCTCTCTCATGAACCATAAAACCTAGAAACTTCCCCGATGTTACCCCGAAGGCACACTTGGAGGGGTTCAACCACATCTGGTTTTCTATCAGTATGAGAAAGGTCTTGCGAAGGTCTTCCTGATGTTCTTCTGCGGTTGGTGACTTTGTGATCATGTCATCGACGTATACCTCCATCGTCCTTCCTATCTCGGGCTTGAACAACTTGTTAACCAGCCGCTGGTATGTAGCCTCTGCATTCTTCAAACCAAATGGCATCACCCTGTAGCAGTACAAGCCCTGCCCAGTAATAAAACTGGTCTTATCTTGGTCGGCTGGGTGCATCTTAATTTGGTTGTATCCTGAGAATGTTTCCATAAAGCTCAAGAGTTTATTTCCGGTCGTGGAGTCAACCAGCTGGTCGATCTTTGGTAAAGGAAAACTGTCTTTTGGACAGGCCCGGTTGAGGTCGGTGTAATCGACACATATACGCCACTTCCCATTTGCCTTCGTAACCATGACCACATTGGCGATCCATTTGGGATAGCGCACTTCTCTGATAAACTCTACCTTGATCAATTTATCTACCTCTTCCTACACCGCAGCGTTCCTCTCAGAGTTGAAGTGACACCTCTTATGTTTGACGAGCTTGACTGTTGGATCTACCGCTAGTTAATAGGGCGGCCAATGATACCGGGATCCCATGCATTTCATCATGGCTCCAAGCGAAGATGTCGCTGAATTCTCTGAGAAAAGTAATTAAACATTTTTTCACTTCTGGCTCAAGGGTGGCCCCGACCTTGACAACTTTGGAGGGATCATCATTTCTGATGGGTATCTCTTCTAGTCTATCCACGGGCTGCCGGCTGGCCCACTCCTCACTCCGTTCCTCCTCATAAGGCATAATAGGTTCGCTCTCTGGATGCTCAGGATGCTTCGTGGGCTTCATCTCTTCCTGGATTATCCAGGATGTTTCTATGTCTTCCTGGACTAATGCAACCTATACGCACTATTTTGCTAAAGCTGTAGGATTGGCGGACACTGCGTAGAACTTCCTAGCTGCTTGTTGGTCTCCGCGTACCCCCCCCCCCCACCTTGGTTCCAATTGGGAACTTCAGGACATTGTGGTATACGGACAAGATTCCTATCAAGGAGGATATGAATGGTCTCCCTAGGATGGCGTTGTCGGCCGATGGGGTGTTAACCATAACAAAGTCGGTCATAATATTCTATTGGAGAGGGGTGGTTCCGACAATTACTGGGAGGATCATCGACCCCACTGGTATGATCGAATCCCCAATGAACAGATAAAGTGGAGTTGTACAGCTATTGTAACACCATTGCTTCAGATTTAATTTTTCCAAAGTATCCCTGAAGAGGATATCTACATTGCTGCCCGTATCTATGAGCACGCGATGGACCAAACAGTTGGCAATCTGTATTGTGATTACCATGGGATGATCATGAGGTTGCACGGTGTTGAAAACATCTGCTTCAGTGAAAATGATCTGTGCCGACTGGGAGGGCTCTATCGGGCTTTGGCTGACCATGAAGACTCCCTGGCTTTCTTCTATAAAGGGAATCTTCCTTGCGTGGTTTTTTTGGGAATTATTGGAAGTGCCAGTCAGTGTGGGCCCTCCGCTGATGGTGTGTATCACCTGGATTTGTTGCATTAAATCAGTCTGTTCCCCTTTTCTCTTCTCTGCATCCTCACGGATCTCGACTTGAACCTCCCTTCCAGTCTGAATGTTTTCTCTGATCTACTATAAAAACTCAATCAAGCATCCCCTCCTTATCAGGGCTTCAATCTGGTTGTCCAAATTATAGCACTCTGAAGTGTTATGGCCCACGTCTTCATGGAAGTCACAGTACTTGTACCGGTTCCTCCTATCAACTGGGGCTTTCATGGGAGAAGGCTTTTGGAGTAGCCCCTTGTCTCGTATATCACGGTAGACTGTTTCCGTGGAAGAGTTCAAGGGAGTGTAGTAGTCATACCCTTTCTCCCCTCGCATTACGGGGGCCACGGTCCTAGGAGGTGGTGAAGCTTGAGGAGGGGTTCGTCTTGCTGGATATTTTTCTTGCCTATGCTGAGGAGTGGGGATGCGATAGGTCGACCTATTGGGAGGTTTATTCTGAGTTTTCTGAGCTGGCTCAGATTTGGGGGCTTTTTTTTTCTGACGTTTTGCCATTCTCATATCATCGTGTTCCATCTTAACTTTGAGTTGTTAGTTGATCTCGACCTGCTCAAGAGCCCGATCGTAGGCCTCCTGGTAAGTCTCGAAAGGTCTCTTGGTGAAGGAGCGGAAAAGCTTTCCCGCCCACAGGTTCCCCCTAAAATTGGTGAGAGTCTCTTTCTCGATGAAAACTCCCATCTGTATGACCTATTTGTGAAAACGTTCCACGTACGATCGAAGTGTCTCACTTGTTCCTGAATCACATATTGGAGGTGTATGGGATCCTTCGGACGAGGCTTGACCCCTTGGAGCTGCGAGCAAAAATCTGTTGATAACTTCATGAAAGAATCCACGCTACCAACAGGCAGCTTCCTGAACTAAGTTTTCGCGTAGTCGATTAGGGTCATTGGAAACATCCTACACATAGCTGCTCTGGTAGTGTTCTGGACCTCCATCTGTTGGACGAAACTCTCCAGGTGACTTAGAGGATCTTCCGTTCCGGAGAACTTGTCTGCTGGCATCTTAAATTTTGGTGGGAGCTCCGCTTCCCGGATCCTCCTAGTGAAGGGAGCGTTCATCTCACTCGAATGGGTCCTTTTTATCCTCCTTATTCTTTCCTTTTCTTATCTGCTGGACCTTCTTCTGTAGCTTTGCCAGCTGATCCCTAAGTCGCTTGTTCCCAGGTTTTTTTGAATTGACCTCCGATTCTTTGTTGTCGAGTCCCTCGGATGAACTGGCGACCTCTATCCGGTCCCCTTCATGGAAATGATTCATTCGGGAAGTTTTTCGACTCTCCTCCTCTTGGGCTCGGGCGTTCCTCCTTGATGCCGTTAGGCGAGGTACCTCTCGTTGCTCCTGGGTCAAGGCATCTGCGGCAGACTTAACTCGCTTGGGTTGATATTGTGAAGGTCTTTTCAGAACTGGGGGCATGGGTCCCAGCCTATCCCGGATCGAAAGTTAAGGCCCAGTCCTATCTCGAGCTGGTTCTGGAAGAGGAGGTCCCAGGCAGATGAAGGCAGGCTGCCTAGCTCCGAACCTGCTCAGGTTATCCTTGATTATTCGGGTTTGTTGGTTGGACTGTGATGCCTTCGGTGCATAGTCGGATGTAGACAGTTTCCACGAAGGCTGCCGCTTGTTGGTCGAGAGCTGCCTGGCTTACTATAGGGTGGCCAGAAGCCCGCGCATTAGTTCTTTGGACCGGAGCTTGATTGCCATATCCTAACTTCCTCCCCTTTCTTGGGGCCTTTCGCGTAGGCCTCGCCGAGAGTTACTCCGAAACTCCATGTTGGCCTTGGGAAGAGTGGAGCCTCATGGTTCCTGTAAAACAACGAAAATGCAAATGCAAATAGTTAACTTGATTAACTGGGTGTAGGGTTTGTCCCCACAGACGGCGCCAGAAAGTGTTAATGGAAATTTTGCTCAAGACGAGAAATCTCAGTTAGCACCTTCGAGACCACTACCATGTAGGTGGTGGCCAAGGTTGAACGTACGTGTAACAGTGCTTAATAAAATGACAAGGAACAATGACACTATTAACCACCCAAAAGAATTAAAAGAAAAATACTCTCTTTATTGATAATGTATGATATACAAATCACTCTCAAATTGCTCTCAATTTTCTCTAGGGTATAGTCGGGTACTTGTCGTATGCCTGTCGAAAAGTAGTCTCTCATTCAGAAGGCTCAAGTCCTTCTTTTATACATTGTCTTCATAGGTCAAACTAATTGATTCCCCCCCCCCCCTTGATTTTCTTCATCCCATCCCTCCTTATAGGACGTGATTTTACATTTAAATGTCATTGACTTTGAGTTAATTGCTGAATCGAGGATATCTTGGTGGAGATCAATGTGTTTCCTACTTGGACTCTATTACTTGTTCTGTACGTATATAACGTCTTAAGATGTGATCCTGTGTGTCTTCAGGTCTAGCATGTTCTCCCATAGGGGTCGTCGAATATGGTATGTAGTGTGGCAAGGTACATCAGATAGTGAGGTCGATCAATGTTTTAGCCCCGATATTAAGGAATTTCGTCTAGCCAAAAGCTAGGTCTAGCCTCCCTTGACCTTTTGAAGCTAGGTGCGGCCTCCTACGAACATCCCACTATGCCAGAGAGGTATAGGCGAGCTTCTGGAGAAATTGTGTGGCAATTCCGACTTCGAGGGGATTTCCTCGTTTCAGGTTCGTTGGCATGGGCTCGATCTGATCGAGCCGGGCTCTACTCCGGGTGTTTCTGGAGCCCGTCCCTATTCCTGTGGGGCAGGTATGCTTCGGGTAACATGGTCTCTTGGTGGTTGACCTTGGGCATGGAGCCAGGTTTAGAGGGTGGAAAATTTCCCTTTGGTCCTTAGCCAAATTTGGCTATTAACACAAACAACAAAAGAAAACTAACAAAATATTTACATTACTACATTATTCGCTAAAAGGAGAAACAATTAAAGAATAGGCCACCTCCCCGGCAGCAGCGCCATTTTGATAACCCTCTTTTTGTGTCGTTAACAAATTGCGGATCAAAAATGTATTTATAAAAAGTCCTACGCAATGTGCTCTAAAGTTTTGAAAACTTAGTAAAGCGGTAAGCGAGGGTATCGTCCACAGGGAGGAGTCATCCGTCGATTGTCTCTCGTTTTAGTGATTATTAAAAGCAATGTAAATGAGAACATGGCAAGAGTGAGAATGGTGTGTGTGAAGTGTGAGCATATTTGTGTGTGTGTGTGAGAGAAAAGAGCATAAAAATAAAGATGATAAAAATAAGAGAACATGTAGAGATGAGAAAAGTGATTAAATTGATAAATATAAAATGGCGGATAGGAGAGATGCAGAAAAATGGATACATATGGTACTCATGACCACCAAAACTGTTCGCACCACCTAGAATAACTAATTGCAAAGAAACTCCTATATTAGGTTCAACCTAGCCTTAAGTACAACCTCTAGATATGGAAATGGGAGAGTCGTCTAGTCCTCTAAAGCTACTCACAGAGGATGTATCGCATGAGCAACTACTAAGGACCGCGTTTAAGCACATATAATAAAGAGATAAACATAAGATCGACCACCGATCGCTACTCACATGTCACATGTAAGCAACAACCAATGGAGGCATTAAGCATAAATGGACCCTCGACCACTACACGCCGAGAATGTATCGCACGAGCAATGACCAAGAGTCGCCACCCGATTGCTACTTGCCGAGGGTGTATCGTACGAGCAACGCTCAAGGGTAGCATAAGCATGTAGGTTTATAGAACCGAAACCCACAAAGGCATCATGTATACACTTCATGAATTCCACCCAAACAAACAAAAATACTCAATTCAATCCAAAACATGCATTTCGAATAATCCATTGACATATGAGAAATCATGGGTTGCTTAATAAATCTACCCCTAAATTACTTTAATCTACTCCTAATCTCAATCATGAACACATACCAATTTCTACTCTACATCCCATGAATGTAAAGACAAGAGCTATCCTTAACATGCAACAAGAGTTGGGTTGTCAATCCTACTTAATACAAGTCAAGTGTCAAATTAAATGCAATTGAATGGGAAAATACAAGAAGAAATGGAATACAAGTCAATTAAATAACTGGAACTAGTATTAGGGTTTACATATTTCCCAAATGGGGGTACACATCAAATAAAGAAAATACAAGAGAAGAGTAGATAGAAGAAACCCAAGGTTGTCAATCCCGGATCTCTAAGCTCGGAGCGTGGCCCAATTGTTATCTCGGATCTCCAAGCTCTATTGAAGCTCCTCCTCCTCATAGACAAGGTAGGGTACTCTTTCCTCATGAATCTCGTCCAAAGATGGGTGGCTACAAGTAGAGAGTGATAATGGGGAGGCAATGCATGGAGGTAAACCTTCATGGGTGCCATTGGAAGCTCTTCTCTCTCTTGATTTGGTGGAGAAGATGAAGTGTGGAATGGATGGATTAATTGAATGAATGGATTAATTGAATGAATGGATGAGATATCCTTGTCTTATGGAAAAATTGATGTACTTATAGGTTTGAGAGGCTAGGTCATGAAATAGGCATGAAAGGACGACCATGCCCTTCTTAAAATGGCTGAAAACGTGACTTTTGCCCAGTTGGAACACGTAGTGCACAGGTAAGGTACCCATGCTACATCTGTGCTATATCTTCTTGCTTTTTGGTCTGGGCATATGCACAGGTAAGTGCACGGGTAAGATACCCTTGCAGTACTCGTGCACTGAGCTTTTCCTGATTTCCATCCTCCGGTGCACGGGTAATATCACGGGTAGTGCACGGGTAATTCACTATTGCCTTCAAGCATCCCTTTTTGCACCATTTGATTTGTTTTTCTCTGAAAAGTCACAGTTTCTGCCTCCAGCAACTGAATTCCATTGAATGCCTGTAGTCACTACAAAACGAGCCATTATACACCAAAATATGCTCGAAAACAAGCTAAAGGATATGGAATTGAAGGCCAAAATGTATGAAAATTTTGGGACGATCATGACACACATATGAGGAGAAGAGTGTTTAAAGAATAGAACAAATTATTCACTCAATGCGCTTTCATAGGCTTGAGTTTGTGAACTCACGGGTGTCTCCAGTATTAGAACAAGGTGCAATAGCACTGAGTCCCCTCAACTTAAGCACCAAAAGGATGGGACTAGCCCATGACAAGCAAGTAAGACCCAAGAGTGACAACAATTTGTTAAACAAGCACACAATGCATTCATAAATTCGCCAAAAGCACACGCTTAAAGCATTACAACCAAGCTAGTTATAGCTCAAAAATTTTGGCCATTGCGACAAATTGAAAAAATTTCACCAAATAGACACAAAAACACAAAAACAACTCAAAAAGAAAAAAAAAGACGACTCAACAAGGCGTCTACACCCCCAAACCAAAACCCAACATTGTCCTCAATGTTGAAGACAAGAGAGCCCGGCCTAGCGGCGCGCACCTAACTAAACACGACAACCCTAGGCACTAATCATGCACAATCAATGCCCGAAAAAGATAAAAGATTCATAAACTAGGCTCTTCATTAGCATAAGGCATTAAAATATAAATATGTCATTAAGCGCAATCCAACATTCAGCATTCAATCATAAAATTGTCGGGAAGGAATCAATGACCCCCAACCCGATTTCTACTATATGCTCATTCCAGTACAAGTATATTCATTAAATTCAAAACCCCCAAACCAAGTTGGGCTATAAGAAATGAAAACCTGTAAATGCATATTGTGTTGATTGATAACATGATTGGGTTTGTTTTGTGATAGCTAAATTGATTAGGTCATTTTTGCCTAAAAGCTAGGTCATAAATATTCATGTGTGATTTATTGATAACTAGGTTGAGAAATTGTGTTTTAATCAACTAGTTAATGTTCATGAATATTTGATTAGGTTTTTTTGTGATAGCTAGCATTTAGGACATTATTGCTCTCTAGCTAAGTCTTTATGCTTTGCATTTAGACAGTGTTGTTTATGCCTCATTATTTGCATTTCATGATTGCATATTTATTGCCCTTGTTATATATTGTGACAACTTGTGTTGGTTGGACTTTAATTGACAATTAGGTTGCTAGAATCCCTTTGCATCTAATTGAGTCCTTAATTATGGGCATGTAGGCATTGTTTGATAACTAGGTTGTTAATATTGCATTATAACATCTAGTTAAGCATTGTATGTTTGGTCTAACATATTTTGTATTGAGCATTCATTGATTGTTCACTTAGACCTTTATACTCTTCATGAGTCAAAGTCTTGTGGCTTCTAGGTGAAGTTGCACAAGCAAGTAAAGCCATTCAACCAAGGGTGGGTTGGCAAGACTTGGTCAAGTGCCACTGTAAAAGGCCCGCGGGGTAGAGTAGGAGGTGCTTATGCCAAGAGTAGTGGATTAGGGGATATCACTAGGGATTGAACCAAGAGTGGCAAGTGGTAGTGTCTATAGCCTGAGGTTGTCGAGAGTGAGAGTCTGAGTATCACTTGAGGGTGTAACCTTTTATTCATATAGTGGATTTCGGTGATCTTGTGTGGCTAGAAGGATAGCCCGTGGTTTTTCCCTTTTTGAAGGGTTTGATCGAGCCAAAAATTTCATACATTTTAGCCTTCATATCCTTTCTATTTGTCTTATTCTTAGGTATTTTTATGTGTATTTATGGCTCTTTTGTTGATATTGTAGGCATTAGGTGAAAAATCAAGAAGCGGGATCAAAAGAAGACAAGTGGTGCAAAAATGGGGGTATTGAAGGCCATAGTGCACGGGTAGCATACCCGTGCACCACCCGAGCAGCTACCCGTGCACCAGAAGATGGATTTCGAGAAGACCTGAGTGCACGGGTAACTACACAGGTATCACCCATGCTTTCACCTATGCATATTGCCTAGACCAGAAGACACAAAAGTGAGATTTGGTGACAAAATGGTTGAAATTGTAAAAAGAATATGTGTACAGATCATCCAATTTCAAAGGATCATTTATCCTTCCTCAGATTTAACCACATTTCGAATTACATATATTCGGAAAGCCCCGGAAATTTAGTTTCCAACGGTTTTTACGGATTGCGATTCTGTGTTGTCTAGAAGAAGTTATGGCCATTTTAGTAAATGTTGCGCGGCTGTCCACGGGAACTGCATGGGTAACCTACCCGTGCACTATCCGTGCAATACCAGTTTTTTACCCGTGTACTGCACTTTCCAGCACCAAAAATGACGGGTTTTAAGCAATTTTTAGAGGGGCAATGATATCTTTTCAAGCCCAGATCGTGCCCTAACCTCCCTACATATAAATACACCAATTTTATGATTAAAAGTTCTTCTTCTCTCCTCTTCTCTCTCATACTCTCTCTTCCCTTCTCTCATACAATTTATAGAGAAAAATTAACTAAAACCGCAGCGGAAGGCGAAAAGTAGATTTTCGTATAGTTTAAAATTTTTCTAAAGATTTGAACCTTAACCCTTTAATTAATTAAACACAAATATATGGTTAGAGTTAAATACCTCTTGTCGCGTGATCCGATTAACTTACAACGATGGTAATCCGCAAGATCTTCAATCCTAGCACGTACGTGAATCACCTAGGAGCGTGGTCTCCCCCTTTTTTTTTGAATTGCTTACCTGAGAATAGATGTATGGAACTTCTGATCCTGATCTTCAATCCCAAAACACCAAGAGAATAGAAAAATAGTTCCGATCACTTTTGAATTCACAATCGATATGATTGGAACTCGCGTAACCCTAAATCGAAAGTGTGCACAAAACCTTTTGATCCTAAAGGCTTGCAAGTGCACTATCGAATGAGAACTTATTTTTCTTTTTCTCTTTTGGCCGAAATTCTATGTGTATTGAGTAAGATTTTTATTTTTCAAAGCAAACAAAAATCTCTCTCACTCAAGCTTCTTAGTGGCCGAAATTTATCACCTTATATTTATAAGGTGACTGAAATTTCTTCTTCTCAAAAAAGGGTTGGCTGAATTCTTTGTGTAGGAAATCTAGGGTTGGCCAATTTCCTTACTTGAAAAGGAATTGTGCTTTTCCCTAATTCCTATCAATTTAAGAATCCTAACCCTTATAGGACTAGGGTGGCCGAATTCTTTGTGTGGTATGGAGTGTATGTGGACTTAATCCTTACCACATTAGGACTCCTATCACTTAAAAGAATTCTAACCCTAATCCAACACATAGTATTTTATTTACTAATCAGGAAAAGATTTTGATTTAAACTATTAATTAATTAAATAATTAATTAATTTCCATTTAATCAAAACAATAAAATAAAATAATATCTTGGGCTATTTTATTAGCCTTGCCGCCCACACCATATATATATGGTCCTAATATTATTTTTCTTATTTTATTTAATCCATTAGACTTTAAATAAAAGTCCACATGTGAACAAGACTTATTTTTACTAAAAGAAACAAGCCCACATATCTCCTTTTAATATATTAATATAATAGAGCAGCCCATTAAATAAATAATAGACATATTATTCTTAATATATTAAATGCAATTCTAGATGGACCCATAAATTGGTCCGGTAGAATATATCAAGTGATCCATGCAAGTACGTGTGGATTGTGGATCTTGGCGGGCTATCTGAATTTAAGCTTCAATAGACATAACCTAATCACAATCAACAAATGATTCACTTAGGCCCGATCTATTAATTTTAACTCATTCCACTAAAGAGCTAAAATTTAACTTTTAAATAAAGATAGAATAAGGAGATGTTTCTCATTCATACCCTAGACAATCTTATAGGAGACGGTGTATCCTCGTGAATAATATCAATAATCGCGTAGAGCTCATAGACCGCCTATAGCTCTCCAAGTTACCATATTTCCTCATATGACCACATTTTGAACTTGGATATTTTGACTTGTCCAGAAGCCATGTCTTCAATAATCATTATTGAAAACTTAACGTTGAGATTTAATATCCAATACCTCAAAACATCCATATGATGATATTATACTCTCATTTAATAAATGGAGCCACGATGTCCATATCTATAAATGAAGTCCTCTATCGATTAACAAATGAATACCACCAAACTATCGAGGATAGACTATGCTATATAATCGTACTCATTGATAGCTCAAATGATAACACTTGCAACCATAAGTCCATCATTTATCTCAGGATTAAGATCGACTCTCCGATTGTCCTAATAATGAAAAGACTTATATCTAGTGACGGTTCTAGATAAAGTATTTCATTGTGATCTTGTTCAATGCACCCAGTGCACTAGATTCTTTTACTCGAAAACCATTCGATGATTTTAGACTCATCATAACTCATTTGATCCCACTCAAATGCTAGTAAAAGAATTCTAAAACTTTATCAAGATAGAGGTGCCCAACCTTTAACTTAAGTTGTGAACGTTATTCAAGACTAACTAAAGAATTGTGTCTACCTCACACATATCCGGATGTATGAACAATTCTTCATTTCTTATAGTCTTTTGACCTTTTGATTATTTACCTTGACAATTATAATAATAAATTATATAAGTATTTGTAAGAATCAGAAAAAACTTTATTAATATGAAAAGATTGTCAATTACAATATTACACTCTTGCTATTGAGCATAATCCTAACACAATTCTCTCCTAAGAACACTAACCTCACAAAACCTAACCATCATCCTCATCATGTACTCAAGGACATTGGAGATTGGATTCAAGCTTCAAGAAAGAAGGAGTTTCTCAACATGGGTCTTCTCTATCTCTTTTCTCCTTGTTATTTTCTTGTATTTGTCATGAGTAGTTAATTATCCCACTTAGGGATTGATGTGAAACAATTTGTGGATATGGGGCCTTGTAATGAACTCTAATTTTTATATTTTAACTCTATCAAATATGCTTTATTCATTGTGAGTTCATGATTTGCCCACTATTCACTTGTTGATCCATCAATTCCTTAGTCATCACTATCATATATTAACACTAATTGCATGTTAGATTAATTAGTATAATTGTAGTTGCATTGTAGTTATTAACTATTCGAATCAACCATTGATTTTTACTTAATTTACGCTTAGTTTAGGTTTAATAGGAGTTAACTAGTTTAGCCATTTAATTTCCCTTTCCCTATGGACGATACCCTAGCTTGTCATTATACTTGTTTACATATTTTAAGGACATTGCTAAGGATTTTATAAATTACTTTTGACCGGCATTTTCTCACGAAAAAAACGCTCTCGTCAGGGTTTCCACATAAAAATCAAGTGTTCTTTATATTTTCGTACTTTACTTGATTTTGCATGTTTGTTTTGTTGGGTTAATTGTTATTAATATTGACTAATCAAAAAATTGGTAATAATCGATTAACAACCCATTCACCCCCCTCTAGGTTGTTAGACACACGCTTCACTAGTATTTTAGGCCTTAATGTGCCCTATTTTAGACAAAAGAAACAAGTAAAGGATGGATGAGAAGGACTCCCTCTACATTCATTGTCGTGAGGCCTTTGATGTTGCCTCCATTGAAGGTTCTTCACTTCCCTCTCCCTCTTATCAAGAATTGTTCTTCCTTTTTGTTCAATTGTTCCTTGATCTCCTTCAGGGCACTTTCTTTTTGCTCAACCTCTATCATCAACTTCCTAGTCTTCCTAGCAAATTCTTCTTCAAATTCTTCAGAAAGTTTGGCTAGCTCCACTAGGTCATGCAAAGTGGACTTCTTTTCTTCCTCAACCTTCTCGAGTTGCTCCCCCAATTCCTTGTTTAGAGCTAAAAATTCCTGCACCTTTTTTCTTAGAATTCCATTCTCCGCCTTGAGAAGTTTTACCTCAAGCATCTGAACGTGCATTTTTATATGTCGTGAATGCAAGCCAAACAAATTTAAAGATCCCGATATGCGCTAATTAAACTAATTTTAGTATAAGGCAAATATGGGGATCGTTCCACAGAGATCGTGAAATAGTTGTAACTAAATTCGACTCTAGCACTAAATACAAGGAAGTAAAATGGAATTAATGTTGATAGAAATTAATTTGGAATTTCAATTACTACTATACTAAGAATACTAAAATAAACTAAGATAGAAATGGTGCGTGTGTGTAATGTATGATGATAAAAATATGAGTTGATGTAATATAGACATAAATCATGGGAATTCCACTTTTGAAGCTTGACTCGATTTAAACATATGGCTTATCTCCCTAGCTTGAGTTTCCGAAATGGCTCAGATTTGAATGCTCACGGTCCATTCCTTTCGCTTTTGCTTTGGATTGATATAGGGAAACCGGGATGGCTTGGACTGGAATGCTCACAATCCACCCCTTTTTCCTAGCCTAGGTATGTGGGATTAGGATGCTCACCACATACCTTTTCCAATTCAATTGAGCTTAATTATAACCTAGAGTGTAGATTGTTAGAACAAAGATTGGTAATGAATATAAACCAAGAGTTGGAATGCCTACTTGACTCATAAAGTTCCCATAATTCAATCTCAACAAAGAGTTAGGAGTTGGAATGCCTACCCAACCCAAGGTGAGTATCAAATGCAATTAAAAGCACAATCAACCACTAAGCTAAATGAGAGTTGGAATGCCTACTCATTTTCACAAAGATTCCATTTAATGCTCTATAACTCTAATAAATTCAGTTAATCCAAAAAATCAAGAGTTGGAATGCCTACTTGATTTAAGGGAGAATCAAACAGAATGAAGTAAATTGAATGGAAATATATTAATCAAGTAAAAATGGTGGAAATCCCACAATCCATGAATTAATTACATCAATCCCAAATTGGATTTAGCTACTCATGACAATATGAAATACAAAGATAAGGAGAAGGGAATAGAAGAAACTCATAGGAGACCTTCTTTCTTCAAGCTTGATCACACCTCCAATGTCCTCTTGAGTAGCAATTAGATGAGGTAGAATGATGGGTTTGATGGGTTTTTGGAAGAGAATGGTTTTTGGTATTTAGAAAGAGAAAGAATGAATGGAATGGGTGCATGGTCGTGGTTCTTCCCTTAAAAAAAATCAGATATCAAAACTATTTATATTTTTCTTCAAAATTAGGCCAAAAACGCTGATGTGGCAAGCTAGATTTCCCGTTACCACGAGTATAGCATGGGTGAGGTACCCATGCAGTTTCATTTTCTTCCTGACTTGAGCCATGTGCATGGGTTAGTGTACAGTTGGTTGACCTGTGCACTGTTGGAACCTAGGGTTACAGATTGCGCAGCGGAAGGTTTTAAAATTTTTATGCAATCATTAAACTAACCCATTTGTACAGTAATAATCAAATGCGATAATAAAATGAAGAACATTTTCATACCTACGTAGGAGGCTCCTTCACTTTAATACGAACTGCTCCTGATTTGAACCACGTGATCTTCCTCGCTATCTCCCGGAACTGGTAACAGCGTGTGGGCGGGTCACAATATTCAGGACCTGTATGGAGGAAGAATTGAAGAATACACACACACAAACAAAAGCTAGAAGTGCAGCACTTGAGCTTGCCACACCCTTTTTTTTTCTTTTTTTTTTGCTTTTGTTTACTGTGCACGACCTGTTTTTCTTCTTCTCTTAAGCAATCAAATTGCTTTTCTTTGCTGTGTTCTTTTTTCTCATTTGGTTTTTTCTTTTTAACAAAACCGACATTCGGTTTTTTTAAATTTAAAAATATATATATATATCTCATATATATTAAAAACAAACCAAAAATCTTATATTTGATTTTTAAAATTTTTATAAAGATATCTCATATCTTTTTTAAAATTAATTAAATATTTATTTTGAATTCAAACATTTCAAATTCAATTTCAAATATTTAATTTAAAATAAAATAATCATATTATCTTAATTTATTCAAAATCAAATATCAACTAACACCCTCCATTTAGTGATTAACAACATAATTAAATAATCTTATTATTTAATTTATTTAATCACCATTATTCATTAATTAAATAATCACATTATTCAATTAACTCCCGAATAAATACGTGTCACTTTCGTAACACAATTAATTGGACAATCCAATTAATTAACCGTGACCCTTGTTACCTAAATCGATCTGGCTAGCAAGGGGACCTAATGGACCCACAGTATTTTGAGCTCCAATAATCCTTAGAAATTATTAATTAAACTCTTTAATTAATATTTCATGATTATTAACTTCGGTGTTATTCCACTAAAAACCCGAAGCTGCACTCTCTCAACTGTAGACGTTTTTACACAAACCAATAACTCTCGGTGTCCATCGATATAGCTATTACATATGGTATAATCCTCCACAAGTAGTTCATAATTAGAGCTGGGTCATAATATCCGTCATACCCCTCTAATCATATCTTTCCATTAAGTACCATTGATTCTCTAATGAACAATAAATCCTACATTCCTTACGGAATTAGGAGAGCGCTCATATTGTTCAAGCCCCGAATCAACCCTTAAGGGAACTACCATCTACTTCTCACAAGAAGGAGTGGATTCCACTATTATGTACAAACCTTCCCAACCACAAGCCAAACCGCAATCCCAACATACGGAGTATATTGATCGGGAATGCAACTCCGACCTCACCCATGGTATATCAAAGACCACGATCTAACCTGAAGGAGTCGATAAGACACTCAGGATTAAGATCACCCATATATAGCCATCATTAGTTGATATATATGAATCTCATCGTTAAACGGATCTTAGTGAGAGATTCATATAGATCATGGCCCAGTCCTATATGATCACATCATACAAGGTGCCTCCATTCTCATATCTACATATGAATGATCCAGGATAGGATCACCGTACACTACGAAATGGACCGCAGCTGTAGATTAACCACAAATAAAGTACCCAGCTTTATTTGCTATCTACGGACTCTTTAGATTGCTCGTTTCAAACTGAATCCATCTATATATGACACTCATATACTCAGTTCGAAATTACATCCGGCAATCTTGGATGTTAAGTACACATGTTATATAAAGTATGACACAAAATGAATGAATATACTACTTCTTTTATTTATGTTCAAATTCTATTTACATATTACAAGCTTTAGGGCAAAAACCCCAACATGCACCACTCGTGCAGTTGTTCCTTACCCGAGGCTCTGCTTACTAGGTTATGGATTGCACAGGTAAGTGCACGGGTGGTACCCGTGCACTAAGGATCTTCAACAATTCATCTTCCAGTGCAAGGGTAAGTGCACGGGTAGTGCACGGGCGTGCTACCCGTGCACTTTTGCCTTCTTCACTTCATTTGTGCATCGATTTGTCCTTTTTATCCCAGTTCAAGCCTTTTTACCTATTGCCTGCAAAAATGATCAAAAGAGTCATCAATACACCTAAAAACACTCGAGAAAAGCGCAAGGGAAAATGATGTGAGGGCTAAAATATATAACATATTTTGTTCGATCAGCTTCAGCTTTCTATTCTCTCCTTCAGCTTCATAGCTTTTGGCCTCTTCTTCAAGCATCTTATCATCAAAAATTGACTCTTTCATCTTCCTCTCTTCTTTTATTTCTTGGACTCTATCTTGGTGTCCTTTTTCTGTTTCTGAGGCTACCTCAAAAGTTCTTACTAGGTCACAAACTTTGTTTTTCTTCTTACGACCCTTTGGCACTTCCAAAATAAAGCATCCTTCAAAGAGTCTTTTATCGGGCTGGTCAATATAGAATTCAACTTTACTCCTACCACAGCTGAGAGATAAATGCCTAGAAACTACATTCACCTTCATCCATGTTGTGGCCATAATTGACCTTCCAAGAAGTAACTTCCACTCCCTCTCTTGGAATTCATCATCCTTTACTTCTAACACAACAAAGTCAACTGGAACTTTGAGTCCATGGATATCCAACTGCACATCCTCAACTACTCCACAAGAAATCTTTGGAGAGTATTCAGCCATCTTTAGTTCAATTGGAGTGGCCTTCTTGGACTGTAGCTTCAACTGCCTATATACCTTCAAAAGCATCATGTTGACACTTGCTCCCATATCTAGAACTGCTCCCATTTTTTTATGACTATCCAATGGTAACTGGAATGATGAAATTCTCAGGATCCTCCAGCTTCACAGAACTTGTTTCTTCTGACTCATCTGTCTTCTCTTTTTTGAGATTGTCAACAACAATTTTTGTGTCTTGTGTTTCCCCACCTAGTGCCAACTTCACACTCTTTTCTTGAAGCACCTCCATCACCTTAATATGCTTATTATTACTCTGAGATTTCCCTTTGTCCTACCTATGCAGAGCCTCTACAATTTTAGTAACCTAGGTCTCTAATCTCGTGATACAGGCATCCATGCTATTTGCATGTTAGTCATTTGACTGTATGTAGTTCTTCAGCATTTGCTCATTTGCACTTTGGGAGTTTCTGATAGCTATCGAAGCGTCATCAGTTGCTTTGATAAAATCCCTTAATTCTTCTTCAAGTGATCTGACCTTCGGTTGGTAAGCATTTGCCTGAGTGTTAAAGTTTCCTTGTTGGTTGTTACATAAGCTCCCCCACTGGTTGTTGCTTTATCCTCCTTGATTGTTGTACCTATTGTACCCCTGATTCTGATACCCTTGGTTGTTTGCACTATTGTTGTTGTTGCTCCATGAGAAATTTGGGTGATTCCTCCACCCTGGGTTGTATTGGTTGGAATAGGGATCATTCCTCTGCCTTTGGAAGCCCCCTAACATCTGGGCTTCTTCAAGCTCCAACTGTCCCTCTACTACATTCAATGTGTCCTCTATGGTTTGGTTCACCTGAGCTGTTGGCTTGAACATATTCTTCATCAATTCCTTTACTGACTGCATTTCCTTAGCCATTCTTGACATCTTGATTGGGCCAAATATGTAGTATATTTAGGCCCTCAAATCCTTACCTTGTGTTCTGTTTTCATGCGTTTTTGTATCTCTGATGGGTTGTTTTGTGCATAATTGTAGGAAATGGTGCAAAGATGGGTTTGGAAGCATGTTGCGGTGATTCCTGTAAGGAAAAATTGCTTAAAACCGCAGCGGAAGGCAAAAAAATAATTTTCGTATAGTTTAAATTTTTTCTAAAGATTTGAACCTTAACCCTTTAATTAATTAAACTCAAATCTACGGTTGGAGTTAAATACCTCTTGTAGCGTGATCCGATTGACTTACATCGATGGTAATCCGCAAGATCTTCAATCCTAGCACATACGTGAATCATCAAGGAGCATGGTCTCCCTTTTTCTTTGAATTGCTTACCTTAGAATGGATGTATGGAATTTCTGATCTTGATGTTCAATAGTAAAACACCAAGAGCCTAAAAAAATAGTTCCACTCACTTTTGAATTCACAATCAATTTGATTGAAACTCACGTAACCCTAAATCGAAAGTGTGCACAACACCTTTTGATGTTAAAGGCTTGTAAGTGCACTATCGAATAAGAACTTATTTTCTTTTTCTCTCTTGGCCGAAAATCTATGTGTATAGAGTAGGATTTTTTTTTCAAAACAAACAAAAATCTCTCTCTATTTTGCTTCTTCTTGGTGGCCGAAAATTCATAACCTTATATTTATAGGTTGGCCGAATTTTCTCCTTCACCAAGTAGGGTTGGCCGAATTCATTGAATAGGAAATCTAGGGTTGGTTAATTTCCTTACTTGAAAAGGAATTGTCCTTTTCCCTAATTCCTATCAATTCAAGAATCCTAACCCTTGTAGGACTAGTGGTGGCCAAATTCTTTGTATAATAAGGAGTGTATGTGGACTTAATCCTTACCACATTAGGACTCCTATCACTTAAAAGAATTCCAACCCTAATCCAACACATAGTATTTAATTTACTAATCTGGAAAAGATTTTGATTTAAACTATTAATTAATTCCCATTTAATCAAAACAATAAAATAAAATAATATCTTGGGCTATTTTATTTAGCCTTGCCGCCCACACCATATATATATGGGCCCAATATTATTTTTCTTATTTTATTTAATCCATTAGACTTTAAATAAAAGCCCACATGTGAACCAGACTTATTCTTACTAAAAGAAACAAGCCTACATGTCTCCTTTTAATATATTAATATAATAGTGCAGCCCATTAAATAAATAATAGACATATTATATTCTTAATATATTAAATGCAATTCTAGATGGACCCATAAATTGGTCCGGTAGAATATATCAAGTGATCCATGCAAGTATGTGTGGATTGTGGATCTTGGCGGGCTATCTAAATTTAAGCTTCAATAGACATAACCTAATCACAATCAACAAATGATTCACTTAGGTCCGATCTATTAATTTTAACTCATTCCACTAAAGGGCTAAAATTGAACTCTTAAATAAAGATAGAATAAGGAGATGTTTCTCATTCATACCCTAGACAATCTTATAGGAGACGGTGTATCCTCGTGAATAATATCAATAATCGCTAAGAGCTCATAGACCGCCTATAGCTCTCCAAGTTACCATATTTCCTCATATGACCACATTTTGAACTTGGATATTTTGACTTGTCCAGAAGCCATGTCTTCAATAATCATTATTGAAAACTTAACGTTGAGATTTAATATCCAATACCTCAAAACATCCATATGATGATATTATACTCTCATTTAATAAATGGAGCCACGATGTCCATATCTATAAATGAAGTCTTCTATCGATTAACAAATGAATACCACAAAACTATTGAGGATAGACTATGCTATATAATCATACTCATTGATAGCTCAAACGATAACACTTGCAACCATAAGTCCATCATTTATCTCAGGATTTAGATAGACTCTCTGATTGTCCTGATAATGAAAAGTCTTATATCTAGTGACGGTTCTAGATAAAGTATTTCATTGTGATCCAGTTCAATGCACCCAGTGCACTAGATTATTTTACTCGAAAACCTTTCGATGATTTTAGACTCATCATAACTCATTTGATCCCACTCAAATGCTAGTAAAAGAATTCTACAACCTTATCCAGATAGAGGTGCCCAACCTTTAACTTAAGTTGTGAACGTTATTCAAGACTAACTAAAGAATTGTGTCTACCTCATACATATCCGGATGTACAAACAATTCTTCATATCTCATAGTCTTTTGACCTTATGATTATTTACCTTGACAATTATAATTATAAATGCTATAAGATTTTACAGAATCAGAAATCACTTTATTTATATGAAAAGATTGTCAATTACAATATTACACTCTTGCTATTGAGCATAATCCTAACAATTCCAGCAGAAAAGGGGCAAAAGGAAAGACAAAGGAGCATAAGCAGCTCTACAGTGTGGGTCAAGTGCAGGTCAAGTGCGGGTCGCAACCGCACTCCAACCGCACTCCAGCCGCACTCATGCTCATAGTCGGGGCAGGATGCAAGTGAAGAGATAAAGTGTGGGTCATCCAACCGCACTCCACCCGCACTGTTGCCAAACCAAAGAAGTTGAAGTTGCACCTGATGTTAAAGTGCGGGTACTGTGTGGGTCATCCAACCGCACTCTACCCGCACTAATGCCAAACCAGAGAAGTTGAAGATACACCTGACATTAGAGTGCGGGTATTGTGCGGGTTACCAAACCGCACTCCACCCGCACTATTACCAAGACCAGAAGAGCAGAATTGCACCTGACATTAGAGTCTGGGTACTATGCGAGTCATCCAACCGCACTCTACTCGCACTGTTGCTCAAGACAGAAGGTAGAGTTTGCACCTGACAATGAAGTGCGATTCAAGTGCGATCAAAGTGCGATTCCAAGTGCGGGTCAAGTGCGGGTAATTCAACCGCACTCTACCCGCACTATTGCCCAGATATGAGAACTAAAGATGAAGACAACCCATACAGTACGGGTACAGTGCGGGTAATTTACCCGCACTCCACCTGCACTCCAGGTGCGCCAAATCGATTTTTGAAGTTTAAGTGACCTATTTTTGTTGGTTGTATAAATAGAAAATGATAGAAATGTTTTAAAGAGCCTTTGACTCCGTTTTTCAGAGGTTTTACACACTTAGATCTAGAATCTCTCTCTCTCATCCTTACATTCTCTACTCAACTTCAAGGAAGTTAGGAGATTAAAGCCATTTCAAGGAAGGAGATGTTTTCCAAGGGTTATTTCTCTTGACTTTCTCTTATTTTCCTAGTTGTAATGAGTAGCTAAATCCCCTCTAAGGGGTTGATGGAGTAGTTAGTTGAATATTGGGCTTGTACATAAACTTGATATTATATTGATATTCATGTTTATCTTTCATTGATCTATTCTTGTTGTGAATGTTTACCATTGATTTCTTGTGTAGATACATCCTCTTTGCCAGATGTCTTTGTTTTATGTATGAGTATTGCATTTAGATATACATCCTATTTAGTTATTTAATTCTCTAAAGAATAGACGGAACGCCATGAATTTCGACACTTAAACCGCAATCTTAATCTAACCTCGATCGAGTTTCCGGCACTATACATCCTAGGTCGGAGCCCGTGAGAGAGTTAGAAGTCATCACTATACATCCTAGGGTGACTGCGTTTAATCAGTTGAGTCATTATTAGGTAGACGAGCTTCATTTCCAGAATCCGATAAACAACCAACACTATACATCCTAGGTTGGTAGTTTACGACGGATTAATCCCTAATAGGTGGTCCGCACTATACATCCTAGGTTGGCCACCGTCTAAGGATAAATAACCGACTCTATACATCCTAGGTCGGTTACCTTGAATAGTCGTGCTATTGACAAGTTTGTTGCATTACCCAGTATTTACTTTCGTATCCAATAACTCCTTAGTTTCCATCATCTATATATATCCTTCATCCCATTTTCCCCCAACTAGTGTGCATAATTAATTTAGTGTTATCACAGTGTAATTCACCATCTACATCTTCACCATTTTATGTTTCGTTATTATATATGTATACTTTATCAATAACTAATTTTAGCTAGCTCCGCTCCCTGTGGACGACACCCCACTTGCCACCATATTTGTGTTTTCGAACTAATTTAGGCTTCGTGAGGTTTTAACAAATATTGTTGACGGATTGATCTTTTAAAACAAAACGACACTAGAAAAAAACATCTTGTCACATCTCTATGGCTATTCCTGTATTCCCATCAACCTCTAGCTTTCCACCCTTCCTTATGTTCGAGGACATCTGATGTGAATTTTGGGCTAGCTTCTCCATGATCTCATATGCCTCTTGAGCTCTCTTGTCAGCAATTGTACCTCCACAAGCATTGTCCACCATCATCTGCGTAATACTGGAGAGGCCCTAGTAAAAGGAAGTGACCTTCAATTCTTCAGGATAGGTATGTGGTGGAACTTGAGCAAGCAAAAGATAAAATCTCTCCCATGCTTCATGAAATTGTTCCCTGTCCTCTTCACTAAAAGTGGCAATCTTGATCTTCAATTCCCTTGCCTTCGCAGTTGGGAAGAATTTGTTGTAAAACACTTTACAAACTTGGGGCCATGATGTGATCGTACCCGGCCTCAATGCCATGTACCACTGTT
Source organism: Dipteronia sinensis (assembly GCA_033220585.1). Lineage (NCBI taxonomy): Eukaryota > Viridiplantae > Streptophyta > Magnoliopsida > Sapindales > Sapindaceae > Dipteronia > Dipteronia sinensis. The sequence goes on along the minus strand of CM065638.1, from coordinate 50,720,476 downwards.
TGGCATGGTCCTTCTAACAATACTGGAAACAACGCATTTGTAGTTACACCCTAGTCAATACTCTGTCCCGAACTACTATGGGAAATGTCTCCAACACTGCGCTATACTCCTTCATGAATTGAAGACAATCCTAAGATGGAAGCCCATGAAAGGTCGGCAACAAGTTCACATGCATCCCTTCAACTCGTAAAGCCTAGTGGTGTCATCCAAAATGATAGCTGTTGGTTGCTCATCCCTAACTGATGAAAGAGTATACTCCCCAATTGTGAGTCCCAAGTCTTCCTCATTTGTTCCTTGTTCCTTCACTAGTGTATTCACTGGGTTTCCTTTGGCCATCTCTTCTTCAAGGTTGTTGTTCTCAAACTGTCTTATCAATCTTCCAATTCGATGAATATTGTTAACTCCCGGGACTAATTCGCCTGTCAAAGAATGTCTCGCATGCATGTACCTATGCACCTATAAATTCAAAACAACAAACAAGCAAAGTAAAAGAAACACAAATAATAACTTAACTAAACTAAAACTAAATCTAATCACAACTATGTACGCCGATCCCTGGTAGCGGCACTATTTTTGACATGCATTTTTCCGTGGTATGCAATATCAAAAAAAAAATTATAAAATCCCAAGATGCGCTCAACAAGTATAAACTAGTATATGGCAAATAGGGGTATCGTTCCACAGAGATCGAGCAATAGTTATAATTAAATCCTACTTTAATGCTAACTACAAACAATAATTAAATTAAATGATTGATGATTGATGATTGGAGATTAACTAAAATGCAAGCGAAATGCACTAAGATAGTAGGTGATAATAGATGATAAAGGACTAAGGAATTGATAGATTCATTAAATCAAATTATGGGCAAGATGAACTCTCATTAATGAACATTAATCAAATATAACTGAACTAGAGTGTATAGCTTGATTGTATACCACTTATAGGTTCCCAATCTAGAGTGTATAGTATTGGCCACCCATAAATGATTGTTCATAAATGTGCATCTACAAAAATAAAGGATTAATCTCATATAATGTAACTAATTCCATAGTGTATAGAATTAATACTTAATCTCTCACAAGCAATCAATACTAGAGTGTATAGCATTAATTGATCATTCAAGATTAGAAAAGGATAGAGATTAGCCAATCAGGATTACACTTCATGAGTGTACTTGATCGAGTAAAAAATGTCATACATTTTGGCCCTCATACCCTTTCTCTTTGTTTTGATCTTGATCGTTTTTATGTGTATTTATGGCTCTTTTGGTCGTTATTGCAGGCATTTGGTAAAAAGGCATGAGGAGGGGCAAAAAGAACTAATTGGTGCACAAAAGAGATGAAGAATGTAATAGTGCACGGGTAGAACTTCTGTGCACTACCCGTGCAATCACCCGTGCACCGGAAGATGGAATTTGGAAAGATCTCAATGCATGGGTAACTGCATGGGTAACACCCTGTGAAACCACCCGTGCAATCCACCAAACCAGGGAGCAAAGCCGCAGGCGAAGATCAACTGCACTGGTCACCAACCTTGCACTAACCCATGCACATTGTACAAGTCAGGAAGGAAATGAAGATTGCACGGGGTAAATACAGGGTACCTTACCCATGCTATACGTGATTCTCAGCTTGCCACATCAGCATTTTGGCCTAATTTTTAAAGGAACTATAAATAGTTCATATCTAATTTTTTAAAGAGAGACCCACGACCATACACCCATTCCATTCATTCTTTCTCTCTCTAAATCTCAAAAACACTTCTCTCTCAATATATCACCAAAAACCCATCATCATCTTCATCAATTACTACTCACAAGGACATAGGAGAGGGGATTGGAGCTGGAAGAAAGAAGGTTTTACATGGGTCTTTTCTATTTCCCTCCTTTTTATTCTTGTATTCCATTTGTTATGAGTAGCTAAATCCCATTAATGGATTGATGTGATTCACATGTAAATATGGGTATTTGTAATGAACTCAATATCTTTTATTAAAATCTATCTAATTTGTTCTATTCAATGTTTAACTTGATTTCAAAAAGCAATTTGTGTTTGATTGTACATGACTTTCTTCATGAGTTGTTTGAGAAATTATATGTGTAGAGAATTGAGTATACATGATGCTTGGTTCCCTAAGCTCAATTGAATAGGAGGATTGAACAAGGGTACATGACCCAAATGAGATTCGGACTTATTAATCTCACCTAATTCTAATCTTTCATGGGTAATCAAGACTATACATCCTAGGATTGTTTGCATGTGATAGATTAAGCATCAACACTATACATGATAGGTTGGTGATTTTAACAAGTAGATTTGTCCCTTATGTGATAGATGTTCTCTCATTGTATAACCAATTGTGGGTGGCCAATGCTATACATGATGGTTTGGGCACTCACAAGTGGTAAATAACCACTCCTATACATCATCGGGTGGTTGCATTAGTTAATGACCATTAATGTGAGTTCATTCTTTACCCATTGTTTGCTAGTTGAATTCATCAATTCCTTAATCCACATACCATATATCCATACCTTTTTTAGAATAGTACATTTTAATTAGTTTTAGCTTAGCTTGCATCTAAGTTTTATTTCTCTTTAAAACTAAATCAATTTACTTTTCTTGCATTTTTACTTAAGCGTTAGTGTAATCATAACTATCGCTCGATCTTTGTGGAACGATACCCATACTTGCCATATACTAGTTTTATACTTGTTTGAGTGCATCTTGGGATTTTATAAATTTGTTTGAATATTGCATACCATGGCAAAATGCATGTTCAAAATGGCGCCGCTATCGGATATTGGCATACATAGTTGTGATTAGATTTAGTTTTAGTTTTAGTTTAGTTATTTATTATTTGAGTTTCTTTTACTTTGCTTGCATTTTTTGTTTTGAATTTACATATGTATTGCATAGGTACATGCACGGGAGACATTCCTTGAAAGGCGAAATAGTAGCGGGATTTAACAATATTCATCGGATTGGAAGATTGATCAAACAATTTGAGAACAACAACCGTGAAGAAGATATGGCTGAAGAAAATCCACAGAATACACCAATTGAGGAACAAGGAACAAATGAGGATGACTTTGGACACACGATTGGGGAGTACACTCTTCCTTCAGTTGGGGATGAGCAACCAACAGCTATTATGTTGGATGACACCGCTAGATTATACGAGTTAAAGGGGATGCATGTGAACTTGTTGCCGACCTTTCATGGGCTTCCATTTGAGGATTGTCTTCAATTCATGAAAGAGTATAGCGCAGTGTTGGATACATTTCCCATAGTAGTCCAGGACAGAGTATTGACTAGGGCATAATTGCAGATGCATTGTTTCCAGTATTTTCTGAAAGATTGTGCCAAACAGTGGTTCATGGAATTGTGGCCGGGAACGCTCACATCTTGCCCCCAAATTTGTAAATTGTTTTACAACAAATTTTTTACAATTACAGAGGTAAGAGAATTGAAGATCAAGATCACCACCTTTGGTGAAGAGGACGGGGAACCATTTCATGAAGCATGGGAGAGATTTCATCTTTTGCTTGCTCAGGTTCCACCACACACCTATCCTAAAGAATTGAAGGTAACTTCCTTCTACCAGGGTCTCTCCACCATTACTCAGATGATGGTGGGCAATGCTTGTAGGGGTATAATCGCGGACAAGAGAGCTCAAGAGGCATATGAGATCATGGAGAAGCTAGCCCAAAATTCACAACAAAGGTCTTCAAACATAAGAAGGGGTGGAAAGATAGAGATTGATGGGAATACCGGAGTAGCCATATAGATGTCAAGAATGGCTAAGGAAATGCAGTAAGTAAAGGAGTTGATGAAGAATATATTCAAGCCAACAGCTCAGGTGAACCAAACCACAGAGGACACATTGAATAGAGTAGATGGACAATTGGAGCATGAAGAAGCCCAGATGGTAGGAGGGTTCCAAAGGCAGAGGAATGATCCCTACTCCAACCAATACAACCCAGGGTGGAGGAATCACCCAAACTTCTCGTGGAGCAACAACAACAACAGTGCAAACAACCAAGGGTATCAGAATCAAGGGTACAATAGGTTCAACAATCAAGGAAGACCAAGCAACAATCAGTGGGGGAACTCAAGTAATAATTCATAGGGCAACTTCAACACTCAGAAAAATGCTTATCAGTCGAAGGTCAGATCACTTAGAGAAGAATTGAGGGACTTTATCAAAGCAACTGATGAAGATTCGATAGCCATCAGAAACTCCCAAAGTGCAGATGAGCAAATGTTGAAGAACTACATACAGTCAAATGACCAACGGGCGAATAACATGGATGCCTCGATTAGGAGATTGGAGACTCAAGTTACTCAAATTGCAGAGGCTGTGCATAAGCAGGACAAAGGAAAATCCCAGAGTAATAATGAGCATATTAGGGTTATGGAGGTACTTCTAGAGAAGAGTTCAAAGTTGGCCTTAGGTGAGGTAACACAAGACATAAAAATGGTTGTTGAGGATTTTGCAATAAAGAAGACATATGAGTTAGAAGAAACTAGTCCAGTGAAACTTGAGGATCCTGGTGATTTCATCATTCCAGTCACCATTGGAGAGTCAGAAAAAATAGGAGCAGTGCTAGATATGGGAGCAAGTTTCAAGATGATGCCTTTAAAGGTATATAGGCTATTAAAGCTACAGCTCATGAAAGCCACTCCAATTGAACTCAAGATGGCCGACAATTCTCCAAAGACTCATTGTGGAGTAGTTGAAGACGTACAGTTAGACATCCATGGACTGAAAGTTCCAATAGATTTCATTGTGTTGGAAGTGAAGGATGATGACTCCCATGAGAGGGAATGGAAGCTGCTTCTAGGAAGGTCATTTATGGCCACAACTGGTATGGAAGTAAATATGGTTTCAAGGAACTTATCTTTTACTTGTGGTGGGAGCAAGGTTGAATTTCATGTCGACCGACCTGATGAAAGACTTTTTGAAGGATGTTTTGTTTTGGAAATACCGAAGGGACGAAAGAAGAAAAGCAGAGTTGGTGACATTGTAAAGGCATTTGAGTTAGCCACAGAGATGGAAGAAGGGCATCAAGACGGCTTTGAGGAAAAAGAAGCCGTAAAAATGGAAAAGGTAATCTTTGATGAGAAAATGCTTGAAGAGATATCTAGAGATTTTGAGCAAGAATGAGAGAAGGAGTTAGAAGATGAAAACAAAGAGCTTCGTCAAGAAATCAAACTTCTTAAGGAGAAGAATGAAGCTTTGAAGAAGAAAGTGCAAGAACTCTCGGATCTCAACAAAAAGATTGAGAAGAAAATTGTAAAGGAGCAGGGTGAAAAGAAAGCTATTTCGTAAGATTTAGTTGAGTTAGCTAAGCTCTCGGAGGAGTTTGAAGAAGAATACGCAAGAAAAATGAGGAAGTTTTTGATGGAGGTTGAAAAGAAGTCAAATACTTCGAGAGAGGTGAAAGAAGAGCTCAAAAAGAAGAAGGAGGCCTTGAAGATTGCAAAAGTAAAGAAGTGTGACTATATAGTGGAGTTAGACATAGTGGAGAAGGAATTTAAGTCACTCAAGGTGCAACACTCAAAAGGACCCTAAAGCTTCGTTCAAAGAGGGAGTTTTCCTTATACTCTTCCAACTTGTTATTTTTGTTCAAAACTGGGGCACATTAAGGCCCATTGTTACAAGTTTCAAAGGGTTTAGAACAATGAAAATAGGTCTAAGAGGAACCCAAGTGAAGTTAGGAAGATATGGGTTAGAAAGTACATGGTGGATGAAATGAGGGCTAAGGAGAAAGGATCTCTAGGAAGAACTTTGGCACCCATATGGGTGGTCAAGAGAAATGGATCCTTTCACTCGGTCAAAACACCATTGGTTGACCCAAATTCCACCAAACATACTTTACATTGATAAATTGTTTTTTTTTAAGTATTGTTGGATGTCACAAGTTATTTTCTCATGCATTTTAAGTCACCTTGATTGTGAAATATCCTCATGAGCATTTAAAGGTGTAGGTGGTTTTTAGTCTAGAGAAACTTTGCTGTGAAATCCTTTAGTAATTTAGATAATGGAATTTGATAGTGTGAATATGAGTATTTAGATTTATTATATGATAAATAAGGCAAGTATAGTTCATAAATATAGTTTTCATGTGCAGGAAATCTAATCAGGGCACGAAAATTCAAGAGGGTAAGAAAAAGTGCAGAAGGGTGACAACCAGTGTCAGTGCATGGGTAGGACACTCATGTACTACCTGTGCAGTCACCCATGTATCGGGAAAATGGTTGAACTTGAAGGAAACTACATGGGTAGATGCACGGGTAACATACCCGTGTTATACCCTTGCTACAAAGAGGATACATGCAGATCTGAGGCATTTCCATGAGTAACAGCATGAGTACCTTACTCCTTCTATACCCATGCTATCGCAAGTATATATATAAAATGTCTTTTTCGTGGTAGGGCTCACAACTTAAAAAATTCAAAAAACTCATTCTCCCTCCTCTCTTGCTACAACTTGAGGTAATCCGTGTGTCTCACGTTTTCAATTTCTGCAAGAAAGGTACAGATTCTTCCTCTTAACTTGTTTTTTCATTGATTGAGTATAGATTGTATGATTCTCCTCTTCTCTAACCTCTCTAAATAGGCTTGACCTATAAATTTTGAACAACCCATTCAATTTTTCAAGTTTTATTGCATACTCTTTACTGATTGATGATGGGTTTGTTGTGATGGTTTTTGAAGTCATGAATGTAGGCTAAGAGTGCCATAATATGTGCTAATAATGTTTGAATGAATTTTGATGAATTAATTGAGTGATTGCAATGTTTTGAATACATGAAAGTGGCAATGTATCGAAGGAAAAGTGCAGATATTAGTGACTGCACATGTAACTGCACGGGTACCTACCCGTGCTATACCTGTGCGCTGAAAGGTTAATTCTCTGTTTGAAAAACTGCACAAGTGACTGCACGGGTACCTTACCTGTGTTATACCCATGTACTTAGGCAGTCAGGCCAGAGATTGTGCACAGTAAATTGTTGTCTATCCTTGTTGTTTCTTGGAACAATATATTTCTAAATGAGTGTTTTCTTTTACAGATGTTAGGAAGAACAAAGACCCCTGCAAAGAAAAAGGGAACAAGGGAAAGCAAGAAGAAAAAGTTACCTCATCTACCTCCATGCACCTTGAACAGAGATTTTGAGAGACGATTAAATCATTTTAGTCAGAGGGATATTATGGAGGAACATGGCATAGCTCTATCGGAGCTTGTGGATGAAAGGGGATGGAGGGCTTTTGTTAGCTCACCTCCAAGTTTTTGCAGAAGGATAGTGCAAGAGTTTTACACCGGAATGGTTCCTGACGACTTCATGAGAGGAATGGTTGTGATGGTAAGAGGAGTAGAGGTACAAATGATTATAGACAACGTTCAGAGATACCTGAGAACAGAGCTTCCAGAGGACCCACAAGTTCTGAGTGGAATAAAGATGGGGTTACTTGGAACAACTGCTTTGTCAAGAACAATCTGGACCTAGCTAATGATTTGGTTATCAATCTAATGGACTTCTGGGTAAACCCATCATTTCCAATCAAGCACAACAATCTGAAGATGGAACTGGGATTCTGGCATGTGTTCATTTAACACTCACTCCGGCCACAAACATACAGGACGAACGTATCATTTGAGACAGCCACCATACTACATTGCATTAAACAAAACCAGCCAATCAATGTGGCATGGATCATCAAAGCAGAAATCTTGGCGGTAGGAAACAAGAAGTTAGACAAGCAATCATTGATCTTCCTGTGCTTAATCACTGAATTTTGTAGGCAGCAAGGTGTGGATCTTAGCAACGAAAGGTTCGAATGGACACAAGCTGATTTGGATATCAAGACATGGCGCACTTTACAGATAGAATGGGATTTGACAAGCAGCAAGAGGAAAACAGAGAGAAAGAAGACCAAGACGGGAGCAGGTTCAAGAACTCAGTTGATCAAAGGAATGTCTAGTCTTCAGACCTCAGTGGATTCACTTAAATCCACTTTCACCATAGAAATCAAGAATGTCAAGGACAGTATGATAGACCTGTGGACAAATGTCACGGAAATGAGGAAAGACTTGAACTTGATCCTGTACTATAGGAGAAAGAAGTATGCAACTCAACAAGTGTTCACTTCAAGAGGCCCGACGATTGATCCTGACCTACAAGCTGTTATGGAGATATCTAGGAGAGAGAATAAGGAGAGGCTCAGAGCACAACAGGATCCAAAACATAAGGGACCTATGATAGAGAAAGAGGAGTCAGACTCTGATTAAAATAGATTGAGCTATATTTTGCTTGCCTTTATTATTAACTTTTATTTAGTTTCCTTTAGTTAAGTAGGAGTGAACTTTAGAATTTTCATTGCATATTTTTAATTTGGTAGTTGTTTTATTTTAGGACAATTTAGTTTGGATGATTATGGATATTATTTCTGTTTGCGAGATATTTGGTTTGAGATAAATTAGATAATTGTTAACCTTTGTGGTCAGAAATAGTGCTTCAATGTTAGGTTCTTTATCTCTTGGATTCAACACACCGGCCACTTGCAAGCCAAGAGTGCTCATAAAACGGGCGAGAGCCTACTCATTTTCAGTCTACAGCAAGTTCCCACATTGGTTTACTCTTTTCAACTTGAACCCTTGCACTTAATTTTTCAACCTTTCTTTATACGCATGTGTGGATATTTGATGAATGTGAATAGTCTTGGTAAATATCAATTTTGGGTTGCATGTGTGGACAATTTTGAATTCCATATGATGAATTAATTGATTTATTCATTCTTGATTGGATAGGCCAAAGGCTCTTGTGGATATACAGGTTTTCATTTTATATAGCCCAACTCGGTTTGGGGGTTTTGAATTCGTGCATATACCTGTACATGAATGAGCATATGATAGGAATCAGTTTGGGGGTTAATACCCACACTCCGATAATTTGGTGAATAGATGTTTGATGTGGGTGAATTTTAAAGTTTAATTGCCATGTTTACGTAGGATGCCGTATTTTGTGATGAGCCATTGTTGTGTCTTTCATTTTGTGGGCATTGATTGTGCATGATTAATGCATATGGTTGTGTGTTTTGTGTTTGTTTTGTGTGCACCGCTAGGCCTGACTCTCTTGTCTTCAACATTGAGGACAATGTTGGGTTTTTGTTTGGGGGTGTAGACGCCGTGTTCGAGTCATCATTTTGATTTTGAGTCATTTTTCGTGTCAATTTTTAAAAATTGCTGCCCAGCCAAAATTTTTGAGCTTTAATTAGCTTGGTGAGATAATCTTGAGCAAAGTGTTGGTGGCGAATTTATGTATGCTTTGTGTGCTTGTTCATAGCTCTTAGTTACTTTAGGGGTCTCACTTGCATTACATGGGTTAGTCCCATCTTTTGGTGTTTGAGTTGAGAGGACTTGGTGCTCAACCCTTGGGAGTTTCACAAACACAAGCCAAAAGTGTGAAATTCAAGGGAAAATGTTTTTTTTTTCAAATCTTTAAACACGTTACAAACACCATGCATAGTCTCATTACACCAAAATCATCATGTGTTGTAAGTTCCTCATATTTTGATTGGCTTATTTCGTTGACAAACCATATTGGGGATTAATTTTGTAAGGGTAAATTAGGCCTCATTGGGTGTGATCAAGCATCAAGGACATCATCTCTCTCAAGAACACTTCAAAGGTATATCACATGCTTAATTCTCTTTGAAGAGGTTTTAGTTGCACACACTCACATTCTATACTTTTGTATTGACATGCATGTATTGTTGCACACACACACTTCTTGCATTTTGGAGTTGATGGGCTGCACAGTGGGTTAGGCCACATGCAAGGCCACTTGTACATGTCGCCTGACAAGTCGCCTTAGACTTAAGTTTTTCCCACAATGTGTTAGGTGACATGCAAGGCCACTTGTGCATGTCGCCTACAATGTCGCCTTAGACGTGTATTTTTCCTCCAGTGTGTAAGGCGACTTCATAGGCGACTTGGGAATGTCGCCTTACATGTCGCCTCTGACATCTTGATTTTTCCACAGTGTGTAAGGCGACTTCATAGGCGACTTGGGAATGTCGCCTTACATGTCGCCTCAGGCAACATGTTTTCTCATAGTATGTTAGGCGACTTCTAAGGCGACTTGCTCAATTCGCCTTGCATGTCGCCTTTTTCACCCGAACTGGGCATTTCGGGAATTTCACACCAGCTCATTTTTTGGTCCCTATAAATACATCTTTTTCTCCACCATTTAGACCTAGAGCTCTGAAAATATATCTCTAAGTGAGAGAAAGTAAATCCATGAGAGTGAGAGCTCCAAGAAGTCCTTTTTACTCAAGCAAACTCATACCCATGTGCATTTAAGCTCCTTTCTTGCATCTATTCTTTATAGGTCTTCATGCTTTTCTTGACTAGGTAATCAAACAATTCTTAGAACTTCCTTTTCATCTCTATGTTCATGTTTACCTAGGGTTAGCAATTATTTGTTAATTAATTGCATGTTTATTTGGTTTAGCATCATTTGAGTATGTTTGTGATTATGTTTTTTTGGTTGAGATTGTATGTTCATTGATAGCTAGCATTTAGGAGGATTTTACCCTTCTAGCTAAATCTTCGTGCATTTGCATATAGATATTGATATCTAGGATTTGCACTCATTGACATCTTTAAATCCTTAGATAAGCATTTAGTGTTGCCTAGCATTAATTGTATGTTAGAATATTTTTACATATTCACATAGGTTGTTTAACCTCTTCATTGATTGTTAAGCTTCATGACTAAGTGGATTAGTGCACAAGCTTGTGGTCTATAATCACTATTAAAGGCCCGTTGGGTAGAGTGAAAGTGTTAGTAACCAAGTAGGTGTGACTTGAGGTCAACATAGGTTGTAAACTTTCATTCAAATAGTGGATTTTAGGACGGTATGTGGCTAGAAGGATAGCCCGTGAGTTTTGCCCAGTTGGAGGGTTTCTCACGTAAATCAATCCTTGTGTTTTTATTGTTTTCCGTATGTTTATGTTGGATTGGTTGATTGCTAACATGGGGTAGGACTATTAAAATTGATTAAGTCAAAAAGTTGGTAATAAATCAACTAAAACCTATTCATCCCCCCCCCCCCCCCTCTAGGTTAGTAGACACACGCTATATAGTATTTTCAATTGGTATCAGAGCGGGTTCCTAGATACACTTAGGTGATCCATGCTCTTTGTATGTCTTGCATTTTGTTTGTGTTTGTTGTATCATTAACATTCATCTCATTCATACCCAAACACTATGAGTGGAAACGGAAGTGGAAATGAGGGAGCCTCTAGCACAAGACCCCATTTGCTCACCGGAGTAAACTATGCCTCTTGGAAAGGCAAGATGGAGTCTTACATTTGCCAAATAAATGACCGAGCATGGATGGCAATTGAAGATGGCTACACTCCTCCTAAAAAGACTCTTGCAGATGAAAGTGTAGTTCCCAAGCCAAAGTCGGAATGGTCAACTCAAGAGTTCGAAGCATCCAAGTGGAACAACAAGGCTATGCATGTCATTCTTTGTGCAATCGATGACAATCAGTACAAATTGATCCAAACAACAAGAATTGTAAAAGTGGCATAGGAGATTCTAGAGACAGCCCATGAGGGAACCGAGGTGGTCAAGGACTCCAAGCTTCAAGTCCTCCAAACACAATTCGAGCAAATTAGAATGGAGGAGGATGAGTGCTTCAACGACTTTCAAGTAAAGTTGATGGACATAGTCAATCAAAGCCATCAACTTGGTGACCCCTATTCGGATAGAAGAATCAACCAAAAAATTATGAGGTCGGTTCCAGCAAGACTTGAGTAAAAGTGACGGCTCTTGAGGAGAACAGTGATTACAAGAACGTGAAGCCAAGTGAAGTTATTGGAAGACTTCTAGCATATGAGTCTAGGTGGACTCCTACACCTACACCTCCAAAATAGTAAAAGAGTATTGCTCTGAAAACTTCCAAAGTAGAGAAAGAGGAAGATGACTCACATGAAGAGATGGCCCTCATGGTGAAAAGATTCAAGAAGTTTATCAATTTTGAGAAGAAGGGATTTGGATCCAAAGGAAAGGAAATGAAGAAGAAGACTCATTTCAAGAAGCTTGAGTCAACTGAAGACAAGCCCACAAGAAGAGGGATTCAATGCTTCGAATGTGGAGGTTTCGGACACATCTTCATGGATTGTGGCAATTTAAAGAACAAGAAGAAAGGAAAGGCTATGGCCACCACGTGGAGTGATGGTGATGACTTGGAAGAAGAAGGAGAATCCTCGGATGATAAGGATCATGTGGCAAACTTTATTTCCTTTGCATCTTCTCTCAAGAGTAAGAAAGCAATAGATGATGAAGAGAAAGAGAAACAAAGTGAAGATGACTCTAGTGATGGTGACTCTTCATCCCATTCAACATATATGGATGTAGGAGGAATGGATCTCGAAGGGTTCATTGAGCATTTTCAAAGCTCAAGATTGAAGATGAAGAAAGAGATTCAAAGGCGAAAGGGTGAGAATCTCAAGCTATCTACCGAAGTCACTCACCTAAATAGAGAAGTAAAGATAGCAAAAAGAAATGTGGAATTGATGGAAAAGGAGCTTGAAGAAGCAAGAGAGATCATTGCTAAGATGACTTCAACTACGAAGAAACTCGACCACAAGTTAGGAGTTGGCAAGAGGCCAAATGATAAGAAGGGTCTTGGCTATGAAGATGACAAAGAGACCTCATCTTCAAGCAAGACTGTGTTTGTCAAGAGCTCGGACATCAAAGAGCCTCCACCCCCACAACATCCTAGGAAGAAGATTGAACTAGGAAAGTGCTCTAAGGATTCTCAAGTTAAGGTAGCACAAGGGAAACAAGCTCAAGCTCAATCAACAAGGGTTCATCAAGCAAGTTTCCCTCAACCCAAATACCATCAAGCCAAGAAGCAATTCATGCAAGGTCAACTAAGGAAGCAATCCATTCCAACTCAACAACAGAGAAGGAGAGAACCAATCCAACACCAAAGGCAAGCTCAAATGTGTGGGAAAGCCCCTTTGTATTCACAAGGGAATGATATGTCTTCTTATTTTATTCCCACTTGTCATTTTTATGGTGTTGATAGTCACATTAGACCTAATTGCTTCAAATACATTGAAATGTGTAGAATCAAGAGCATGATTGAAAGAAATAGAGCTATAGCCAAAATGCATGTTCCTAGAAAATCTAGAGCCAATTTGCATGATCCTAGGAAATCTAGAGCCAATGTGACTAATACCACTAGGAATAAGAACATTTCACCTACGTGGATTAGAAGAGATGACTACTTTTGCTATGTGGCTCAAATTGCCTTGAAGGCAAATGCCTCTAACACTTGGTATTCGGATAGTGGGTGTTCTAGGCATATGACGGGGAACAAGAGTTTCTTTAAATCCCTTGTCTTGGAGGATGGAGGATTTGTCACCTTTGGTGATGGATCTAGAAAGAAAGTCATAGGGAAAGGAACCATTTCCATTCCCGATTTACCCTCATTGTCCAATACTTTACTTGTTGATGGCTTGCAAGCTAATCTTATAAGCATTTCTCATCTTAATGATGATGGACTCTCTGTCTTGTTTAACAAAAATGATTGCTCTATTTTAATGCCAAATGGACAAACCTTGCTAAAAGGAAAGAGATCTAGTGACAATTGCTATTGTCTTGAAGCTAGTGCTATCTCTTGCAATATGTCCAAGTGTGAGGAAGTTGAGTTGTGGCATCAAAGACTTGGCCACATGAACTATCGAGATTTGAGGATCTTAGATAAGTTCAAGGTTGTGCGTGGCCTCCCTAAGCTTGGGAAGAAAGTCGATGGCGTTTGTGGACCTTGTCAACAAGGGAAACAAACCAAAAGTATGCACAAAAAAGGCAAATATCTTGCCACCAAGGAGCCATTAGAGCTTCTACATATGGACCTTATGGGTCCCATGCAAACCGAGGGTCTCGGTGGCAAGAGATACATATTTGTTTGTGTTGATGATTTCTCTAGATTTACATGAACATATTTTCTTAGAGAAAAATCTGAAACATTTGAAAATTTTAAAATGCTTTGCACTAAAATTCAAAATGAAAATAACTCACACATTAAAAGCATTAAAAGGATTAGGAGTGACCATGGGAGGGAATTTGAAAATGCTTGTTTTGAAAGCTATTACATTAGCTTAGGCATTTCCCATGAGTTTTCGGCTCCTAGAACTCCTCAACAAAATGGGGTTGTTAAGAGGAAGAATAGGGTCCTTCAAGAGATGGCCCGTGTGATGTTGCTTAGCAACAATAACCCTAGGAACCTTTGGGCCGAGGCCGTCAATACGGCCTGCTACGTAGGAAATAGAGTCTTCCTAAGGCCCGGTACTAGGCAAACCTCATATGAATTATGGAAGGGTAGAAAACCAAATGTTATCTACTTCCACTCATTTGGGAGCAAATGCTACATTCTAAATGACCGAGATCAACTTGGCAAGTTTGATGCCAAGAGTGATGAGGGGATTTTCATTGGCTATGCCCTTAATAGTAAGGCCTATAGAGTTTTCAATTTAAAAACTCGGAGTGTCATAGAATCATCTAATGTTGTCATAGATGATTGTAGGCCTAAGATTAGAGACCATGATGAGGAGATCATTGTGCTTGATGATTATTCCTTGGAGAAGAATGGTGAGACTTCAATTGATGTGAAGTCAAGTCTTGATGAAAAGGTCATTCAACCTCTTGATAGAGATCCATCCTTGGACTCTAAAGAACCCGCTCCATGGGTTAGACATCTCCACAACAAGAATGACATTCTTGGAGATGTGAATAAGGGTGTTAGGACTAGGAGTCAAATAGCTAATCAAATTAGCTATACTTGTTACACCTCTCAAATTAATCCCAAAAAGGTTGATGAAGCCTTGAATGATGAGTTTTGGGTTCTTGCCATGCAAGAAGAGCTAAACCAATTTGAAAGAAATGAGATTTGGACTCTAGTTCCTAGAACCAAGGGCACTAATGTCATATGCACCAAATGGGTATATAGGAACAAGTCGGATGAAAATGGTAACATTGTGCGTAACAAGGCTAGACTTGTGGCACAAGGATACTCTCAAATTGAGGGTATTGACTTTGAGGAGACTTTTGCTTCGGTTGCCCGTCTTGAGTCCATAAGGCTTCTTTTATCCATATCATGTGTGTACAAGTTCAAATTGCATCAAATGGATGTTAAGAGTGCCTTCCTCAATGGTGTCTTGCATGAGAAAGTGTTTGTTAAGCAACCCAAGGGGTTTGTGGACCACATCACCCCAACCATGTCTATCGCCTCAAGAAGGCTTTATATGGGTTGAAACAAGCACCGAGGGCTTGGTATGAGCGCCTCACTCTCTATCTTGTTGACAATGGCTACTCAAGAGGTAGTGTCGACAAGACGTTGTTCATCAAGGGCAACAAAGAAGAGCTTTTCATAGCTCAAATATATGTTGATGATATTGTTTTTGGCTCCACCAAAAAATCCAAAGTCCAACAATTTATTGATGTCATGTCTCATGAGTTTGAGATGAGTCTTGTTGGGGAGCTCAATTACTTTCTAGGTTTGCAAATCAAGCAATTGCATGATGGGATTTTCATATCCCAAGCTAAGTATGCTAAGAACCTAGTGAAGAAGTTTGGTCTTGAGAATGGTAAACATTGTGACACGCCCATGAGTACCACCTTGAAACTAAGCAAGGATGCTAGTGGCAAGAGTGTGGAACAAAGTCTTTATAGTGTCATGATTGGTAGCTTGCTTTACTTGACCGCAAGTAGGCCCGATATAGCCTTTAGTGTGGGTGTGTGTGCTAGGTACCAAGCGGATCCTAAGGAATCCCATCTCTCCTCCGTGAGTAGAATCATTCGATATGTGAATGTGACATTTAACTATGGGATATGGTACTCTTTTGACACTAATGCTAGCTTAGTTGGCTTTAATGATGCAGATTGGGCAGGAAATTGTGATGATAGGAAGAGTACATTGGGCTGTTTCTTCTTCCTAGGTAACAACTTGGTCTCATGGTTTTCCAAGAAGCAAAATTCCATCTCTCTATCCACAGCTGAAGCGGAATACATAGCCGCCGGGAGTACTTGCACACAACTCCTTTGGATGAAGCAAATGCTTGTGGATTATGGCTTTGATCAAGGTACTCTAACCCTTTTTGTGATAACATGAGTACAATCAACATTTCAAAGAATCCGATTCAGCACTCTAGGACAAAGCACATAGACATTATGCATCATTTCATTAGAGAGCTAGTTGAAAACAAATGCATTGAACTTGATCATGTTGGCACGAATGATCAACTAGCAGACTTATTTACAAAGCCCTTAGACTCAACTAGGTTCAAGTCACTTAGTAGGTCTATTGGAATTTGTCATATGCCTTGATGAGTTTTGGTGATTGACCCCTTATGGGGAGCTCAAGCAAAGAGAGCAACCTTGCATGTTGAAATAAGCAAAAGCTTGATCAACGTTATGCTTCTTTATTAATTGCTTGAGTATTTTTGGTTGTGCCTATATATATATATATATATATATATATATTCTTATATGGTTTTTTATTCAATAAGTGTGCCTTGCTTGCTTTGTAATCCATGTCACCTCTATGTTCAAACATGCATTTTTGGATTAGGAGAATTGATTGGGAAGTACATTTGAATGACCTAAAATTTATCTTCATGACATGTGACTTGATTTTGACATGCTAAAATATGATGCATGAATTGTGTGTGCAAATGTGTGTGGAAGCACCTTGACAAAGCTAAACTCAATAAGGACCTTGTGTCCATGCAATAAATAAGGATGTCTCATCCAATTTAGCTTTGGCTCTTTTTAATGGTTGAACAAGACAACAACCAATAAGGATTCTATATCCATTCAATTAATAAGGATTTTATATCCATGTCTTGATTGACCATTAAGGATTGACATGGTTGCTTGTGTGTGCTCAAACTTTTAAAAGCTATATTTTGTTAATTATGGCAAAAGGGTGCAAATTGGTTTGAATTCCTTTGGAACCCTTTTGATGTTCACTTTGCCAAATACCGTTTGCTTGAACTATGATGTTACATGTCTTACATCCAAAGCAACTAAGTCACGCATTTTCTTCTTAAAAATAAAACCTCAATGATTCTCTCTCAATTAATTAAGTTCCATAAAGTTGTTGTATATGATTATGCACTTATCTTGCAAATAACTCTCTTTGCTAAAGTGACCCGTTTGGGGAAAGCTCCCTTGCCTATCTCGTGACAAAAAGGGGGAGTAGTGTGGTTTATTCAACGGGGTTGCATATTTGAAGAGATTGTCCCGTTGAGGGGGAGTAACCTATTTAGGGGGAGCATTTGCATTGGTTGCTTGTTGCATGTTGTAGTTTTTCTTTTGTTATGCAAATTGCTTTTATTTATTATCTCTCTTGATCACCTCACATACACTTGTCTTGAAAAGTGTAGTCTCATTGTTTTGTAGGGATGGTGGCTATTCTACAAGAGCTTGAAGATTTGAAGACCTAGTATCTAGGTATCTATTTGTAATGTAGAATATCTTTTTGTTGAACTCTTGTTTTTATTCTTTATTGTAAGGATGATTTGTGAGTGGTGGTTTTGTCACGAAATAGACAAATGGGGAGATTGTAAGTTCCCCATATTTTGATTGGCTTATTTCGTTGACAAACCATTATGGGGATTAATTTTGTAAGGGTAAATTAGGCCTCATTGGCTGTGATCAAGCCTCAGGGAAATCATCTCTCTTAAGAACACTTCAAAGGTATATCACATGCTTAATTCTCTTTGAAGAGGTTTTAGTTGCACACACTCACATTCTATGCTTTTGTATTGACATGCATGTATGGTTGCACACACACACTTCTTGCATTTTGGAGTTGATGGGCTGCACAGTGGGTTAGGCGACATGTAAGGCCACTTGTACATGTCGCCTGACAAGTCGCCTTAGACTTAACTTTTTCCCACAGTGTGTTAGGCAACATACAAGGCCACTTGTGCATGTCGCCTCTAATGTCATCTTAGACGTGTATTCTTCCTCCAGTGTGTAAGGCGACTTCATAGGCGACTTGGGAATGTCGCCTTACATGTCGTCTCTGACATCTTGATTTTTCCACAGTGTGTAAGGCGACTTCATAGGCGACTTGGGAATGTCGCCTTACATGTCGCCTCAGGCCACGTGTTTTCTCACAGTGTGTTAGGCGACTTCCAAGGCGACTTGCTCATGTCACCTTGCATGTCGCCTTTTTCACCCGAACTGGGCATTTCAGGAATTTCACACTAGCTCATTTTTTGGTCCCTATAAATACATCTTCTTCTCCACCATTTACACCTAGAGCTCTGAAAATATATCCCTAAGTGAGAGAAAGTAAATCCAAGAGAGTGAGAGCTCCAAGAAGTCCTTTTTACTCAACCAAATTCATACCCATGTGCATCTAAGCTCATTTCTTGCATCTATTCTTCATGGGTCTTCATGCTCTTCTTGACTAGGTAATCAAACAAGTCTTAGAACTTCCTTTTCATCTCTATGTTCTTATTTACCTAGGGTTAACAATTATTTGTTAATTAATTGCAAGTTTATTTGGTTTAGACTGATTTGAGTATGTTTGTGATTATGTTTGTTGGTTGAGATTATATGTTCATTGATAGCTAGCATTTAGGACGATTTTACCCTTCTAGCTAAATCTTCATGCATTTGCATTTAGATATTGATATCTAGGATTTGCACTCATTGACATCTTTAAATCCTTAGATAAGCATTTATTGTTACCTAGCATTAATTGCATGTTAGAATATTTTTACATATTCACATAGGTTGTTTAACCTCTTCATTGATTGTTAAGCTTTGTGACTAAGTGGATTAGTGCACAAGCTTATGGTCTATAATCACTATTAAAGGCCCGTTGGGTAGAGTGAAAGGGTTAGTGACCAAGTAGGTGTGACTTGAGGTCAACCTAGGTTGTAAACTTTCATTCAAATAGTGGATTTGAATGAAATTATGTGGCTAGAAGGATAGCTCGTGAGTTTTTCCCAGTTGGAGGGTTTCTCACGTAAATCAATCCTTGTGTTTTTATTGTTTTCCGTATGTTTATGTTGGATTGGTTGATTGCTAATATGGGGTAGGACTATTAAAATTGATTAAGTCGAAAAGTTGGTAATAAATCAACTAAAACCTATTCACCCCCCCCCCCCTCTCTAGGTTAGTAGACACACACTATATAGCATTTTCATGTGTCATAGAACATGCATCGTTAAAGTGGCCTGCTTGACTGGGACTTTTATTCCCTTGGTAGATGGATTCTTTGAGGTGATATTAGGCATTAGGCAATGTGTGTTTTAGCCACTTAAAAGGCCAAATACTTCCCATCCTTAATTTGTGTGCTCCCATGCCAATTTTAAAGCCAAACTCATTTAGACTTGTTCTTTCTACACCCTTATTATCAATTACCCAAAGAACCCTAACACTAAGCCAACCTTCACTTAATGGATCTTGTTCACGCTTAGGAATGAATGTAAAATGTGCTCTAAATTGTCAAATGGCGTGTATCGAGGCAAACAAGTGTTGAGTTGTTAAAATATGTGCAAAAGTCAAAGGCAAGAAAATAAAGCAAAGAAACAATCAAACGAAAAGAAAAGAAAAGAAAAAGAGAAGCAAAAAGAAAGAATGAAAAGAAATATGCTTCAATTGCCTTGTTTAAATTGAAAACACTACTCAAAGGGGTAACAAGAGTAGTCAGAAATTGCACTTGAAATTTTATGAATGCCTGGACGCTTTATTTTATATTTGTGTTTAGAAGTGGTGTTGCATGAGAATGAAATGTTTAGAAGTAGAATGTATTGCCTTAACTTGGTTGATTAGTGCATTGTGCCTAAATTCCCATTCTTCCTAATCACCAATCACCTTAACCCCATTACAACCAAATGGAAAAGACCTAGTTGATCATAGGGGAAATCTAACTTGGGAATATTTGTCGATGCATGCTCTTTCCACCTTCATGGCACTTGGTTCTTTCATGAGACTGTTTCACTAAAAAGAGTGTTTATCTTGTATGAACTGTATGCAACAACTTTATTTCCATTATATAAACTCTTTTGCATACATATTGCATGAGTGTGAATCTAGGTTCTGAGAGGAAAAATGAGAGAGAGAGCCCATGTGAGAACTTAGGTTGAAGCGAATTATGCTTGGGGTGTGAGAGTGAGTAGTTTACAAAGCAAGGGCGCTTAAAGTGTGGGATTTGTGTCGTGCGAGTTTCCCTCTTGTTGTGCCTTGGAGTTATTTAGAACATTTTGCATTAGCATCTTCCTCACTCTCATTATCTTTGACTTATCTCTCAGTTTCGAGTCTAGGTACTTTTAGATCGAGTCCTTGTTTGTGTGTTTAGAGTCCATATCTTTGTTATGATTGGAGTTTGCTCGGGGACAAGCAAAGGTTTAGTTTGGGGGTATTTAATCGAGCCAAAATGTCGTACATTTTGGCCCTTATACCCTTTCTCTTTGTTTTGTTCTTGAGCATTTTTATATGTATTTATGGCACTTTTGGTCGTTATTGCAGGCATTAGGTAAAAAGGCATGAGAGAGGCAAAAAGGACTAATTGGTGCACAAAAGAGATGAAGAAGGCAATAGTGCACGGGTAGAACACCCGTACATTGCCCGTGCAATCACCCGTGCACCGGAAGATGGAATTTGGAAAGATCTTAGTGCACAGGTAACTGCACGGGTAACACCCGTGCACCACCCGTGCAATCCACCAGACTAGGGAGCAGAGCCTCGGACGAAGATCAACTGCACGAGTAATGCATGGGGTCACCTACCCGTGCACTAACCAGTGCACATTGCACAAGTCAAGAAGGAAATGAAGATTGCACGGGTAAATACACGGGTACCTTACCCGTGCTATACGGGATTCTCAGCTCGCCACATCAGCATTTTGGCCTAATTTTTTAAGGAAGTATAAATAGTTTCATATCTAATTTTTCAAAGAGAGATCCACGACCATACACCCATTCCATTCATTCTTTCTCTCTCTAAATCTCAAAAACATTTCTCCCTCAATACTTCACCAAAAACCCATCATCATCTTCATCAATTGCTACTCACAAGGACATAGGAACTTCATGAATTGCATTTCATGCTCATGAATTAGGAACTTGTTCCTTAGAAAGTTTGATTCCATGCCTAAAAGGTAACATACCTTTCTTGGAATCTTGCATGGAAAACCTAGACAAGATTTTGTCTATGTATGAAGCTTAGGGATAGTGCAATCGTTTTATTCTTTCTATCCCTTATTATTTGGATACCTAGAATAAAACTTGCTTCTCCTAAGTCCTTCATATCAAATTGTTTTGCTAACCATTCTTTTACTGATGTCAATACTCCCACATCGTTTCCAATGAGTAATATATCATCTACATAAAGAATAAGGAAAACCAACTTGTTACCTTTGATCCTTTTGTATACACAAGGTTCTTCAAGGTTCTGTAAAAATTCCAAAACCTTTTACAGCTTGGTCGAACCTTATGTTCCAGGATCAGGATGCTTGCTTTAATCCATAAATTGATTTCTGCAACTTGCATACCTTTTCCATTCGGCCCTTTTCAATGAATCCTTCTGGTTGCATCATATAGATGCTTTCGTCAAGACTTCCATTAAGGAAAGCTGTCTTGACGTCCATTTGCCAAATCTCTAAATCTAAAGATGCTGCAATGGATAAGAGTATCCTAATGGATTTAAGCATGGCCACAGGAGAGAAGGTTTCCTCGTAATCGATACCTTCTTTCTGTGTGTAACCTTTAGCTACCAATCTAGCTTTAAAGGTTTCCACCTTTCCATCCATACCTTTTTACCTCTTGTATACCCACTTGCACCCAATGGGTTTTATCCCTTTAGGCAAGTCTACAAGGGACCAGACTTTGTTATCGAAAATGGATTCAATCTCAGATTGCATTGCCTTTTGCCAATGGTGACAATCAACATCCTCCATTGCTTCTTTGTACATGTAGGGATCATCATCGTCAGGGAGATTCTCAATAGATTCTCCTAGACCGATGTATCTTTCAGGTTGGGTTCTAACCCTCCCACTACGACGAGGAATGATAGGTTGTTGATTTTGTGTTGGAGTGGAAATTACAATTGGGTTAGGTTGTGAAACCTCCTGTGGAATTGTATCTCCTGACATATCATTCAGGACAATTCTACTTTTGGGAACAAAATCATTCATATAGTCCTTTTCCAGAAATGTAGCATTTGTTGAAACAAACACTTTTAGATCTGAAGGACTATAGAAATAATATCCTTTAGTTCCTTTTGGATACCCCACAAATATGCATGTTTCTGAACGGGACTCCATCTTTTCTGTCTTTCCTTTTAACACATGTGCAGGACAACCAAATATCCTTATGTGTTGTAAACTAGGCTTTCGCCCAATCCACAACTCATATGGTGTTCCAGGAACCGACTTTGATGGTACCACGTTTAGAATATATATTGCAGTTTGTAGAGCATATCCCCAAAAAGTAATAGGAAGTGTTGAATAACTCAACATAGACCTAACCATGTTCAAAAGAGTTCCATTTCTCCTTTCTGCTACCCCATTTTGTTGAGGTGTACCTGGTGCAGTAAACTGAGAAACTATCCCATTATCAATAAGATATTGCTGAAACTCACAAGATAGATATTCTCCACTACGATCAGATCTCAAGATTTTTATGCGTTTCTCAAGCTGATTTTCTACTTCAGCTTTGAATGCTTTGAACTTGTCAAAAGCATCCGACTTATGTTTCATGAGATACACATAACCAAATCTTGAGTAATCATCTGTGAAGGTGATGAAGTACTCATATCCACCTTTAGCTTGAATGCTCATAGGAACACATACATCAGTGTGTATTAGTCCTAAACATTCAGTGGCTCTTGCACCTTTGGTATTGAATGGCCTTTTGGTCATTTTACCTTCCAAACAAGATTCACAAGTTGGTAGATCATCAACCTTTAAGTCACTTAAAGGTCTGTCACATACCAATCTTTTAATCCTATTAAGGTTAATGTGACCTAGGCGTAAATGCCAAAGGTAGGTTTCATCTTTTGATAATTTTACTCTTTTATGATTAGGTTCCGTTATTTCTGTGTCTAACGAGTGAGAGATATTTCTATGCAAAAAGAATAGACCGTTTTCCAATGTACCTTTGCAAACAATTTTGTCATTCTTACTAATAATAAAAGCTTTATTAAAAGTAACCGAATATCCAAATTTCTTTAAACAAGAAACTGAAATTAAATTCCTCTTGAATTGAGGTACATAATAAACGTCTATTAAATCTAAATGCCTACTAGAATCTATAATAACTCTAATATCTCCCACTGCACTTGCAGACACTAACGATCCGTTGCCCAAGCGCAAATTGATTTCGTTCTTATTCAGCCTTCTCCTTTCTTAGAACCCCTGTAAGGAATAACAAACATGATTAGTGGCTCCAGAGTCTATGATCCAAGAATCTGTAGAATCTGCCAGAAAACATGTTTCAAGATAATTAATATTACCTTCTTCCTTCTTGTTCTGGGACTTTGGGCAATTTCTTTTCCAATGTCCCTTTTCACCACAAAGGAAGCATTTCCCTTTGATCTTGGTTACTTTCTTGGTCTCCTTCTTGGTAGGCCCAAGTTTCTTTTTCTTCTGTTGTTTCTTGACCTTTTGACGGGTCTTAACAGTAGCAACTTTACCAACCATATGAATCTCTTGACCTTTGCTTTTCACAAGGATCTTTTCAATGCTTTGAACATCTTGCATCAGGCCGTGCAAGGTGTATTCCTTTTTGTTCAAGGTGTAGTCCAACTTGAACTGATCAGAGGAATCTGATAGTGAGTTGACAACCATGTCAATTTTGGTCTCACCATCTATCTCAACGCCATTTAATTATGCAATATTTAGATGTGCTATGACTTTCATCATGTGATCTTTCACAGCCTGTCCAGGTTTCATCCTAAGGTTCATAAAAGCAGTCACTGCCTCTCTTAGTCGTCCTAGACCTCATAGCAAACATCTCTTCCAAGGACATCATAATATCAGCAGCAGACCCCATTCCTTCATGCTGCTGTTGCAACACGTCGGAGATAGTAGCCATAATGTAACATTTGGCCATATCATCTGAGGTCTTCCACTGTTCATACTCATCTCTATGCAAAATACTTGATTCATTATTAGGAGCAGGTGGTTTAGGAGTAGTTAGAACAAACTTATGTTTTTCACTTTACAGCAACAACCCAATTTTCCTTTTCCATGTGACATAATTATCTATAGTTAAAGTGTTATCTTTCAGGATGTTCATAAGTGATGGGGTCATGATTTCTGAATAAAACAAAAAGCATATATAAGTAAATAATCATGATAAAGCACTTTCGAATATTTATCTTGAATTAATTAAATAACTCAATCGTGAAAAATTCAACGGTGATCCAACACCCATAAATGTTACGCCTCCTTCGGGAGTTCGCACCATTTACTAGTTGGACTAGGTCCCACCTAATTGTTAACATAACCACCAGCGTTTTCAATTTTAGCCTTGCAATTTTATTAACAAGAACTCTCGGGAGGATATTAATAAAATTACATTGAGTGTATTACCAAGATATCGACCCTCAATTTTCTTTCACGAAAATCCCTCCTCTAGGGGTAGATCTCGTTTGAGTCAATTGTCTAGTCTATCCTTGTAAGGAAGTATTTTGCTAAATTCCATTTATGGACGCCCCTCGGGGGGATTACCAATAAATAATAAAGCTCAACTAACCTTGGAGGCCATAGGTGTTCTAACACACCTTCTCCCACTCAATTATTTAAGGCGTGTGATTAAATTCCAAAGAATGATTTTACCAAGTTATCTAGATGCCAATTAGATACCTAAATCATTCAATGCATGTTCATACCAAAAGAGATATATGGGTGGCACTCCTATTCTATATGACATGTTATCATACAATAACAAATATTGTAATAATTATACATAAAAATAAATAGCCACAATTTTGGTCCATCCTAGAAAAGCATGTAAATTACAATTGTACGGAATACAAAAAACTCCTTTCTTAGCGAACAAGACTTCAACCGACCATCTTGCGCACGTAATTCGCGCGCCCGAAGATCACCAAGAAGCCCATGCGCACGCCTAGCCCATGCAAGGGCATGAGCTGCCGCATGGCCAGCCCATGCATGGGTTGCGCGCGCTGCTGCACCTCCACAAGCGCAGCTGCACGCTTGGTTGCGTGCGCGCTTGTTGTCTCGGTGCGCGCGGGTGCCAAGCTCGGTTCCGGATGCTCCAATTTCTTCAAATCTTCGAGTCTTCGAATCTTGAATATATTACAACTTATTTTATACAATAAAATACTGCAGAATTTTTTTATTTATTATTATTTACAAATAAAAAAAACTGCACAAAAAAAAACTGCAGTATTTTTAATACATTAAAAAAAAACTGCACTATTTTATATAACAAAAAAAAAAATTAAGCAACTATCAAGAAGGAACTTGTGACGATAATAGGCCACCCTTCTTGTTACAATTCCAAAACAAAAATTACATGGAAAATCTAGGACCAACATTGAGCAATAACAATTCACTTTATAACAACATATATAAATCCATACATTCGACATGTAATTATATATGCGAATACCTAGAGTGCCATCTCTTTCTAAAACATGCATAATCACAATAAAAAGAAATAGATTCACGTATATATACGTTAATTAATTAAAGGGTACAACCAGGGCTCTGATACCAATTGTAGGGAAAAATTAACTAAAATTGCAGCGGAAGGCGAAAAATAGATTTTCGTATAGTTTAAAATTTTTCTAAAGATTTGAACCTTAACCCTTTAATTAATTAAACACAAATATACGGTTAGAGTTAAATACCTCTTGCCGCGTGATCCGATTAACTTACGTCGATGGTAATCCGCAAGATCTTCAATCATAGCACGTACGTGAATCACCTAGGAGCGTGGTCTCCCTTTTTTCTTTGAATTGCTTACCTGAGAATGGATGTATGGAACTTCTGATCCTGATCTTCAATCCCAAAACACCAAGAGCCTAAAAAAATAGTTCCGGTCACTTTTGAATTCACAATCGATATGATTGGAACTCGCGTAACCCTAAATCGAAAGTGTGCACAAAACCTTTTGATGTTAAAGGCTTGCAAGTGCACTATTGAATGAGAACTTATTTTTCTTTTTCTCTCTTGGCCGAAATTCTATGTGTATTGAGTAAGATTTTTATTTTTCAAAGCAAACAAAAATCT
Source organism: Dipteronia sinensis (assembly GCA_033220585.1). Classification (NCBI taxonomy): domain Eukaryota; kingdom Viridiplantae; phylum Streptophyta; class Magnoliopsida; order Sapindales; family Sapindaceae; genus Dipteronia; species Dipteronia sinensis. Next base: position 50,694,164 of record CM065638.1, on the reverse strand, counting down.
CTCTCACTCAAGCTTTTTAGTGGCCGAAAATTCATAACCTTATATTTATAGGTTGGCCGAATTTTCTCCTTCACCAAGTAGGGTTGGCCAAATTCATTGAATAGGAAATCTAGGGTTGGTTAATTTCCTTACTTGAAAAGGAATTATCCTTTTCCCTAATTCCTATCAATTCAAGAATCCTAACCCTTGTAGGACTAGTGGTGGCCAAATTCTTTGTATAATAAGGAGTGTATGTGGACTTAATCCTTACCACATTAGGACTCCTATCACTTAAAAGAATTCCAACCCTAATCCAACACATAGTATTTAATTTACTGATCAGGAAAAGATTTTGATTTAAACTATTAATTAATTAAATAATTAATTAATTCCCATTTAATCAAAACAATAAAATAAAATAATATCTTGGGCTATTTTATTTAGCCTTGCCGCCCACACCATGTATATATGGGCCCAATATTATTTTTCTTATTTTATTTAATCCATTAGACTTTAAATAAAAGCCCACATGTGAACCGGACTTATTCTTACTAAAAGAACCAAGCCTACATGTCTCCTTTTAATATATTAATATAATAGTGCAGCCGATTAAATAAATAATAGACATATTATATTCTTAATATATTAAATGCAATTCTAGATGGACCCATAAATTGATCCGGTAGAATATATCAAGTTATCCATGGAAGTACGTGTGGATTGTGGATCTTGGCTGGCTATCTAAATTTAAGCTTCAATAGACATAACCTAATCACAATCAACAAATGATTCACTTAGGTCTGATCTATTAATTTTAACTCATTCCACTAAAGAGCTAAAATTGAACTCTTAAATAAAGATAGAATAAGGAGATGTTTCTCATTCATACCCTAGACAATCTTATAGGAGATGGTGTATCCTCGTGAATAATATCAGTAATCGCCAAGAGCTCATAGACCGCCTATAGCTCTCCAAGTTACCATATTTCCTCATATGACCACATTTTGAACTTGGATATTTTGACTTGTCCAGAAGCCATGTCTTCAATAATCAATATTGAAAACTCAACGTTGATATTTAATATCCAATACCTCAAAACATCCATATGATGATATTATACTCTCATTTAATAAATGGAGTCACGATGTCCATATCTATAAATGAAGTCCTCTATCGATTAACAAATGAATACCACCAAACTATCGAGGATAGACTATGCTATATAATCGTACTCATTGATAGCTCTAATGATAACACTTGCAACCATAAGTCCATCATTTATCTCAGGATTAAGATAGACTCTCTGATTGTCCTCTTTAATGAAAAGACTTATATCTAGTGACGGTTCTAGATAAAGTATTTCATTGTGATCCAGTTCAATGCACCTAGTGCACTAGATTCTTTTACTCGAAAACCTTTCGATGATTTTAGACTCATCATATTCATTTGATCCCACTCAAATGCTAGTAAAAGAATTCTACAACTTTAACAAGATAGAGGTGCCCAACATTTAACTTAAGTTGTGAACGTTATTCAAGACTAACTAAAGAATTGTGTCTACCTCATACATATCCGGATGTACAAACAATTCTTCATATCTCATAGTCTTTTGACCTTATGATTATTACCTTGACAATTATAATTATAAATGCTATAAGATTTTGCAGAATCAGAAATCACTTTATTTATATGAAAAGATTGTCAATTACAATATTACACTCTTGCTATTGAGCATAATCCTAACATATGGTCACTAATATAATTGTCCTCAAGAAACGTTGCATTTGTCGATATAAATACTTTCATATCTTCGGAACTATAGAAGTGTCCACCTCTGGTCTCCTTGGAGTATCCGACAAATAGGGAGACCACAGACTTTGGGTCTAACTTTCCACTTATGTTCTTCAGCACGTATGCTGGACACCCTCTTACACAGAAATGTAGCAAATTCGCTTTACGACCATTCCACAACTCTAGGGGAGTCTTAGGAACAGATTTGGATGGCACTACATTCAAAATGTATGCCTTTGTTTGTAAAGCATATCCCTAAAAGGAATTTGGTAATAACGAGAAACTAATCATAGATCTCACCATTTCCATCAGGGTTCTATTTCTCCTCTCCGCTACACCATTTTGATAAGGTGTACCAAGAGCTGTGAGTTGGGAAACTATCCCATACTCGACCATGAAGTCTTCAAACTCTTGGTCAAGGTACTCACCTCCACGATCCGATCGTAGTGACGTAATAGTCCTACCTAATTTATTCTCAACTTCAGCTCAGAATTCTTTAAACTTTTAAAATGTTTCCAACTTTCTTTGCATCAGGTAGACATATCCGTATCATGAGTAGTCATCTATAAAGGTGAAATAATACTCATAGCCGCCCCTATCTCTAACATTCATCGGTCCGCATATGTCTGTATGTATGAGCTCTAGTGGCTCTATAGATCTAAGCCCTTTTCCAGTAAAAGATCTCTTAGTCATCTTACCTTCTAAACAGGATTCACAAACAGGTAAGGTGCCAAACTTTAACTCACTTAAAGGTCCGCTTTTTACTAGTCTGTCTATCCGGTCAAGGTTGATATAACCAAGCCTTAGATGCTAGAGATACATGTCATTATCTGGAGAAATCTTATGTCGTTTAGTTTTTGGTATTTCAACCTTAAACATTTCGGTGTTAAGCAATGTAGTATGTATTAACAGTTTTAACACTTTCAAATTGTTTTCATTAATTCTTGAACAAATTATTTAGACAGTTCTTTCCAATAATAACAGACTTATTATTAAATGAAACAGAATACGATTGTTCTAACAATTTAGAAACGGAAATCAAATTCCGTTTAAATCCAGGAATATAAAAAACATTGTTCAATAATAAAAAAAAATTATTATTATTACAAAATTGCAATATTATTGCTCCCACTGCTTTGGCCGACACGACATCCCCTGACCCCACACACATTGAGAAGGCTCCCTCCTCTAGTTGTGTCTAAGAATCAGTCCACTATAAAGAAGAACAAACATGGTTAGTGGCCCCCGAATCAACTATCCAGGGTGAAGAATCATCTTCCACTTAACAAGATTCAAGAACAAGTAAATCATATTTACTTTTCGTCTTCTTCTTCTTGGCTACCTCCTCCAGGTACTGAGGACATGTCCTCTTCCAGTGCCCGACCTTGATACAATGGAACATTTTCCTTCGTCTTGGTTGGTGGAGGTGTCCTTCTTTTTACTTTGGGCCTTCTTGGGCTTGGGCTTACCTTTGGCCTTCCTAGCAGATCTCTTCCTCTTTTCATTATTAGAGGAGGAAGATGGCTCGGCAACATTTGCCGGTCTTACTTTTGCTGTCCGAAGTCAAGGACTCAAAAGTAGTAAGCTCATTGAGCAACTGAATGAGACTGAACTTTAGCTTGTTCATCTCATAGTTACTCTTAAACTGATCGAAACTCTTTGGAAGAGTCGTCAGTATGTTGCTCACCTGACTGGGTTCATCAATGGACCCACCATTGATCTTTGCCATGTTGAAATAGGATATCATGTTCAGGACATGTGCCCGAACAGATGCGCCCTATTTCATCAGAGCAAGCATTGCGGAATGAACAGCTTCGTGCTGCTTTTGCTTAGAGGGCTACCCAAACATAGCTTGCAATGACTCCATGATTTCGAATGCTAAAGTCATTGCTTTGTGCTTTGTGACAAGCACGTCTGTCATAGAAGCCAACATATATGTTCGGGCCTTCTCATCAGATGAGACATATCGCTGGTATGCCTCACGAACAGTTCGTGTGGCATTGGCAGTAGGCACCAGAGGACATTCCTTCGTAAGCATAAACTTGAGGTCTTTGGTGACAAATATTGCATTAAAATAAAGTTTTCACTTAGTGTAGTTATCACCAGTTAATTTGTTGTTTGCGAGAATTTGAAGTAATGCAGAAGACATAATTGCTTAAACAAATAAACCATTCATTCAGTCATTTATTAAAAATACAAGTGCGAGTGCTTTGGCATAAATTTAAACATGATGCATGAACATGTTTAACGAACTAGAAATACCCAAAAACTAGTTACTATACCACGACAATCCAACATACCACAAAGAAGTGCCGCCTTAGGGTCGGTCAAGTCTTTGCATGTTAGACCGAGACATTCTCAATCAAATGATATTCTAGAATAACTCTTATTCTATATCATTCAACCATCATTTATTCAGTCAGGTTTTTAATTAACAAAACTTAATCAAAACCTTCGTGAGTGTAACCCACCATTTCAGATCTCATGAGTTTAACTCGAGAATTGCCGCCTTAGGGTCGGTCAATCCCGAACTAATGATGGAGACTGCAGGATATATATGTCATACATCCCTCTCCCACTCACTATTTAAAAATTAGGGTTTTCTATTATCCGTCAATGCACCTAGACTCTACAGGATCAAACGGCTAACTTTAATCAAGTTATCTAGCGCATTAACAAATTCATTATTAGAAATAAATTCTAATTAACTAATCAATTATTAATGATATTTAACTATTAAAAATCTAATCTATTAGTGAATAATCTAAGCTTTTGTAAACTATTTACTAAGCTCAGATTATTGTGATAGTGTTTACCAAGTTTTAACTATTAAAACTCTTAACACTTTATTCGATTCATTTATTATTAGGTTATTAAACATATTAATACTAATTACAATAAATGACCCTATAAATCTAACTTATTAAACACTTTAATAACTAGATTAATATTAATGAGAATTAACAAGTTTTCCAATTATTAAAAAACTAATCTCATTTTCATAGCCAATAATGTATTTACCTATTTTAATCATATTAATAAAAATACATAAAACATTAGGCTATGATGCATGTATGACATATCAAATATATTTGTATAGGCACATCTAATCTAAATGACATACGTATGCATGACAAGGCTTTTATCATCACATAATATAAAGCATACATGAATTGACCGAGTACTGTAGATTATTTAACCTAAAAAAAATTGGAATCTAAAATAACAAAAATATCCCCAAGGAATTCCTTTGTCTTCTTGTAATTTCCGAGTCTTCCAGTCTCTTCAGGTCACTCTGATTCATCTCATGAATCCGAAATAGGAAATCCGCACGGAACGCACTAGGCAACACTTGCCAACGTAACCGTGCAAAACGACGTGAACAGTGCCCGTGAACAGTACCGCACGTGAACAGTGTTCATGAATAGTACCGTTGCGCGTATTTCCGATTTCACCCTTCCATAAATTTCTGGTCTTCAATATAGGTTAGTTTTTTTTTACAATACAATAACAAAAAAAAATAAAAAATAAAAAATAGAAAATTAATACAACCCATGAACCCTAAATCCACAGTACCATATAATTAACAATCAATCATATTTTTGTAAATTAACAAATTTAATATACATACAAAAAACAACATACAATCAATTTAAACAGTGCCTACACAATCATACATACAGGAGCATCGAAAACAATTTCCTGTTCTGAAAAAAAATTGGCTCTGATACCAATTGTTGGAACCTCGTTCACTGGTAACCTAGCGGAAATAAGTTTTAAAAATTTATACATATCATAATTAATCTGGAACCAGTGAACTTCGGATCGTAATTATTTTTCCGGAACTAATACATACATTGTTTAAATACATGAAATTGTAATCAATATATTAAAAAAACATTATAACCTTACCAATGTTTGGAGTACCAATGTTTGGAGGCTTCTTCACTTTACGATATGCTCTTGGTATGTACCACGAATCTTCCTATCTATTCCCGGAATAAGTAACTGCGTATGGGCACGTCACGTACTCAAAAACTTAGGAGGATATAGAGAAAAGAAGAAGAAACAATTTCTTCCAAGAGCAAACAAAAAACTAGAACAATTCTAGTTGTTAAAAAAAAGTATCTTATAGTTTTATTTTTTTTTGTTTCAATTCGTGGACTACTGCACACCTTTCTTTTCTCATTTTCAAATTGATTCACGCACACCTTTCTTTTCTCTTTTATTTCACTTATTTCACTATGTTTCACACATACTATTTTCGTATCCTATACAAACACTATGCGTTTCTGGTAAGGTTAGTTAAAAGATATAAAACTCTTTTATAATTTTCAAATAACCTCACATTAACTTTTTAAATAAAAGCTATATTTAATTAATCAATAAAGATATTATGTATACTTAAATTTAAACAATTTATATTCAAATATATTTCAATTTATTTTATTTAATATATGAGATAATCTCATTATCTCACTATTCAAAAATAAATAACAAACGAAACCCTCCATATATGACTAATTACATCATTAAATAATCTATTATTCAATTGCCATAATTGTCATTTTAATCAATTGAATAACCCAATTACTCAATCAACTCCTGACACGTGTCACTTTCGTAACACAATTAATTGGACTGTCCAATTAATTATCTGTGACCCTTGTTACCTAAATCGAACGAGCTAGCAAGGAGACCTAATGGACCCACAGTATTTTAAGCTCCAATAATCCTCGAAATCACTAATTAAACACTTTAATTAATATTCATTGATTATTAACTCCGGTGTTATTCCACTAAAAACCCGAAGCTGCACTCTCTCAACTGCAGACGTTTTTACACAGACCGATACAGCTCGGTGTCCATCGATATAACTATTACACATGGTGTGATCCTCCACAGTAGCTCATAATTAGAGTTGGGTCATAATGTCTGTTATACCCCTCTAATTACATATATACTTTAAGTACCATTGATTCTCTAATGGACAATAAATCCTATTTCCTCACGGAATTAGGAGAGCGCACATATTGTCCAAGCCCCGAATCAACCCTTAAGGGAACTACCATCTATTTCTCACAAGAAGGAGTGGATTCCACTATTGTGTACATACCTTCCCAGCCATAAGCCAAACCGCAATCCCAACATACGAAGCATATTGATCAGGAACTGTATCCGACCTCACCCATGGTATATCAAATACCACGATCTAACCTGAAGGAGTAGATAAGACACTCAGAATAAGATAACCCACATATCCATCATTACTTGATATATATGAATCTCATTAGTAAACGGATCTTGATGAGAGATTCATATAGATCATGGCCCGATCCTATATGATCACATCATACAATATGTCTCCATTCTCTTATCTCATATGCATGATTCAGGATAGAATCACCGTACATTACGAAATGGACCGTAGCTATAGATTAACCTCAAATAAAGTACCCAGCTTTATTTGCTATCTATGGACTCTTTAGATTGTACGTCTCTTACTGTATCCATCCTTATATGACGCTCATATACAGAGTTCGAGATTACATCTGGTAATCTAGGATGTTAATATATGCACAAGTTATAAAATAAACAACACAACAAGAAGTAATTGAACTATTCTTTTTATTTATTTGATAAATCCACTAACAAATTACATCTTTAAGGCATAAACCCCAACAATAACTTCCGAATTGATTATCAATTAGAGTTTTGATAGATATCAAATACTTCCTAATTTGACTAGATAAAATAAAACCTTTTTATTTATCTACTTATCAAATAAGGTATTTGATACTTATCATACTACTAACAATAGTATGCCACTAAGAGTCCTTCTCCTAGTATACTACTACCAATAGTATGACACTAAGAGTTATTCTCCTAGTAAACTACTTATAATAGTATGGCACTAGAAATCCTTCTCCTAGTTAGAAAAAGATTTTGACTTTTAATAAAACAGTTAATTAATAAATAAATTAATTTCCTTTTGCTTAAATAATAAAAAAAAACAATATATTAGGCCAATAACTTAGCCTTGCCGCCCAAGTATTTATATATGGGCAATATATATTGTTTTTCCATTTTACTAAATCCATTGGACTTTAATAAAAAGTCCATAGTGAACTAGACTCATTCTTACTACAAAAGAAACAAGTCCACAATACATTAATATAATCTAGCAGCCCATTTATTTAAAATGTGCAAATTATATTCTTAATGTATTAATGGAATGCTAAACGCACCCCATTAGGGCCGCCCGAGAATACCCACATCCTTGGCCGCCCATTCCAAGCATTCGAAGAGTTACCGCGTGTCTTGATCATACAAGACCGCACCTCTCCAAAACCTTTTGGCTTCCGAAATCCAAAAACAATTCTAGATGGATCCATAAATTGGTTCGGTAGAAAATATCAAGTGATCCATGCAAGTTCGTCCAGATTGGGGATCTTGGCGGGCTATCTTAAATTAAGCTTCAATAGACATAACCTAATCACAATCAACAAATGATTCACGTTGGTCCAATCTATTAATTTTAGCTCATTCCATTAAATAGCTAAAATTGAACTCTTAAATAAAGTTAGAATAATATAATATTTCTCATTCGTACCCTAGACAATCTTATTGGAGATAGTGTATCCTCGTGAAGAATATCAGTAATTGCTTACAGCTCATAGACCGCCTATAGCTCTCCTAGTTACCATATTTACTCATATGACCACATTTTGAACTTGGATATTTTGACTTCTCCAAAAGCCATGTTTCAATTGACACTATTGAAAACTTAACGTTAAAATTTAATATCCAATACCTCAAAATATCCATATGATGATATTCTATTCACATTTATTAAATAGAGCCACGATGTCCATATCTATAAATGAAGTCCTCTATCGATTAACAAATGAATACCACCAAACTATCGAGGATAGACTATGCTATATAATCGTACTCATTGATAGCTCAAATGATAACACTTGTAACCATAAGTCCATCATTATCTCAGGATTGAGATAGACTCTTCGATTGTCCTCAAGTGAAAACTTTTATCCATTGAAGGTTCTGGATAAAGTATTTCAGTGTGATCCTATTCAATGCACCTAGTGCACTAGATTCTTTTGCCCAAAGACACTACGCTTTGATGATTTTAGACTCATCATAACACATTTGATCCCACTCAAATTCTAGCAAAAGAATCTACAACTTTAACTAGGTAAAGGCACCCAACCTTTATCTTAAGTTGTGAATATTGTTCAAGACTAACTAAGGTATTGTGTCTACCTCATACATATCCAAATGTACAAACAATACTTCATTTCTCATAGTCTTTTGACCTTATGATTATTTACTTTTGACAATTATAATAATTAAACTATAAATGCTATAAGATTTTTTAAACTAGAAATCACTTTATTAATATGAAAAGATTGTCAAATACATTATTACACTATTGCTATTGAGCGTAATCCTAACAATCTCCCACTTGCGCTATAGCAAGTGTGTCATATCTCTAATTCCCATGTTCTCTAGGTGCCCATCAAAACTCTTATGTGGTAGAGCCTTTGTGAAGGGATCCGCTAGATTTTCTGCTGAGGCGATCTTGGTAATCATCACGTCACCCCTATGCATAATTTCCCTCAGAAGATGATACTTTCTTTCAATGTTTTTCCCTCTCTTATAACTTCTTGGTTCTCTCAAATTAGCCACTGCCCCACTGTTATCACAATAGATAGTGATCTGCTTATTCTCATTAGGAACCACTTCCAAGTCAATCAAGAATTGGTGGAGCCAAACAGCCTCTTTAGCAGCTTCGCATGGGGCAACATACTCAGCTTCCATGGTTGAATCAGCATTACATGATTGCTTAATACTCCTCCATATGACCGCGCCTCCTCCAAGAGTAAACACAGATCCTGGTGTGGATCTCCTAGAGTCAGAATCTGATTGGAAATCAGAATATGTATACCCAATAGGAATTAAATCCCATCCAGAGTATAGAAGCATATGATCTCTCATTCTCCTGAGATACTTGAAAATATGCTTAACTACCGTCCAGTGATCAGGACCAGGTTTCGATTGAAACCTGCTAACTATGCCAACAGCAAAACAAATATCTGGTCTAGTGCAGAGAATTGACAAGATCATTCAACTAACTAGTGAAAATGTCAAGAAGAATGATGAGAACAACAAGTTGAAGTTGATCAATGCCAATTTAGTGGTGATAATTAAAGCTATTGACAATGAAAAGAAGATGTTTTTGAAGAAGATGAGCAAGCAAAGTGAAGTCATCAAGGAGCATGAAAAGACCATTTAAAAATATTTTTCAAAGGTGGATGAAAGTGCTAAAGAGCTAGATGATTTAAAAGAAGACTTTACTATGAAGTTGTTTGCCATGGAGGGAGAGATTAAGCAAAAATAGAATATGTAGACTATCTTGAAGACAAAAGAGTGTGAGCTTAAAGATGAAGTCAAAGTTCTCAAAGAGTCTACTAATGGCATGAAAATTGGAGCCATTAAGCTTGATGAAGAATAAAACTTGGAAAGCATCATGGAGATATGAGTGGCTTGGGTTATGTAGAAGAAGTTAAGAAGACTCCTACAACCAAGAACAAGTTGAAAATACTATATAGTGTGTGTCTACTAACCTAGGGGGGGGGGGGGGGGTGAATAGGTTTTAGTTGATTTATTACCAACTTTTCGACTTAATCAATTTTAATAATCCTACCCCATATTAGCAATCAACAAATCCAACATAAACATGCGGAAAACAATAAAAACGTAAGGATTGATTTACGTGAGAAACCCTCCACTGGGCAAAACTCATGGGCTATCCTTCTAGCCACATACGGTCCTCAAATCCAATATTTGAATGAAAGTTTACAACCTAGGTTGACCTCAAGTCACACCTACTTGGTCACTAACCGTTTCACTCTACCCAACAGGCCTTTAATAGTGATCCTAGACCACAAGCTTGTGCACTAATCCACTTAGTCACAAAGCTTAACAATTAATGAAGAGGTTAAACAACCTATGTGAATATGTAAAAATATTCTAACATGCAATTAATGCTAGGCAACACTAAATGCTTATCTAAGGATTTAAAGATGTCAATGAGTGCAAATCCTAGATATCAATATCTAAATGCAAATGCATGAAGATTTAGCTAAAGGGAAAAATGGTCCTAAAAGATAGATATCAATGAACATGCAATCTCAACCAACAAACACAATCACAAACATACTCAAATCATGCTAAACCAAATAAACATGCAATTAATTAACAAATAATTGCTAACCCTAGGTATACAAGAACATAGAGATGAAAAGGAAGTTCTAAGACTTGTTTGATTACCTAGTCATGAAGAACATGAAGACCTATAAAGAATTGATGCAAGAATGGAGCTTAGATGCACATGGGTATGAGTTTGGTTAATAAATGGACTTCTTGGAGCTCTTTCTCTTGGATTTACTTTCTCTCACTTAGGGATAAATTTTCAGAGCTCTAGGTCTAAATGGTGGAGAAGAAGATGTATTTATAGGGACCAAAAAACAAGCTGGTGTGAAATACCCAAAATGCCCAGTTCGGGTGAAAAAGGCGACATGCAAGGCGACGTAAGCAAGCCGCCTTGGAATTCACCTAACACTCTGTGAGAAAACATGTTGCCTAAGGTGACATGTAAGGCGACATTCCCAAGTCGCCTATGAAGTCGCCTATCACACTGGAGGAAAAACAAGATGTTAGAGGCAACATGTAAGGCGACATGCCCAAGTCGCCTATGAAGTTGCCTAACACACTGCGGGAAAATTAAGAGATTAAGGCGACATCTGAGATGACATGCACAAGTGGCCTTGCATGTCGCCTAACACACTGTGGGAAAAATTCAAGTCTAAGGCGACTTGTCAGGCAACATGCACAAGTGGCCTTGCATGTCGCCTAACCCATTGTGCAACCCATCAACTCAAAAATGCAAGAAGTGTGTGTGTGTGTGTGTGTGTGCAACTTTACATGCATGTCAATACAAATGCATTTGATATGAGCATGTGCAACTAAAACCTCTTCAAAGAGAATTAAGCATGTGATATACCTTTGAAGTGCTCTTGAGAGAGAAGATGTCCTTGAAGCTTGATCACACCCAATGAGGCCTAATTTCCCCTTACAAAATTAATCCCCAATGTGGTTTGTCAATGAAATAAGCCAATCCAAAAATGAGGAACTTACAATCTCCCCATTTGGCTATTTCTTGACAAAACCACCACTCACAAATCATCCTCACAATAAAGAATAAAAACTAGAGGTCAACAAAAAGATATTCTACATTACAAATAGATACCTAGATACTAGGTCTTCGAATCTTTAAGCTCTTGTAGAATAGCCACCATCCCTATAAAACAATGAGAATACACTTTCCAAGACAAGTGTATGTGAGGTGATAAAGAGATATAATAAATAAAAGCAATTTGCATAATAAAAGAAAACTACAACATGCAACAAGCAACCAATACAAATGCTTCCCCTAAATAGGTTACTCCCCCTCAACGGGACAATCTCTCCAAATATGCAACCCCCTTACATAAACCACACTACTCCCCCTTTTTGTCAAGAGATAGGCAAGGGAGCTTTCCCCAAACGGGTCACTTTAGCAAAGAGAGTTATTTGCAAGATAAGTGCATAATCATATACAACAATTTTATGCAACTTAATTAATTGAGAGAGAATCATGGAGGATTTATTTTGAAGAAAAAATGTGCGACTTCATTGCTTTGGATGTAAGACATGCAACATCAAAGATCAAGCAAATGGTATTTGGCAAAGTGGACATCAAAAGGTTTCCAAAGGAATTTAAACCAATTTATACCCTTTTGCCATAATTAAACAAGATATAGCTTTTAAAAGTTTGAGCACACACAAACAACCATGCCAATCCTTAATGGTCAATCAAGACATGAATATAAAATCCTTATTAATTGAATGGATATAGATTCCTTATTGGTTGTTGTCTTGTTCAACCATTAAGAAAAGAGAAAAAGCTAAATTGGATGAGACATCCTTATTTATTGCATGGACATAAGGCCCTTATTGAGTTTAGCCTTGTCAAGGTGCTTCCACACACATTTGCACACAAATTTGCAAACACAATTCATGCATAATATTTTAGCATGTAAAAATCAAGTCACATGTCATGGAGATAAATTTTAGGTCATTCAAGTGTACTTTCCAATCAATTCTCCTAGTCCAAAAATGCATGTTTGAACATAAATGCGACATGGATAGCAAACAAAGCAAATAGCACACTTATTAAAAAAAGCCATATAAGAATATATATATATATATATATATATAAGAACAACCAAAACTACTCAAGCAATTAATAAAGAAGCATAAAGTTGATAAAGTTTTTGCTTATTTCAACATGCAAGGTTGCTCTCTTTGCTTGAGCTCCCCATAAGGGGTCAATCACCAAAACTCAACAAGGCATGAGACAAATCCCAATAGACCTACTAAGTGACTTGAACCTAGTTGAGTCTAAGGGCTTTGTAAATAAATCCGCTAGATGATCATTAGTGCCCACATGCTCAAGTGCAATGCATTTGTTTTCAACTAGTTCTCTAATAAAATGATGCCTGATCGGGCCAAATATGTTGTATATTTAGGCCCTCAGATCCTTACCTTATGTTCTGTTTTCGTGCGTTTTTGTATCTCTTATGGGTTGTTTTGTGCTTATTTGTAGGAAATGATGTAGAGACAGGCTTGGAAGCATATTATGGTGATTCTAGCAGAAAATGGGCGAAAGCAAAGGCAAAGGAGCACAAACAGCTCTACAGTGTGGGTCCAGTGCGAGTCCAGTGCGGGTCGTAACCGCACTCCTAGCCGCACTCCAGCCGCACTCATGTGCATAGCCGGGGCAGAATGCAAATACAGAGATAAAGTGCGGGTACAATGCTGGTCATCCAACCGCACTCCACCCGCACCGTTGCCAAACCAGAGAAGCTGATGTTGCACCTGACGATAAAGTGCGGGTACTGTACGGGTCATCCAACCGCACTCTACCCGCACTAATGCCTAACCAGAGAAGTTGAAGAGGCACCTGATATTAGAGTGCGGGTACTGTGCGGGTCATCAAACCGCACTCCACCCGCACTTGCACCAAGAAAAGAAGAGCAGAATTGCACCTGACGTTAGAGTGCGGGTACTGTACGGGTCATCAAACTGCAATCCACCCTCACTTGCACCAAGAACAGAAGGTAGATTTTACACCTGACAGGGAAGTGCGATTCAAGTGCGAATCAAAGTGCGATTCCAAGTGCGGGTCAAGTGCTGGTGATTCAATCGCACTTCACCCGCACTAATGCCCTGATCCGAGAACTGAAGTTGTAGAAAACCCATACAGTGTGGGTACAGTGCGGGTAATTCACCCGCACTTCACCCGCACTCCGAGCGCGCCAGTCTGATTTTCAAAGCTTAAGTGACCTATTTTTGTATCTAGTATGAATAGAAAAGTATAGAAACGTTTTAAGGAGCTTTTGACTCCGTTTAGCAGAGATTAAGCATTCTTAGATCTAGTTTCTCTCTCTCTCTCATCCTTACATTCTCTACTCAACTTCAAGGAAGTTAGGAGATTGGAGCCACTTTAAGGAAGGAGATGTTCTCCAAGGGTTATTTCTTTCTCCTTTCTCTTGGTTTCCTAGTTGTAATGAGTAGCTAAATTCCCTCTAAGGGGTTGATGGAGTAGTTAGTTAAATATTGGGCTAGTACATAAACTTGATATTATATTGATATTCATGTCTATCTTCCATTGATCTATTCTTGTTGTGAATGTTTATCATTGATTTCTTGTGTAGATACATCCTCTTTGCAAGATATCTTTGTATTATGTATGAGTATTGCATCTAGATATACATCCTATTTAGTTGTTTAATGCTCTAAAGAATAGACGGAAAGTCATGAATTCCAACTTCGGAACCGCTGTTTTAATCTAACCTCAATCGTGTTTTCCGGCACTATACATCCTAGGTCGGAATCCGTGAGAGAGTTAGAAGTCATCACTATACATCCTAGGGTGACTATTTGTAATCGGTTGAGTCATTGTTAGGTAGACGAGCTTCATTTCTAGAATCTGATAAACAACCATCTCTATACATCCTAGGTTGGTAGTTTACACGGATTAATCCCTAATAGGTGGTCCGCACTATACATCCTAGGTTGGCCACCTTCTAGGGATAAATAACCGACTCTATACATTCTAGGTCGGTTACCTTGAATAGCCGTGCTATTGACAAGTTTAGTTGCATTGCCCAGTATTTACTTTCGTATCCATTAACTCCTTAGTTTCCATCATCTCTATATATCCCTCATTCCATTTCCCCATTCATTAATTTGCAAAATTAATTTAGTGTTATTTTTAGTATAATTCACCACCACCATTTTCACCAACTCATGTTTAGCTATTATATATACATATCATTACTTTAGCAATAACTAATTTAGCTAGCTCCGCTCCCTGTGGACGACACCCTACTTGCCACTATATCTATGTTTTCAAACTAAATTAGGCTTGTGAGGTTTTATCAAATATTGTTGACAGACCGATCTTTTAAAATGACACTGAGAAAAACGTTCTTGTCAAATGGTGCCACTGCCGGGGATCGAACCCGGGTCACCCACGTGACAGGCGGGAATACTCATTACAGGAGCGGTTCAGACCGAAACAACAGGAGCGTCTAAATGAGAATGTCAGTGCAGTAATTCAACGGTCATTGCCCCAGAAAATGAAGGACCCAGGGAGTTTTATAATTGACATTACGATTGGCGGGTCAAATCGAGAAAGAGCGATGTTGGACTCAGGAGCAAGCATTAATCTCATGTCGTTCTCGGTCTACAAGAAGCTAGGTTTGAATGACCTCAGAAAAACCACTATGTCCCTTGTCTTGGCAGATGCTTCTGCTAGAAGCCCTAAGGGCATTGTCAAAGATGTGTTAATATAGATAGAAAAGTTAATCATACCTACTGACTTCGTGGTGATTGACATGGATGAAGGAAGAGACGAAAGAGATGTGAAGTTACTTTTGGGTAGACCTTTCATGGCAACCGCTAGGGTAGTGATTGATATGCATGCAGGCAAGCTGACCAAGAAGGTAGTAGATAAAACCGTGGAGTTCAACATCTTTGACTCTATATCATACCCAATGGGTTCCCATGACTGTAACTCTGTGAATTTCTTGGAGAAGGAGTTGGATACCACTATTGAGGAGGAATTCGAAAGAGAAGGAAATGCAGATGACCTGGTACCATTAGAATAACTTCCTCAAAGAGTTGAATTGAAAGCACTCCCGTCGAACTTGAAGTATGTGTTTCTCGACAAAGAAAGGTTGAACCCAGTGATCATTTCCGCTAATTTGGAAGGGAAGTCAAGAAGAGGAACTACTTGGAGTGTTGAAAGAGTATAGAGAAGCCATTGGTTGGTTCATAGATGACATTAAGGGAATAAGTCCTACCATGTGTATGCATAAGATTTTGCTAGAAGAAAACGCCAAACCTACACGGAAGGCACAAAGGAGGCTGAATCCAATCATGCAAGAGGTAGTAAAAAAGGAGATATTGAAGCTTCTTGATGCAGGGATTATCTACCCAATATCAGATAGTAGATGGGTTAGTCTCATTCATGTCGTCCCAAAGAAATCAGGAGTTACAGTAGTGAAGAATGAGAGGAGTGAGTTAGTGTTAGGATTATGCTCAATGGCAAGAGTGTAATATTGTAATTGACAATCTTCTCATATTAATAAAGTGAACTCTGATTCTTACAATTACTTATAGCATTTATTATTATAATTGTCAAGGTAAATAATCATAAGGTCAAAAGACTATGAGACATGAAGAACTGTTCATACATCTGGATATGTATGAGGTAGACACAATTCTTTAGTTAGTCTTGAATAACGTTCACAACTTAAGTTAAAGGTTGGGCACCTCTATCTTGTTAAAGTTGTAGAATTCTTTTACTAGCATTTGAGTGGGATTAAATGAATATGATGAGTCTAAAATCATCGAAAGGTTTTCGAGTAAAAGAATCTAGTGCACTAGGTGTATTGAACTGGATCACAATGAAATACTTTATCTAGAACCGTCACTAGATATAAGTCTTTTCATTAAAGAGGACAATCGGAGAGTCTATCTTAATCCTGAGATAAATGATGGACTTATGGTTGCAAGTGTTATCATTAGAGCTATCAATGAGTACGATTATTTAGCATAGTCTATCCTCGATAGTTTGGTGGTATACATTTGTTAATCGATAGAGGACTTCATTTATAGATATGGACATCGTGGCTCCATTTATTAAATGAGAGTATAATATCATTATATGGATGTTTTGAGGTATTAGATATTAAATCTCAACGTTGAGTTTTCAATAATGATTACTGAAAACATGGCTTCTGGACAAGTCAAAGTATCCAAGTTCTAAATGTGGTCATATGAAGAAATATGGTAACTTGGAGAGCTATAGACGGTCTATTAGCTCTTGGCGATTACTGATATTATTCACGAGGATACACCATCTCCTATAAGATTGTCTAGGGTATGAATGAGAAACATCTCCTTATTCTATATTTATTTAAGAGTTCAATTTTAGCTCTTTAGTAGAACGAATTAAAATTAATAGATTGGACCTAAGTGAATCATTTGTTGATTGTGATTAGGTTGTGTCTATTGAAGCTTAAATTTAGATAGCCCGCCAAGATCCCCAATCCACACGTATTTGCATGGATCACTTGATATATTCTACCGGGCCGATTTAAGGGTCCATCTAGAATTGTTTTTAATATATCAAGAATATATATGTCTATTATTTAATTAATGGGCTGCACTATTATATTAATATATTAAAAGGAGACATGTGGGCTTGTTTCTTTTAGTAAGAATGGGTCTGGTTCACATGTGAGCTTTTATTTAAAGTCCAATGGATTAAATGAAATAAGAAAATAATATATGGCCCATTTATATAAGTGGGGCGGCAAGGTGTATATATTAACCTAATATATTATTTTGTTTCATTGTTTTAATTAAATAAGAATTAGTTAATTTATTAATTAATTGTTTAATTAATAAACAAATCTTTTTCTGATCAAGAAATATATTTCATAAAGTTATACTATTGGTAGTAGTATATTAAAAGTAAAAGACTTGTTTGATAAGAAAATAAATAATTAATTTTATTTATTTAATCAAATAAGAAGTCTTTTTATTTAGTCAATAAAAGAATAAAAATATCTATGAGTTGGATTAGGTTTTGAAGTCTAAAGGTTGATGGAAATTAGGGTGCAACACAAACTCTTTTTGGTATGTGATTTGCGGCAACCCTAGTCCATTAAGAGGAAGATTTCGGCAATCCTAAATAGAAGAGGAAGCAAAATTTCGGCCACCTATATAATTCCACATATAGAATTCGGCCACTATAGTTGATTGAATGATTCAATTTTTCTTCTTCTTCTCAATTCATAGAAAAGGATAATTTTTATTCTACTAAACATAAAAGAGAGAAGAGATTATTCTTTGATAGTACACTAATTTCTTGTTCATCAATAAGCTTGTGTGTACAACATCGAATTAGGTTCACGCGAGTTTGGATAATTAGATTGAGAACTCAAAAGTGACCGGAATAATTTTTGTCTTCTTTTGATTGTTTTGTGACTAACAAAAGAAAAAGAAAACTTTGTTCATCCATTCTTAGGTTTACAATTCAAAGAAAAAGGGAGACCACGCTCCTAGGTGATTCACGTACGTGTTCGGATTGGAAGATCTCGCGGTACTGTTCACGATCACTGGTCACAGGGGGTACTGTTCACGATCACTGTCACGCTGGTACTGTTTACGATCACTGTTCACGCGGGTACTGTTCACAATCACTGTTCAAGCGGGTACTGTTCAAGGGCATCGGAAAAGATTTTGTGGATTACCAATCGACGTAAGTCAATCAGATCACACGTCAAGAGGTATTTAACTCTAATCGTATATATTTGAGTGTAATTAATTAAAAGGTTAAGGTTCAACTTTGAGAAAAATTTTAAAACCATACGAAATCTATTTTTCGTTTCTTCCGCTGCGTTTTATATCGATTTTCCCTACAATTGGTATCAGAGCCTTGGTTGTACCTTTTAATTAATTAACGTATATATACGTGAATCTATTTCTTTTGTGATTATACATGTTTTAGAAAGAGATGGCACTCTAGGTATTCGCATATATAATTACATGTTGAATGTATGGATTTATATATGTTTTATAAAGTGAATTGTTATTGCTCGATTTTGGTCCTAGAATTTCAATGTAATTTTTGTTTCGGATTTGTAACAAGAAGGGTGGTCTATTATCGCCATAATTCCTTCTTGGTAGTTGCTAGGGTTTTATTTTTTTTTTGTATGTAAAATAAGTGCAGTATTTTTTTTTAATCAGGTGCAGTATTTTTTTTGTAAATCTTACTGCAGTAAAATAAAAAAAAATCTGCTGCAGTAATTTATTCGTAATATGATGTAATGTATTCGGGTATTGAAAATTCGAAAACACGAAGAAAAACGAGGCCACCGGAACCGAGAACGAGCACCGTGCGCACCCTAGGACTGGATTGGGCTGCGCATGGCAAGCCCAATCCTTGGTGGGCTGCGCACGGCAGCCTTCTGTGGCCTTATGGGCTGCCCAAGGCAGCCCCTTTGTGGGCTTGTGGGCTTGTGGGCTGTGCACGTCCATGGGAGGAGGCCGAGGGATGAGCGTATGGTTGATGGCCACCTGAAGATCTTGTATTCCTAACAATTGTAATTTACTTGCTTTTCTAGGATGGGCCAAAATTGTTGCTATTTAATTTTTACTTAAATATTACAATATTTGTTGTTGTATGATAACATGACATTTTAGAATAGGAGTGCCACTCATATATCTCTTTTGGTATGAACATGCATTGAATGATTTAGGTATCTAATTGGCATCTAGATAACTTGGTAAAAAGCATTCTTTGGGATTTAATCACACGCCTTAAATAATTGAGTGGGAGAAGGTGTGCAAGAACTGTAGGGAAAAATCGATATAAAACGCAGCGGAAGAAACGAAAAATAGATTTCGTATGGTTTTAAAATTTTTCTCAAAGTTGAACCTTAACCTTTTAATTAATTAAACTCAAATATATACGGTTAGAGTTAAATACCTCTTGACGCGTGATCCGATTGACTTACGTCGATTGGTAGTCCATAAAATCTTTTCTGATGCCCGTGAACAGTACCCGCGTGAACAGTGATCGTGAACAGTACCCCCGTGAACAGTGATCGTGAACAGTACCGCGAGATCTTCCAATCCGAACACGTACGTGAATCACCTAGGAGTGTGGTCTCCCTTTTTCTTTGAATTGCAAACCTGAGAATGGATGAACAAAGTTTTTTTTTGTTTTGTTAGTCACAAAACAATCAAAAGAAAACAAAAATTATTCCGGTCACTTTTGAGTTCTCAATCTAATGATCGAAACTCGCGTGAACCTAATTCGATGTTGTACACACAAGCTTATTGATGAACAAGCAATCAGTGTACTATCAAAGAATAATCTCTTCTCTCTTTTATGTTTAGTAGAATAAAAATTATCCTTTTTTATGAATTGAGAAGAAGAAGAAAAATTGAATCATTCAATCAACTATGGTGGCCGAATTCTATATATGGTATTATATAGGTGGCCGAAAGTTTGCTTCCTCTTCTATTTAGGATTGCCGAAATCTTCGTCTAAATGGACTAGGGTTGTCGCAAATCACATACCAAAAATATTTTGTGTTGCACCCTAATTTCCATCAACCTTTAGACTTCAAAACCTAATCCAACTCATAGATATTTTTATTCTTTTATTGACTAAATAAAAAGACTTCTTATTTGATTAAATAAATATAATTAATTATTTATTTTCTTATCAAACAAGTCTTTTACTTTTAATATACTACTACCAATAGTATAACTTTAGGAAATATATTTCCTGATTAGAAAAAGATTTGTTTCTTAATTAAACAATTAATTAATAAATTAAATAATTCTTATTTAATTAAAACAATGAAACAAAAAAAATATATTAGGTTAATATATACACCTTGCCGCCCCACTTATATAAATGGGCCATATATTATTTTCTTATTTCATTTAATCCATTGGACTTTAAATAAAAGCCCACATGTGAACCAGACCCATTCTTACTAAAAGAAACAAGCCCACATATCTCCTTTTAATATATTAATATAATAGTGCAGCACATTAATTAAATAATAGACATATTATATTCTTGATATATTTTAAACAATTCTAGATGGACCCTTAAATCAGCCTGGTAGAATATATCAAGTGATCCATGCAAATACTGTGTGGATTGGGGATCTTGGCGGGCTATCTAAATTTAAGCTTCAATAGACACAACCTAATCACAATCAACAAATGATTCACTTAGGTCCAATCTATTAATTTTAACTCATTCCACTAAAGAGCTAAAATTGAACTCTTAAATAAAGATAGAATAAGGAGATGTTTCTCATTCATACCCTAGACAATCTTATAGGAGATGGTGTATCCTCGTGAATAATATCAGTAATCGCAAAGAGCTCATAGACCGCCTATAGCTCTCCAAGTTACCATATTTCCTCATATGACCACATTTCGAACTTTGATACTTTGACTTGTCCAGAAGCCATGTTTTCAATAATCATTATTGAAAACTCAACGTTGAGATTTAATATCCAATACCTCAAAACATCCATATGATGATATTATACTCTCATTTAATAAATGGAGCCACGATGTCCATATCTATAAATGAAGTCCTCTATCGATTAACAAATGTATACCACCAAACTATCGAGGATAGACTATGCTATACAATCGTACTCATTGATAGCTCTAATGATAACACTTGCAACCATAAGTCCATCATTTATCTCAGGATTAAGATAGACTCTCTGATTTTCCTCTTTAATGAAAAGTCTTATATCTAGTGACGGTTCTAGATAAAGTATTTCATTGTGATCCAGTTCAATGCACCTAGTGCACTAGATTCATTTACTCGAAAACCTTTCGATGATTTTAGACTCATCATATTCATTTGATCCCACTCAAATGCTAGTAAAAGAATTCTGCAACTTTAACAAGATAGAGGTGCCCAACCTTTAACTTAAGTTGTGAACGTTATTCAAGACTAACTAAAGAATTGTGTCTACCTAATACATATCCGGATATATGAACAATTCTTCATGTCACATAGTCTTTTGACCTTATGAATATTTACCTTGACAATTATAATAACAAATGCTATAAGTAATTGTAGGAATCAGAATTCACTTTATTAATATGAGAAGATTGTCAATTACAATATTACACTCTTGCCATTGAGCATAATCCTAACAAGAACGCCTATGGCCTCCAAGATTAGTTGAGTTTTATTATTTTTGGTAATCCCCCCAAGGGGCGTCCATAAATGTAATTTAACAATATACTTCCTTACAAGGATAGACTAGACAATTGACTTAAACGAAATCTACTCCCCAAGGAGGGATTTTCGTGAGAGAAAATTGAGGGTCGATATCTTGGTAACACACTCAATGTAATTTTATTAATATCCTTCCAAGAGTTCTTGTTATTAAAAATTACAAGGCTAAAATTAAAAACTCTGGTTGTTATGTTAACAATTAGGTGGGACCTAGTCTAACTAGTAAATAGTGCGAACTCCCAATGGAGGCGTAATATTTATGGGTGTTGGATCACCGTTGAATTTTTATGATTGAATTATTTATTTTAATTTAAGATAAATTTTTAAAAGTGCTATTATCACGATTATTTACTTATATATGTTTTTGTTTTAATCAGAAATCATGACCCCATCACTTATGAACATCCTGAAAGATAACATCTTAACTGGAGATAACTACGTAACATGGAAAAGGAAAATTGGGTTGTTGCTGCAAAGTGAAAAACATAAGTTTGTTCTGACCACTCCTAAACCACCCTTTCCTAATAATGAATCTAATGTGATGCAAAGAGATGAGTATGAGCAGTGGAAGACTTCTGATGATATGGCAAAATGTTACATTATGGCCACTATCTCTGACGTGTTGCAACAGCAACATGA
Organism: Dipteronia sinensis; assembly: GCA_033220585.1. Taxonomy (NCBI): domain Eukaryota; kingdom Viridiplantae; phylum Streptophyta; class Magnoliopsida; order Sapindales; family Sapindaceae; genus Dipteronia; species Dipteronia sinensis. The sequence continues at coordinate 50,671,261 of CM065638.1, read as the reverse complement.
AGGAATGGAGTCCGCTGCTGATATAATGACGTCTCTAGAGGAAATGTTTGCTATGAGGTCTAGGAGGACTAAGAGAGGCAGTGAATGCTTTTATGAATCTTAGGATGAAACCTGGACAATCTGTGAAAGATCACATGATGAAAGTCGTAGCACATCTCAATATTGCTGAACTAAATGGTGCTGAGATTGATGGTGAGACCAAAATTGATATGGTAGTTAACTCACTGTCAGATTCCTTTGATCAGTTCAAGTTGGACTACACCTTGACCAAAAAGGAATACACCTTGCAGGGCCTGATGCAAGATGTTCAAAGCGCTGAAAAGATCCTTCTAAAAAACAAAGGTCAAGAGATTCATTTGGTTGGTAAAGTTGCTACTGTTAAGACCCGTAAGAAGGTCAAGAAACAACAAAAGAAAAAGCAACTTGGGCCTACCAAGAAGGAAACCAAGAAAGTAACCAAGATCAAAGGGAAATGCTTCCTTTGTGGTGAAAAGGGACATTGGAAAAGAGATTGCCCAAAGTCCCAGAAAAAGAAGGAAGAAGGTAATGTTAATTATCTAGAAACATGTTTTCTAGCAGATTCTACTGATTCTTGGATCATAGACTCTGGAGCCACTAATCATGTTTGTTATTCCTTGCAGGGGTTTCAGGAAAAGAGAAGGTTGAATGAAGATGAAGTCAATTTGCGCTTAGGCAACGGAACGTTAGTGTCTGCAAGTGCAGTGGGAGATATTAGAGTTATTTTAGATTCTAGTAGGCATTTAGATTTAATAGACGTTTATTATATACCTCAATTCAGGAGGAATTTAATTTCAGTTTCTTGTTTAAATAAGTTTGGATATTCGGTTACTTTTAATAAAACTTTTATTATTAGTAAGAATGACAAAGTTGTTTGCAAAGGTATATTAGAAAACGGCTTATTCTTTTTGCATAGAAATATCTCTCACTCGTTAGACACAGAAATAACGGAACCTAATCATAAAAGAGTAAAATTATCAAAAGATGAAACCTATCTTTGGCATTTACGCCTAGGTCACATTAACCTTAATAGGATTAAAAGATTGGTATGTGACGGACCTTTAAGTGACTTAAAGGTCGATGATCTACCAACTTGTGAATCTTGTTTGGAAGGTAAAATGATCAAAAGGCCGTTCAATACCAAAGGTGCAAGAGCCACTGAATATTTAGGACTAGTACACACTGATGTATGTGGTCCTATGAGCATTCAAGCTAGAGGTGGATATGAGTACTTCATCACCTTCACAGATGATTACTCAAGATTTGGTTACGTGTATCTTATGAGACATAAGTCGGATGCATTTGATATGTTCAAAGCATTCAAAGCTGAAGTAGAAAATCAGCTTGAGAAACATATAAAAATCTTAAGATCTGATCGTGGTGGAGAATATCTATCTGGAGAGTTTCAGCAATATCTTATTGATAATGGGATAGTTTCTCAGCTTTCTACACCAGGTACACCTCAACAAAATGGGGTACCAGAAAGAAGAAATAGGACTCTTTTAGAGATGGTTAGATCAATGTTGAGTTATTCAACACTTCCTATTTCTTTTTAGGGATATGCTCTACAAACAGCAATATATATTCTAAACGATGTACCATCTAAATCTATCCCTAAAACCCCACATGAATTGTTGACTTGGCGAAAGCCTAGTTTACAACACATGAGGATATTTGGTTGTCCTGCACATGTGTTGAAAGGAAAGACAGAAAAGATGGAATCCCGTTCGGAAACATGTATATTTGTGGGGTATCCAAAAGGAACTAAAGGATATTATTTCTATAGTCCTTCTGATCTAAAAGTATTTGTTTCAACAAATGCTTCATTTCTAGAAAAACACTATATGAATAATTTTGTGCCCAAAAGTAGAATTGTCCTGAATGAGATGTCAGGAGATACAATTCCACAAGAGGTTTCACAACCCAGCCCAATTGTAAGTTCCACTCCAACACAAGATCAACAACCTACCATTCCTCGTCGTAGTGGGAGGGTAAGAACACAATCCGAAAGATATATCGGTCTAGGAGAATCTGTTGAGAATCTCCCGGACGACGATGATCCCTACACGTACAAGGAAGCTATGGAGGACGTTGATTGTCGTCATTGGCAAAAGGCAATGCAATCCGAGATTGAATCGATGTTCAATAACAAAGTGGGTATACAAGAGGAAAAGAGGTATGGATGGTAAGGTGGAAACCTTTAAAGCTAGACTAGTAGCTAAAGGTTATACACAGAAAGAAGGTATCGATTATGAGGAAACCTTCTCACCTGTGGCCATGCTTAAATCCATTAGGATACTCTTATCCATTGCAGCATCTCTAGACCTAGAGATTTGGCAAATGGACGTCAAGACAGCTTTCCTTAATGGAAGTCTTGACGAGAGCATCTACATGATGCAACCAGAGGGATTCATTGAAAAAGGCCAAGAAGAAAGAGTATGCGAGTTGCAAAAGTCTATATATGGACTAAAGCAAGCATCCAGATCCTGGAACATAAGGTTCGATCAAGCTGTAAAGGGTTTTGGATTTATTCAAAACCCTGACGAAGCTTATGTATACAAGAGGATCAAAGGCGACAAGTTGGTTTTCCTCATTCTTTATGTTGATGATATACTACTTATTGGAAACTATGTAGGTGTATTGACATCAGTGAAAGAATGGTTAGAAACACAATTTGATATGAAGGACTTAGGAGAAGCAAGTTATATTCTTGGTATCCAAGTAATAAGGGATAGAAAGAATATAACGATTGCATTATCCCAAGCTTCATACATTGATAAAATCTTGTCTAGATTCACCATGCAAGATTCCAAGAAAGGTATGTTACCTTTTAGACATGGAATCAAACATTCTAAGGGTCAAGCACCTAAGAATGTGCATGAAGAGCAATTCATGAGTAGAGTTCCATATGCCTCGGCAGTTGGAAGTCTCATGTATGTAATGCTTTGTACTAGACCAGATATTTGTTTTGCTGTTGGCATAGTTAGCAGGTTTCAATTGAAACCTGGTCCTGATCATTGGACGGCAGTCAAGCATATTTTCAAGTATCTCCAGAGAACTAGAGATTATATGCTTGTATACTCTGGAGGGGATTTAATTCCCGATGGGTATATAGATTCTGATTTCCAGTCGGATTCTGACTCTAGAAAATCCACATCAGGATCTGTGTTTACCATTAGAGGAGGAGCAGTCATATGAAGGAGTATCAAGCAATCTTGTATTGCTGATTCCACCATGGAAGCTGAGTATGTTGCTGCATGCGAAGCTGCCAAAGAGGCTGTTTGGCTCCGCCAATTCTTGATTGACTTAGAAGTGGTTCCTAGTGAGAATAAGTAGATCACTATACACTGTGACAACAGTGGTGCAGTGGCTAATTCGAAAGAACCAAGATGTCATAAGAGAGGTAAACACATTGAAAGGAAGTATCACCTTTTGAGGGAAATTGTTCATAGGGGAGACGTGACGATCACCAAAATCGCGTCAGCAGAAAATCTAGCGGATCCTTTCACAAATGCTCTACCTCAGAAGAGCTTTGATGGACATCTAGAGAACATGGGAATGAGATATATGACACACTTGCTATAGAGCAAGTGGGAGATTGTTAGGATTATGCTCAATGGCAAGAGTGTAATATTGTAATTGACAATCTTCTCATATTAATAAAGTGAATTCTGATTCTTACAATTACTTATAGCATTTATTATTATAATTGTCAAGGTAAATAATCATAAGGTCAAAAGACTATGAGACATGAAGAATTGTTCATACATCCGGATATGTATGAGGTAGACATAATTCTTTAGTTAGTCTTGAATAACGTTCACAACTTAAGTTAAAGGTTGGGCACCTCTATCTTGTTAAAGTTGTAGAATTCTTTTACTAGCATTTGAATGGGATCAAATGAATATGATGAGTCTAAAATCATCGAAAGGTTTTCGAGTAAATGAATCTAGTGCACTAGGTGCATTGAACTAGATCACAATGAAATACTTTATCTAGAACCGTCACTAGATATAAGTCTTTTCATTAAAGAGGACAATCGGAGAGTCTATCTTAATCCTGAGATAAATGATGGACTTATGGTTGCAAGTGTTATCATTAGAGCTATCAATGAGTACGATTATATAGCATAGTCTATCCTCGATAGTTTGGTGGTATACATTTGTTAATCGATAGAGGACTTCATTTATAGATATGGACATCGTGGCTCCATTTATTAAATGAGAGTATAATATCATCATATGGATGTTTTGAGGTATTGGATATTAAATCTCAACGTTGAGTTTTCAATAATGATTATTGAAAACATGGCTTCTGGACAAGTCAAAGTATCCAAGTTCGAAATGTGGTCATATGAGGAAATATGGTAACTTGGAGAGCTATAGGCGGTCTATGAGCTCTTGGCGATTAGTGATATTATTCACGAGGATACACCATCTCCTATAAGATTGTCTAAGGTATGAATGAGAAACATCTCCTTATTCTATCTTTATTTAAGAGTTCAATTTTAGCTCTTTAGTGGAATGAGTTAAAATTAATAGATTGGACCTAAGTGAATCATTTGTTGATTGTGATTAGGTTGTGTCTATTGAAGCTTAAATTTAGATAGCCCGCCAAGATCCCCAATCCACACGTATTTGCATGGATCACTTGATATATTCTACCGGGCCGATTTAAGGATCCATCAAGAATTGTTTTTAATATATCAAGAATATAATATGTCTATTATTTAATTAATGGGCTGCACTATTATATTAATATATTAAAAGGAGACATGTGGGCTTGTTTCTTTTAGTAAGAATGGGTCTGGTTCACATGTGGGCTTTTATTTAAAGTCCAATGGATTAAATGAAATAAGAAAATAATATATGGCCCATTTATATAAGTGGGGCGGCAAGGTGTATATATTAACCTAATATATTATTTTGCTTCATTGTTTTAATTAAATAAGAATTTGTTAATTTATTAATTAATTGTTTAATTAATAAACAAATCTTTTTCTGATCAGGAAATATATTTCCTAAAGTTATACTATTGGTAGTAGTATATTGAAAGTAAGAGACTTGTTTGATAAGAAAATAAATAATTAATTTTATTTATTTAATCAAATAAGAAGTCTTTTTATTTAGTCAATAAAAGAATAAAAATATCTTTGAGTTGGATTAGGTTTTGAAGTCTAAAGGTTGATGGAAATTAGGGTGCAACACAAACTCTTTTTGGTATGTGATTTGCGGCAACCCTAGTCCATTAAGAGGAAGATTTCAGCAATCCTAAATAGAAGAGGAAGCAAAATTTTGGCCACCTATATAATTCCACATATAGAATTCGGCCACTATAGTTGATTGAATGATTCAATTTTTCTTCTTCTTCTCAATTCATAGAAAAGGATAATTTTTATTCTACTAAACAAAAAAGAGAGAAGAGATTATTCTTTGATAGTACACTGATTGCTTGTTCATCAATAAGCTTGTGTGTACAACATCGAATTAGGTTCATGCGAGTTTCGATCATTAGATTGAGAACTCAAAAGTGACCGGAATAATTTTTGTCTTCTTTTGATTGTTTTGTGACTAACAAAAGAAAAAGAAAACTTTGTTCATCCATTCTCAGGTTTGCAATTCAAAGAAAAAAGTAGACCACGCTCCTAGGTGATTCACGTACGTGTTCGGATTGGAAGATCTCGCGGTACTGTTCACGATCACTGTTCACGGGGGGGTACTGTTCACGATCACTGTTCACGCGGGTACTATTCACGGGCATCGAAAAAGATTTTGCGGATTACCAATCGACGTAAGTCAATCGGATCACGCGTCAAGAGGTATTTAACTCTAACCGTATATATTTGAGTTTAATTAATTAAAAGGTTAAGGTTCAACTTTGAGAAAAATTTTAAAACCATACGAAATCTATTTTTCATTTCTTCCGCTGCATTTTATATCGATTTTTTCCCTACAGTTAGTAGCACAAAGACTCCAGACAGGGTGGCGTGTTTGTGTAGACTACCGGAAGTTAAATGCGGTCACCAAGAAGGACCATTTTCCCTTACCTTTCATCGACCAAGTCCTAGAGCGGTTGGCAGGGCATCAGTTCTACTTCTTTCTAGATGGGTATTCCGGGTACAATCAGATAGTTATTGCTCCAGAAGACCAAGAGAAGACCACGTTTACCTGTCCCTATGGAACCTATGCCTTACGAAGAATGCCCTTTGGCCTTTGCAATGCCCCAGGTACATTTCAAAGGTGTATGGTTTCGTTGTTTTCGGATATGGTGGGAGAGATTATTGAAGTTTTCATGGACGACTTCTCAGTATTCGAGGACTCGTTCAAGTCATGCCTTGATAACTTATCGTTAGTGCTACAAAGATGCATGAAAAACAACTTGGTTTTGAATTGGGAGAAATGTCACTTCATGGTACAACAAGGGATTGTCTTGGGTTACATAATATCTGAGAAGGGGATTGAAGTAGACAAGGCAAAGGTGGAAGTTGTCAAGAGTTTGCCACCTCCTCGCAATGTCAAAGACATTCGGTCATTTCTTGGTCATGCAGGTTTCTACAGGAGATTCATCAAAGATTTTTCAAAGATCTCCAGACCGCTATGCTTGTTGCTACAAAAGGACAAAGATTTTGTGTTTAGTTCAGAATGTGTGGTGGCATTTGAATCTTTAAAAGAGGCTTTGACCTCATCTCCAGTAATTGCGCCACCAGTTTGGGAGTTACCATTTGAAATAATGTGTGATGCCTCTGACTTCGCTGTAGGTGCAGTTTTGGGTCAAAGGTTTTGCAAAGACCCACATGTCATATATTACTCACCCCGAATTTTGAATGACTCACAGATGAACTATTCGACAACAGAGAAGGAATTATTGGCGGTCATTTTTGCTCTTGAGAAATTTAGGCAGTACTTGGTAGGTGCCAAGGTTGTGGTATACTCAGATCACGCGGCTTTGCGATATCTGCTCCAAAAGAAAGATGCAAAACCCAGGCTGATTAGGTGGGTGTTGCTGTTACAAGAGTTTGATTTAGAAATCCGGGACAAGAAGGGGTGCGAGAATATGGTCGCCGATCATCTTAGCAGGATGGTTCATGAGAGTCAAATAGATGGGGACGAGATTCCGTTGAGAGAAAATTTCCCTGACGAACATTTGTGGGCCATACAGGATAAGGAGCCGTGGTATGCAGATCTGGCAAACTATCTGACACATGGGGTTTTCCCCCCTGAACTAGATTGGCAGGGTAAGAAAAGGTTTGATAGGAGATCAAGAGAATACTTCTGGGACGAGCCTTACCTTTTCAAACATGGGGCAGATCAGGTGATTAGGAGGTGTGTGCCAGAAAATGAGCAGTATGATATGTTGCGATTCTGCCATGACTTACAGTGTAAAGGCCATTTCAGCGCAAGGAAGACAGCACTGAAGGTGTTGCAGTCAGGTTTCTTCTGGGTATCACTGTTTAAAGATGCTTATCAGTTTTGTGTGGCTTGTGATAGATGCCAGTGCACAGGGAACATTGGTAAACGGAATGAGATGCCACAAACTGGAATTTTGGTGGTTGAAGTATTTGACACTTGGGGTCTTGATTTTATGGGGCCGTTCCCACCTTGTTGTGGGAATAGCTATATTTTAGTAGGGGTTGACTATGTTTCCAAATGGGTTAAGGCAGTTGCCACAAAGACCAATGACAGTAATGTGGTGGTTAAATTCATAAAGGAACATATCCTGACCCAATTTGGGATCCCAAGGGTGATCATTAGTGACGGAGGGAGCCATTTCTGTAACAAAGTCCTAGGAAATCTATTGAAGAAGTATGGAGTGCATCATAAGGTGGCCACACCATACCACCCTCGGACATCAGGACAAGTTGAAGTAAGTAACAGGCACATCAAGCAGATTCTGGAAAAGACAGTCTCCTCCACTAGGAAGGATTGGGCATTGAAACTATCTGACGCCTTATAGGCGTACCGAACGGCTTTCAAAACTCCTATTGGGATGAGCCCGTATAGGTTGGTTTTTGGTAAGGCTTGTCACCTTCCGGTAGAACTGGAACATAAAGCTTGGTGGGCAATCAAAAAGCTGAATTGGGAGTATGACAAGGCAGGTGAAGAAAGATGCAATCAGTTGAACGAGTTAGATGAATTCATATTGGAAGCCTATGAGAGTTCACAACTCTACAAGGAAAAAACAAAAGCTATTCATGACAAATGATTGGTAACGAAGGATTTCCAACCGGGAATGCTGGTGTTACTTTATGAGTCTCGTTTGAAGTTGTTTCCTGGAAAGTTGAAATCAAGATGGTCAGGCCCACATTGCGTTATTAATGTCTCTCCTAATGGAGCTATAGACATTCAGAATTTGAGGAACGATGGGATATTCAAGGTTAATGGGCATAGGCTAAAACCGTATTTTGGACCAGAGACCTGCTGCAAGGGTATTGGGTCCATGGAATTTGCTGAACCATAGCACATCTATCATTTCTGAGCACCGGTGAGAGGCAGCCTGCTCAGGTCTTTTTTAAACTATTCGCCTTCGGAGTTTTATTTCGTAGACTTATTTTTCTTTTCTTTTCGAATTTAATATTCGTTTGGTAGAGTTGTGTGGTTTTTAGCTAGGTTGTGCATCTTTTGGGAATCACACAACAACACACAGGGACATCGAACGATCTTCCTTCTAAAGGGAGTTTTCTACCTTCGATTTTGTACTAAGTTTTCAATGAATGCGATTTAGTTTTTGTTATTATTAATGAGCATGGTCGGATGTATGTCTAGATTCGGTTTGGGGGTGTTGATCCCTCATTCCGCCATTTGTTGAGATTATGCTTGTTATTTCCAACAATGAGGGCATTGTTGAGTTTTGGTTTGGGGGTGCATTACACCTCCGCCTTGTACAGTTTAGTGTCCAATTTTTCAATTTTGTCGCTTGTCCATTTTTCAAACTGTAATCCAGTGGGTATGATGCCTCTAGAGTGTGCGTTTGACGAGTTCCTTATATGTGCTCTGACCTTGAGATATAGTTTGGTGCCACTTGAGGGTTAGCTTGCACCATCATGGGTTCATCCCACCCGTTGGTGTTAAGTATTGGGGACTCATTGTTCCCATGTCTTGTTCTAATAGTGGAGATACCCGTGAGATCACAAACACAAGCATGAAAGTGCGTTTTCTGAGTGCATTATTGATTATTCTTAAACACGCGTCTCGTCATTTATGTCATGTGCCATAGGACTTGCATCATTTTGTGAATTGCGTGATGAATGCTTTCATTCCCTTTTTAGATGGTTGTGGAAGTGATATTAGGGAATATATGTGTATTGAATTACCTCTATAGCCTAAACACCACATACCATATTGTGTGCTCCAAAGCCAATTTGAGGCCAAACACTTACCCTTTCATTTGGTACCACATTCAACCATATACCCAATAGCCTAAACACATGCCTACCCTTGTACTAATCATGTTAGGATGGGAAATGGTAGTGATGAAAAAAGGTTAAGATGGTCCTACAGCGGGTAAAATGAAATAGTTGTTGAAAATATGCAAGGAAAAGGGTAAGTTATGCACCCTAAATGCCTAAGAAAGGGAAATTGTAACAACTCAAATGGAGTACAACATTGTGATTGAGAAATTGTTAAGAGAAAAATTTAAAGAAAGATTGTACTTGAAGTGCCATAATGAAAGTGTTTTATGCTAAAAACGCCCAAACGGAATGCAACGTTGAAGGCACAAATGTGGGTTAAATGGTTTCCTAGAGGGGTGCATTTAAACAAGAAAAGAACATGGTGTGGTAGTAGGGATAAATTCTAGCATGATTGGTGAGTTTGAACTCCTAATTTCCATATTTTTGTGTAAACTCATTCAACCCCACAGCCACACTATAACCGGTTGAATAGCCCTTTTGATCCATGTAAGTCTAGTTTGGGAATGTCGGTTGAAGCACGATCTTTCACATCCATGGCATGGTTACTCGTTCCTAGGATAGTTCATTGCTTAAATCTTATGCAGAATCTTCTTTGCATACTTGTTGTGTGAAACTTAGGACTCTTGAGGAAAGAAAAGAGAGAATCCATGGGAGCTTTAGAATTGAAGCGAATTATGCTCAAGGTATGGGAGTAAGTGGTCCTAAATTCATGAATGCCTTTTGGTGTGGGATTCGTGTTCGTACGAGCCTCCCTTGGGTACCTCCAAATTGCTCTTGATCTTGTGCATATGTTTTTCTCCTCTCTATCACACATATTTGTATCATATCACAAATGGGGCTTGCGGCATTGTTGAGATATTGTTTAGGTATATAGAAATTAAATTTAGTTGGCGTCTTACTATTTAGATTAGATTTGCTCGAGGACGAGCAAAAGGTTGGTTTGGGGGTGTTTGATCGGGCCAAATATGTTGTATATTTAGGCCCTCAGATCCTTACCTTATGTTCTGTTTTCGTGCGTTTTTGTATCTCTTATGGGTTGTTTTGTACTTATTTGTAGGAAATGATGTAGAGACAGGCTTGGAAGCATATTGTGGTGATTCCAGCAGAAATGGGGCGAAAGCAAAGGCAAAGGAGCACAAACAGCTCTACAGTGCGGGTCCAGTACGGGTCCAATGCGGGTGGCAACCGCACTCCAGCTGCACTCCAGCTCTATCTTGTTAAAGTTGTAGAATTCTTTTACTAGCATTTGAGTGGGATCAAATGAATATGATGAGTCTAAAATCATCGAAAGGTTTTCGAGTAAAAGAATCTAGTGCACTAGGTGCATTGAACTGGATCATAATGAAATACTTTATCTAGAACCGTCACTAGATATAAGTCTTTTCATTAAAGAGGAAAATCGGAGAGTCTATCTTAATCCTGAGATAAATGATGGACTTATGGTTGCAAGTGTTATCATTAGAGCTATCAATGAGTACGATTGTATAGCATAGTCTATCCTCGATAGTTTGGTGGTATACATTTGTTAATCGATAGAGGACTTCATTTATAGATATGGACATCGTGGCTCCATTTATTAAATGAGAGTATAATATCATCATATGGATGTTTTGAGGTATTGGATATTAAATCTCAACGTTGAGTTTTCAATAATGATTATTGAAAACATGGCTTCTGGACAAGTCAAAGTATCAAAGTTCGAAATGTGGTCATATGAGGAAATATGGTAACTTGGAGAGCTATAGGCGGTCTATGAGCTCTTGGCGATTACTGATATTATTCACGAGGATACACCATCTCCTATAAGATTGTCTAGGGTATGAATGAGAAACATCTCCTTATTCTATCTTTATTTAAGAGTTCAATTTTAGCTCTTTAGTGGAATGAGTTAAAATTAATAGATTGGACCTAAGTGAATCATTTGTTGATTGTGATTAGGTTGTGTCTATTGAAGCTTAAATTTAGATAGCCTGCCAAGATCCCCAATCCACACGTATTTGCATGGATCACTTGATATATTCTACCGGGCCGATTTAAGGGTCCATCTAGAATTGTTTTTAATATATCAAGAATATAATATGTCTATTATTTAATTAATGAGCTGCACTATTATATTAATATATTAAAAGGAGACATGTGGGCTTGTTTCTTTTAGTAAGAATGTGTCTGGTTCACATGTGGGCTTTTATTTAAAGTCCAATGGATTAAATGAAATAAGAAAATAATATATGGCCCATTTATATAAGTGGGGCGGCAAGGTGTATATATTAACCTAATATATTATTTTGTTTCATTGTTTTAATTAAATAAGAATTAGTTAATTTATTAATTAATTGTTTAATTAAGAAACAAATCTTTTTCTGATCAGGAAATATATTTCCTAAAGTTATACTATTGGTAGTAGTATATTAAAAGTAAAAAATTTGTTTAATAAGAAAATAAATAATTAATTTTATTTATTTAATGAAATAAGAAGTCTTTTTATTTAGTCAATAAAAGAATAAAAATATCTATGAGTTGGATTAGGTTTTGAAGTCTGAAGGTTGATGGAAATTAGGGTGCAACACAAACTCTTTTTGGTATGTGATTTGCGGCAACCCTAGTCCATTTAGAGGAAGATTTCGGCAATCCTAAATAGAAGAGGAAGCAAAATTTCGGCCACCTATAGAATTCCACATATAGAATTCGGCCACCATAGTTGATTGTATGATTCAATTTTTCTTCTTCTTCTCAATTCATAGAAAATAATAATTTTTATTCTACTAAACATAAAAGAGAGAAGAGATTATTCTTTGATAGTACACTGATTGCTTGTTCATCAATAAGCTTGTGTGTACAACATCGAATTAGGTTCACGCGAGTTTCGATCATTAGATTGAGAACTCAAAAGTGACCGGAATAATTTTTGTCTTCTTTTGATTGTTTTGTGACTAACAAAAGAAAAAGAAAACTTTGTTCATCCATTCTCAGGTTTGCAATTCAAAGAAAAAGGGAGACCACGCTCCTAGGTGATTTACGTACGTGTTCGAATTGGAAGATCTCGCGGTACTGTTCACGATCACTGTTCACAGCGGGGGTACTGTTCACGATCACTGTTCGCGCGGGTACTGTTCACGATCACTGTTCACGCGGGTACTGTTCACAATCACTTTTCACGCAGGTACTGTTCACGGGCATCAGAAAAGATTTTGCGGATTACCAATCGACGTAAGTCAATCGGATCACGCGTCAAGAGGTGTTTAACTCTAACCTTATATATTTGAGTTTAATTAATTAAAAGGTTAAGGTTCAACTTTGAGAAAAAATATAAAACCATACGAAATCTATTTTTCGTTTCTTCCGCTGCGTTTTATATCGATTTTTCCCCACATCCTTGACCACCTCGGTTCCCTCATGGGCCGTCTCTAGAATCTCCCATGCCTCTTTTACAATTCTTGTTGTTTGGATCAATTTGTACTGATTGTCATCCGTTGCACAAAGAATGGCATGCATAGCCTTGTTGTTCCACTTGGATGCTTCGAACTCTTGAGTTGACTATTCTGACTTTGGCTTGGGAACTACACTTTCGTCTGTAAGAGTCTTTTCCGGAGGAGTGTAGCCATCTTCAATTGCCATCCATGCTCGGTCATTTATTTGGCAAATGTAAGACTCCATCTTTCCTTTCCAAGAGGCATAGTTTACTCCGGTGAGCAAAGGGGGTCTTATGCTAGAGGCTCCCTCATTTCCACTTCCGTTTCTACTCATAGTGTTTGGGTATGAATGAGATGAATGTTAATGATGCAACAAACACAAACAAAATGCAAGACACACAAAGAGCAAGGATCACCTAAGTGTATCTAGGAACCCGCTCTGATACCAATTGAAAATACTATATAGCTTGTGTCTACAAACCTAAAAGGGGGGGGGGGGTGAATAGGTTTTAGTTGATTTAATACCAACTTTTTGACTTAATCAATTTTAATAGTCCTACCCCATATTAGCAATCAACCAATCCAACATAAACATGCGGAAAAAAATAAAAACACAAGGATTGATTTACGTGAGAAACCTGTTAGGATTATGCTCAATGGCAAGAGTGTAATATTGTAATTGACAATCTTCTCATATTAATAAAGTGAATTCTGATTCTTACAATTACTTATAGCATTTATTATTATAATTGTCAAGGTAAATAATCATAAGGTCAAAAGACTATGAGACATGAAGAATTGTTCATACATCCGGATATGTATGAGGTAGACATAATTCTTTAGTTAGTCTTGAATAACGTTCACAACTTAAGTTAAAGGTTGGGCACCTCTATCTTGTTAAAGTTGTAGAATTCTTTTACTAGCATTTGAATGGGATCAAATGAATATGATGAGTCTAAAATCATCGAAAGGTTTTCGAGTAAAAGATTTTATGGACTACCAATCGACGTAAGTCAATCGGATCACGCATCAAGAGGTATTTAACTCTAACTGTATATATTTGAGTTTAATTAATTAAAAGGTTAAGGTTCAACTTTGAGAAAAATTTTAAAACCATACGAAATCTATTTTTCGTTTCTTCCGCTGCGTTTTATATCGATTTTTCCCTACAATTGGTATCAGAGCCTTGGTTGTACCTTTTAATTAATTAACCTATATATACGTGAATCTATTTCTTTTTTATTGTGATTATACATGTTTTAGAAAGAGATGGTACTCTAGGTATTCGCATATATAATTGCATGTTGAATGTATGGATTTATATATGTTTTATAAAGTGAATTGTTATTGCTCGATTTTGGTCCTAGAATTTCAATGTAATTTATGTTTCGGATTTGTAACAAGAAGGGTGGTCTATTATCGCCATAATTCCTTCTTGGTAGTTGCAAGGGTTTTATTTTTTTTGTATGTAAAATAAGTGCAGTATTTTTTTTGTAATCCGGTGCAGTATTTTTTTTCTAAATCTTACTGCAGTAAAATAAAAAAAAATAAAAAAATTTGTTGCAGTAATTTATTCGTAATATGATGTAATGTATTCGGGTATTGAAAATTCGAAGACACGAAGAAAAACGAAGCAACCGGAACCGAGAACGAGCACCGTGCGCACCCTAGGACTGGATTGGGTTGTGCATGGCAAGCCCAATCCTTGGTGGGCTGCGCACGGCAGCCTTGTGTGGCCTTATGGGCTGCACAAGGCATCCCCTTTGTGGGCTTGTGGGCTGTGCACGTCCATGGGAGGAGGCTGAGGGATGAGCGTATGGTTGATGGCCACTTGAAGATCTTGTATTCCTAACAATTGTAATTTACTTGCTTTTCTAGGATGGGCCAAAATTGTTGCTATTTAATTTTTGCTTAAATATTACAATATTTGTTGTTGTATGATAACATGACATTTTAGAATAGGAGTGCCACTCATATATCTCTTTTGGTATGAACATGCATTGAATGATTTAGGTATCTAATTGGCATCTAGATAACTTGGTAAAAATCATTCTTTGGGATTTAATCACACGCCTTAAATAATTGAGTGGGAGAAGGTGTGCAAGAACGCCTATGGCCTCCAAGATTAGTTGAGTTTTATTATTATTGGTAATCCCCCCAAGGGGCGTCCATAAATGGAATTTAACAATATACTTCCTTACAAGGATAGACTAGACAATTGACTTAAACGAAATCTACTCCCCAATGAGGGATTTTTGTGAGAGAAAATTGAGGGTCGATATCTTGGTAACACACTCAATGTAATTTTATTAATATCCTCCCAAGAGTTCTTGTTAATAAAAATTACAAGGCTAAAATTAAAAACTCTGGTTGTTATGTTAACAATTAGGTGGGACCTAGTCTAACTAGTAAATAGTGCGAACTCCCAAAGGAGGCGTAATATTTATGGGTGTTGGATCACCGTTGAATTTTTATGATTGAATTATTTATTTTAATTTAAGATAAATTTTTAAAAGTGCTATTATCATGATTATTTAGTTGTATATGTTTTTGTTTTAATCAGAAATCATGACCCCATCACTTATGAACATCCTGAAAGATAACACCTTAACTGGAGATAACTACGTAACATGGAAAAGGAAAATTGGGTTGTTGCTGCAAAGTGAAAAACATAAGTTTGTTCTGACCACTCCTAAACCACCCCATCCTAATAATGAATCTAATGTGATGCAAAGAGATGAGTATGAGCAGTGGAAGACTTCTGATGATATGGCAAAATGTTACATTATAGCCACTATCTCCGACGTGTTGCAACAGCAACATGAAGGAATGGAGTCCGCTGCTGATATAATGATGTCTCTAGAGGAAATGTTTGCTATGAGGTCTAAGAGGACTAAGAGAGAGGCAGTGAATGCTTTTATGAATCTTAGGATGAAACCTGGACAATCTGTGAAAGATCACATGATGAAAGTCATAGCACATCTCAATATTGTTGAACTAAATGGTGCTGAGATTGATGGTGAGACCAAGATTGATATGGTAGTTAACTCACTGTCAGATTCCTTTGATCAGTTCAAGTTGGACTACACCTTGAACAAAACAGAATACACCTTGCAGGGCATGATGCAAGATGTTCAAAGCGCTGAAAAGATCCTTGTGAAAAACAAAGGTCAAGAGATTCATTTGGTAGGTAAAGTTTCTACTGTTAAGACCCGTAAGAAGGTCAAGAAACAACAGAAGAAAAAGCAACTTGGGCCTACCAAGAAGGAAACCAAGAAAGTAACCAAGATCAAAGGGAAATGCTTCCTTTGTGGTGAAAAGGGACATTGGAAAAGAGATGCCCAAAGTCCCAGAAAAGAAGGAAGAAGGTAATGTTAATTATCTAGAAACATGTTTTCTGGCAGATTCTACTGATTCTTGGATCATAGACTCTGGAGCCACTAATCATGTTTGTTATTCCTTGCAGGGGTTTCAGGAAAAGAGAAGGTTGAATGAAGATGAAGTCAATTTGCGCTTGGGCAACGGAACGTTAGTTTCTGCAAGTGTAGTGGGAGATATTAGAGTTATTTTAGATTCTAGTAGGCATTTAAATTTAATAGATGTTTATTATGTACCTCAATTCAAGAGGAATTTAATTTCAGTTTCTTGTTTAAATAAGTTTGGATATTCGGTTACTTTTAATAAAACTTTTATTATTAGTAAGAATGACAAAGTTGTTTGCAAAGGTACATTGGAAAACGGTTTATTCTTTTTGCATAGAAATATCTCTCACTCGTTAGACACAGAAATAACGGAACCTAATCATAAAAGAGTAAAATTATCAAAAGATGAAACCTATCTTTGGCATTTACGCCTAGGTCACATTAACCTTAATAGGATTAAAAGATTGGTATGTGACGGACCTTTAAGTGACTTAAAGGTTGATGATCTACCAACTTGTGAATCTTGTTTGGAAGGTAAAATGACCAAAAGGCCGTTCAATACTAAAGGTGCAAGAGCCACTGAATGTTTAGGACTAGTACACACCGATGTATGTTGTCCTATGAGCATTCAAGCTAGAGGTGGATATGAGTACTTCATCGCCTTCACAGATGATAACTCAAGATTTGGTTACGTGTATCTCATGAGACATAAGTCGGATGCATTTGATATGTTCAAAGCATTCAAAGCTGAAGTAGAAAATCAGCTTGAGAAACATATAAAAATCTTGAGATCTGATCGTGGTGGAGAATATCTATCTGGAGACTTTCAGCAATATCTTATTGATAATGGGATAGTTTCTCAGCTTTCTGCACTAGGTACACCTCAACAAAATGGGGTAGCAGAAAGGGGAAATAAGACTCTTTTAAAGATGGTTAGATCAATGTTGAGTTATTCAACACTTCCTATTTCTTTTTGGGGATATGCTCTACAAACTGCAATATATATTCTAAACGATGTACCATTTAAATCTGTCCCTAAAACCCCACATGAATTGTGGACTGGGCGAAAGCCTAGTTTACAACACATGAGGATATTTGGTTGTCCTGCAAATGTGTTAAAAGGAAAGACAGAAAAGATGGAGTCCCGTTCGAAAACATGTATATTTGTGGGGTATCCAAAAGGAACTAAAGGATATTATTTCTATAGTCCTTCTGATCTAAAAGTATTTGTTTCAACAAATGCTTCATTTCTAGAAAAGGACTATATGAATAATTTTGTGCCCAAAAGTAGAATTGTCCTGAATGAGATGTCAAGAGATACAATTCCACAAGAGGTTTCACAACCCAACCCAATTGTAAGTTCCACTCCAACATAAGATCAACAACCTACCATTCCTCGTCGTAGTGGGAGGGTTAGAACACAACCCGAAAGATACATCGGTCTAGGAGAATCTGTTGAGAATCTCCCGGATGACGATGATCCCTACACGTACAAGGAAGCTATGGAGGATGTTGATTGTCGTCATTGGCAAAAGGCAATGCAATCCGAGATTGAATCGATGTTCAATAACAAAGTCTGGTCCCTTGTAGACTTGCCTAAAGGGATAAAACCCATTGGGTGCAAGTGGGTATACAAGAGGAAAAGAGGTATGGATGGTAAGGTGGAAACCTTTAAAGCTAGACTAGTAGCTAAAGGTTATACACAGAAAAAAGGTATCGGTTACGAGGAAACCTTCTCACCTGTGGCCATGCTTAAATCCATTAGGATACTCTTATCCATTGCAGCATCTCTAGACCTAGAGATTTGGCAAATGGATGACAAGACAGCTTTCCTTAATGGAAGTCTTGACGAGAGCATCTACATGATGCAACCAGAGGGATTCATTGAAAAAGGCCAAGAAGAAAGAGTATGCAACTTGCAAAAGTCTATATATGGACTAAAGCAAGCATCCAGATCCTGGAACATAAGGTTCGATCAAGCTGTAAAGGGTTTTGGATTTATTCAAAACCCTGACGAACCTTCTGTATACAAGAGGATCAAAGGCGACAAGTTGGTTTTCCTTATTCTTTATGTTGATGATATACTACTCATTGGAAACGATGTAGGTGTATTGACATCAGTGAAAGAATGGTTAGCAAAACAATTTGATATGAAGGACTTAGGAGAAGCAAGTTATATTCTTGGTATCCAAGTAATAAGGGATAGAAAGAATAGAACGATTGCATTATCCCAAGCTTCATACATTGATAAAATCTTGTCTAGATTCACCATGCAAGATTCCAAGAAAGGTATGTTACCTTTTAGACATGGAATCAAACTTTCTAAGGGTCAAGCACCTAAGAATGTTCATGAAGAGCAATTCATGAGTAGAGTTCCATATGCCTTGGCAGTTTGAAGTCTCATGTATGCAATGCTCTGTACTAGACCATATATTTTTTTTGCTGTTGGCATAGTTAGCAGGTTTCAATCGAAACTTGGTCCTGATCATTGAACGGCAGTCAAGCATATTTTCAAGTATCTCAAGAGAACTAGAGATTATATGCTTGTATACTCTGGAGGGGATTTAATTCCTGTTAGGTATACAGATTCTGATTTCCAGTCGAATTCTGACTCCAGAAAATCCACATCATGATCTGTGTTTACCATTGGAGGAGGAGCAATCATAAGGAGGAGTATCAAGCAATCTTGTATTGCTGATTCCACCATGGAAGCTGAGTATGTTGCTGCATGCGAAGCTGCCAAAGAGGCTGTTTGGCTCCGCCAATTCTTGATTGACTTAGAAGTGGTTCCTAGTGCGAATAAGCAGATCACTATACACTGGGACAACAGTAATGGAGTGGCTAATTCGAAAGAACCAAGAAGTCATAAGAGAGGTAAACACATTGAAAGGAAGTATCACCTTTTGAGGGAAATTGTTCATAGGGGAGACGTGACGATCACCAAAATCGCGTCAGCAGAAAATCTAGCGGATCCTTTCACAAAGGCTCTACCTCAGAAGAGCTTTGATGGATATCTAGAGAACATGGGAATGAGAGATATGACACACTTGCTACAGAGCAAGTGGGAGATTGTTAAGATTATGCTCAATGGCAAGAGTGTAATATTGTAATTGACAATCTTCTCATATTAATAAAGTGAATTCTGATTCTTACAATTACTTATAGCATTTATTATTATAATTGTCAAGGTAAATAATCATAAGGTCAAAAGACTATGAGACATGAAGAATTGTTCATACATCCGGATATGTATGAGGTAGACACAATTCTTTAGTTAGTCTTGAATAACGTTCACAACTTAAGTTAAAGGTTGGGCACCTCTATCTTGTTAAAGTTGTAGAATTCTTTTACTAGCATTTGAGTGGGATCAAATGAATATGATGAGTCTAATATCATCGAAAGGTTTTCGAGTAAATGAATCTAGTGCACTAGGTGCATTGAACTAGATCACAATGAAATACTTTATCTATAACCGTCACTAGATATAAGTCTTTTCATTAAAGAGGACAATCAGAGAGTCTATCTTAATCCTGAGATAAATGATGGACTTATGGTTGCAAGTGTTATCATTAGAGCTATCAATGAGTACGATTATATAGCATAGTCTATCCTCGATAGTTTGGTGGTATACATTTGTTAATCGATAGAGGACTTCATTTATAGATATGGACATCGTGGCTCCATTTATTAAATGAGAGTATAATATCATCATATGGATGTTTTGAGGTATTGGATATTAAATCTCGACGTTGAGTTTTCAATAATGATTATTGAAAACATGGCTTCTGGACAAGTCAAAGTATCCAAGTTCGAAATGTGGTCATATGAGGAAATATGGTAACTTGGAGAGCTATAGGCGGTCTATGAGCTCTTGGCGATTACTGATATTATTCACGAGGATACACCATCTCCTATAAGATTGTCTAAGGTATGAATGAGAAACATCTCCTTATTCTATCTTTATTTAAGAGTTTGATTTTAGCTCTTTAGTGGAATGAGTTAAAATTAATAGATTGGACCTAAGTGAATCATTTGTTGATTGTGATTAGGTTGTGTCTATTGAAGCTTAAATTTAGATAGCCCGCCAAGATCCCCAATCCACACGTATTTGCATGGATCACTTGATATATTCTACCGGGCCGATTTAAGGGTCCATCTAGAATTTTTTTTAATATATCAAGAATATAATATGTATATTATTTAATTAATGGGCTGCACTATTATATTAATATATTAAAAGGAGATATGTGGGCTTGTTTCTTTTAGTAAGAATAGTGTCTGGTTCACATGTGGGCTTTTATTTAAAGTCCAATGGATTAAATGAAATAAGAAAATAATATATGGCCCATTTATATAAGTGGGGCGGCAAGGTATATATTAACCTAATATATTTTTTTGTTTCATTGTTTTAATTAAATAAGAATTAGTTAATTTATTAATTAATTGTTTAATTAAGAAACAAATCTTTTTCTGATCAGGAAATATATTTCCTAAAGTTATACTATTGGTAGCAGTATATTAAAAGTAAAAGACTTGTTTGATAAGAAAATAAATAAATAATTTTATTTATTTAATCAAATAAGAAGTCTTTTTATTTAGTCAATAAAAGAATAAAAATATCTATGAGTTGGATTAGGTTTTGAAGTCTAAAGGTTGATGGAAATTAGGGTGCAACACAAACTCTTTTTGGTATGTGATTTGCGGCAACCCTAGTCCATTTAGAGGAAGATTTCGGCAATCCTAAATAGAAGAGGAAGCAAAATTTCAGCCACCTATATAATACTACATATAGAATTCGACCACAATAGTTGATTGAATGATTCAATTTTTCTTCTTCTTCTCAATTCATAGAAAAAGATAATTTTTATTCTACTAAACATAAAAGAGAGAAGAGATTATTCTTTGATAGTACACTGATTGCTTATTCATCAATAAGCTTATATGTACAACATCGGATTAGGTTCATGCGAGTTTCGATCATTAGATTGAGAACTCAAAAGTGACCGGAATAATTTTTGTCTTCTTTTGATTGTTTTGTGACTAACAAAAGAAAAAGAAAACTTTGTTCATCCATTCTCAGGTTTGCAATTCAAAGAAAAAGGGCGACCACGCTCTTAGGTGATTCACGTACGTGTTCAGATTGGAAGATCTCGCGGTACTGTTCACGATCACTGTTCACGAGGTACTGTTCACGATCACTGTTCACGGGGTACTGTTCACGATCACTGTTCGCGCGGTACTGTTCACGATAACTATTTGCGCTGTACTGTTCACGATCACTGTTCACGCGGATACAGTTCACGATCACTGTTCACGTGGGTACTGTTCACGGGCATCAAAAAAGATTTTACGGATTACCAATCGACGTAAGTCAATCGGATCACGCGTCAAAAGGTATTTAACTCTAATCGTATATATTTGAGTTTAATTAATTAAAAGGTTAAGGTTCAACTTTGAGAAAAATTTTAAAACCATACGAAATCTATTTTTCGTTTCTTCCGCTGCATTTTATATCGATTTTTCCCTACAAAACCCTCCATTGGGCAAAACTCACGGGCTATCCTTCTAGCCACATACGGTCCTCAAATCCACTATTTGAATGAAATTTACAATCTAGGTTGACCTCAAGTCATACCTACTTGGTCACTAACCTTTTCACTCTACCCAACGAGCCTTTAATAGTGATCCTAGACCACAAGCTTGTGCACTAATCCACTTAGTCACAAAGCTTAACAATCAGTGAAGAGGTTAAACAACCTATGTGAATATGTAAAAATACTCTAACATGAAATTAATGCTAGGAAACACTAAATGCTTATCTAAGGATTTAAAGATGTCAATGAGTGCAAATCCTAGATATCAATATCTAAATGCAAATGCATGAAGATTTAGCTAGAAGGGTAAAATCCTCCTAAATGCTAGCTATCAATGAACATACAATCTCAACCAACAAACATAATCACAAACATACTCAAATCATGCTAAACCAAATAAACATGCAATTAATTAACAAATAATTGATAACCCTAGGTAAACAAGAACATAGAGATGAAAAGGAAGTTCTAAGACTTGCTTGATTACCTAGTCAAGAAGAACATGAAGACCCATGAAGAATAGATGCAAGAATGGAGCTTAGATGCATATGGGTATGAGATTGGTTGAGTAAAAAGGACTTCTTGGAGCTCTCTCTCTCTTGGATTTACTTTCTCTCACTTAGGGATATATTTTCAAAGCTCTAGGTCTAAATGGTGGAGAAGAAGATGTATTTATAGGGACCAAAAAACGAGCTGGTGTGAAATACCCGAAATGCCTAGTTCGGGTGAAAAAGGCGACTATGCAAGGTGACATGAGCAAGTCGCCTTGGAAAGTCGCCTAACAAACTGTGAGAAAACACGTTGCCTGAGGTGACATGTAAGGTGACATTCCCTAGTCACCTAACACACTGAAGGAAAAACAAGATGTCAGAGGCGACATGTAAGGCGACATGCCCAAGTCGCCTATGAAGTCGCCTAACACACTGTGGGAAAATTAAAAGATTAAGGTGACATCTGAGGTGACATGCACAAGTGGCATTGCATGTCGCCTAACACACTGTGGGAAAAATTCAAGTCTAAGGCGACTTGTCAGGCGACATGCACAAGTGGCCTTACATGTCGCCTAACCCACTGTGCAACCCATCAACTCCAAAATGAAAGAAGTGTGTGTGTACAACCATACATGCATGTCAATACAAATGCATTTGATGTGAGTGTGTGCAACTAAAACCTCTTCAAAGAGAATTAAGCATGTGATATACCTTTGAAGTGCTCTTGAGAGAGATGATGTCCTTAAAGCTTGATCACACCCAATGAGGCCTAATTTACCCTTACAAAATTAATCCCTAATGTGGTTTGTCAACGAAATAAGCCAATCAAAATATGAGGAACTTACACAAGTCAAGAAAGTCCAAGAAGAAGAAAGACTCAACTATTATTCCTTCCAAAATCAAAAACAAAGACAAGAAGAGCTATAGAACTTCTCAACCAAAGCATGCACACCCAAAAGCTAATTTTTTTATATTCATTATGGTTTTTCATTATTGTAATGTGGTTGGTCACATTAGGCCTAGATGATATGAATATATTAGGCAATGCAAACTAGGAAATGTGAAACATGTCAAAGATGTGGAAAAGTTACCTAATAATTTTCCTAAGCATGAGTTTAAGCTTAGAGCTAAACATAACATCTCTAAGTTTATCCCAGTTTTTCATTTTTGCAATGTTGTAGGGCATATCAAACCTAAATGCTACAAGTATATTAGACAATGCAAACTAGGGAATGAGATGCATGCTAGTGAGATGAATAGACTTCATTTTGTTGTTTCCAAACATGTTAGAGCATTAGATACTATGCATGATGAACAGAAACCAACAAGGAAAGTTTGGGTTAAGAAGAATAATGTGCATAATTGTGATATGAATAAATCTTCCTCGAAAGTTTTTAAACATGATAATAGCTTTGATGCTTTGAGAAATGTGCATATTGATCATATTCTTGTGAAGAAACCTACTAAGAGGATTTGGGTTGAAAAGAATGATGTGCATGTTAATAATAATCATGTTAAAAAAATGTTGAGAAAAGGTTGGTGAAAAGAGTATTAACCATGATCATTTGAAGAGTCTTGATGAAATATTTGTCCGTGGCAATAATGATGGATTTAATATGAGTGATATTTTCATGAAGAAAATAGTTGATGATTTATCTTCTAGATTTCATGTTGCCATGTGTAATGATCATGATGTTGTTTGTGTTGGTTCACCTAAGACCAATATGGTCAAAGGTGAGTGCACTCATACTTGATTGAGTAGCATATATGAGAATATTTTTTTGTTCTTGTTTTATAAGAGTTCTAAGTTTGATACTTGACTAAGATATTTGTAATATGCTAGGTTTAGTATTCAAATTTGGTGTCTCTAGTCAATACATGAACTTAATATTCTCATACTTTCATTATGATAGGCAAAATTTGTTGATTAACTTTAGAGAAGTTGTATCTTGAAATCTATATGGTGATGAATTTTGTTAAAACTTTTAGAGAAAGTCATTTTTATAAGTTTGTTTGAGTTGAGATGTTTAGTCTTTATTCTCTTGGGAAGACCACCAATAACTTGTTGTCATGATGACAAACAAGCCAAGTGAGCTCATAAAAAAGGGCGAAGGCTTTACATTGATGAAAAAACATGCTAAGGTATATCTCTACTCTAAAGCTTGCTTTCTTGTTTCATCTTTTCAACTCTATGTGTGCATGACATCATGTGGCATGCTATTTTAGAGAACTTTGTTTAAGATACATATGTTTCTCTTTAAATAATTGTCATCTAGAGAACATTTAGTGAAATCATTCACAAAGATCTATTACATGATGCATGTGTTATATTTTATACTTGTTTGATTGATGAGTGGGATATTTTTTGCAAAATATGTGCTTCATATTCAATGAAAGCTACTCTATTAAGAAGTAATAATCTTAAGTAAGTCTCTATGTATTGCTTTTAGATCATGCGCTTTTAAGCCTTAAAACTTGGTTTTCAAAAGTGCACACTTTGCTTCTCTATATGTTTAGTTTGAGTAAGTTGAGTTTGAAGATATGTGAGTTATGGATGCACCTTGAAGTCTTTTGACTAGTATATTAAAGATGACCTATGGTTAGTATCCATTTTGCTTCGACAACTGCATAGAACTCAACGATCACCTTCTTGAAAAGGGATACACATTTTGGTTGTACAGTCACTCAATGTAGGAAAGGGCTACACCATTATGATGAGTGAAAGCTGTCATGAAGTGTATATGTTTATGTTAAAAAAAATAAGAAGTGTTGAAAAGAATCAACAAAAAAAATCTTTGATTCAAATGCCTAAAATTAAAAAAATATATAAAAAAAGGGCTAAAAGGAGTATAGTAGAAAATTGTAATTGCTTGGGTTGAAAAACAGAAATGGGATGACGAGCCATAGGCACACACCAGCTCATATGTTGAAATCTATTCTCTTAAAAGCCAAAATTCCAGATGATAATCGGTTTGACCTTTTATGGAAAAGCTTAAGATGAATAGATGTTTATATGGTTTGCATGTTGATGGTCCAATTACTCCTTTATATATGTTTAAAGCAAATCCACACACATATTTTTTTTGCTTTCAAGTGAATTTGATATGCTAGCAATTTTAGAAGAATTATGAGAGATATTGAAAATCTTGGTGTATCTCTCATAATTTGTGGAGCTTATTTGTTGAATTTCTTTAAAATTGATTTATTGTGTGATTGTGTGGATATCATTGTGAACAATATCCTATCCTGATCTTAGATAGAGCACTTATCAAGGGGGAGTATTGTATGCTAGACTTTTTTCTCTTTTATGATATGTTCACATGAGTTTATTTTGATAAAAACATGACATAATTGAACATTGAAAATGCATGTTACTTATCTCATATATTTACCTTGTTTCCCTTGATTATTCCTTGTTTGTTTCTTTGACTATTCCTTGACAAAAAGGGGGTGAAATGTATACCTCACCATGTGTGGGAGAAATGTACCTCATGTGGGAGAATGTACCTCATTTGGATTGTTGATCTTCTTGTATTAAGGGGGGGAATTCTTTTCTTGAGGGGGAGTAAAGAATTCTTGTATGTTGAGGTTAAGGAACTAAGGGAGTGCTTTTTAAATTGAACTTTTATATGAGATAGGGGGAGTTTTGTTTGTTTTTATGGATATATCTCACCAATCTTCTTTGTAGAAGATTTCTTGTTTGTTTGGTTGTGTGTTTTTTCACAGGTGCCTTGATGATTAAAGAGGAGAATCTTGAAGACTCATGAAGACTGGAAGATATTTTAGTTTAGGGTTCTCTTTGTAATGTGAGGATGTGATAATGCAATCAACATGAGTTTGTTTGAGTGATCATTGTATGGTGAGGTTGAGGTTTTGTCATGGAATAGCCAAAGGAGGAGATTGTTAGGTTTTAGATTTGTGTTGGCTTGATTCCATAACAAAACTCTCTTTCTTTGTAATGTCTATTTGCTTAGGTAGTTCGTGGTATATACGAGCTTCAAAAAAGAAAAGCAACTTCTAATGCAAAGCTCATCTTTAAAAGGAAAAGTGCTTACTTAGATACTAAGGTATTGAGATTCTTCTTCCTCTTGCAAGGTGTAAGTGCACACATGCACATTGCATCCGTATGTGTCCCTGCATCATTGTGCAAAATTTGGTATAACACAATACACACACTTATACATATATGCACATGCATTAGACTTAATTTGACAATTTCTATAAAGTTGCATGTTCTAGGACTATTTCTAGGAAACATCATACATGTGTGTTTTTGGGTTTTTTTGTTTGTGTTTTTGTGATATTAAACTTGAATCTGAGCATACATAATTCCTCATTAAGTTCTAGTTGTTTCGGTTACTCATTCATTAAGTTTCGAGTTCTAAATAGGAAGTTAAAAAACTTTCTATGATTTTATCGTACATGGTTTTTGTCCGTGTTTTTCAAGTTTAATTCCATATTTTTTGTGGAAGTTGTCTATATGTCTTTTGTACATGAGGGAGTCCTGGTTGGTAATCCAAAAACGGATTCAAATTCGGAGTTAGGAGGCCAGAGAACGGTCGAAAACCATTTTAGTGTGTGATAGGGAGCAAAGGGGAAGTGCTGGCAAACTGCTGAAATCAACCCTATCCCGTGGAGGCACATGGCCCCCATGGGAAGGCCACCATTCTGACCCCGTGGAGGCCATGCAACTCCATGGGGAGCTGAGGTGGCAAGGGTTCATTGGTCATTTGATTCTCTCTCCTCTCCACATCATTTTCCCTCCATATAAAATCAAATTTCGTGCAGAAATTTGGTAAAACTTTTCATTTTTTTTTTGTTTTGGTCATATCTCTCTCCAATCAACTCCGATTTTAGATTTTCAAAAGCCGAAATTGTTGGTCTTGAAGTGAGGAACAAGTCCCAATAATATTTAGAGTCAAATTATGTCCAAAGTCTTCACAGTGATCTGATCTCAGTTCGTTTGTTCATCATTTGTAAGTGAATCATCTTCTTTCTTTTTTTCTTTTGTGATCAACTTAATGAATCTTCTTATTTGATTGAAGAAAAATGTTTAGAATGATTTTGATTCAAATTTTGGACTTGTTTGATTGATTTATGAAATTATCTCTTGTGATTTTTAATTGAACATCTTTTAGCTAATTTTGAAGAACATGAACTTGAATCTAGAATCTTTTTGTGATTTGATCTTGATTGTTGATTTCTAGGTTTTAGTCACATGTTCTAGAACTAGAATATTTTGGTTGTGATTTCTATTATTCATATCTAGTTCTTATTTGTAATTTCCTCAAATTTTGATTGGCTTATTTCGTTGACAAACCACATTGGGGATTAATTTTTGTAAGGGTATATTAGGCTTCATTGGGTGTGATCAAGCTTCAAGGACATCATCTCTCTCAAGAGCACTTCAAAGGTATATCACTTGCTTAATTCTCTTTGAAGAGGTTTTAGTTGCACACACTCACATTCTATGCATTTGTATTGACATGCATGAATGGTTGCACACACACACTTCTTGCATTTTGGAGTTGATGGGCTGCACAGTAGGTTAGGCGACATGCAAGGCCACTTGTGCATGTCGCCTGACAAGTCGCCTTAGACTTAGGTTTTTCCCACAGTGTGTTAGGCGACATGCAAGGCCACTTGCGCATGTCGCCTCCAATGTTGCCTTAGTCATGTTCTTTTTTCTCCAGTGTGTAAGGCGACTTCATAGGCGACTTGATGATGTCGCCTTACATGTCGCCTCTGACATCTTATTTTTTCCACAGTGAGTAAGGTGACTTCATAGGCGACTTGAGGATGTCGCCTCACATGTCGCCTCAGGCAACGTGTTTTCTCACAGTGTGTTAGGCGACTTCCAAGGTGACTTGCTCATGTCGCCTTGCATGTCGCCTTTTTCACCCGAACTGGGCATTTCAGGTATTTCACAGCTCATTTTTTGGTCTCTATAAATACATCATCTTCTCCACCATTTAGACCTAGAGCTCTGAAAATATATCCCTAAGTGAGAGAAAGTAAATCCAAGAGAGAGAGAGCTCCAAGAAATCTTTTTTACTCAACCAAACTCATACCATGTGCATTTAAGCTTCATTCTTGCATCTATTCTTCATGGGTCTTCATGCTCTTCTTGACTAGGTAATCAAACAAGTCTTTGAACTTCCTTTTCATCTCTATGTTCTTGTTTACCTAGGGTTAGCAATTATTTGTTAATTAATTGCATGTTTATTTGGTTTAGCATGATTTGAGTATGTTTGTGATTATGTTTGTTGGTTGAGGTTGTATGTTCATTGATAGCTAGCATTTAGGACATTTTTACCCTTCTAGCTAAATCTTCATGCATTTGCATTTAGATATTGATATCTAGGATTTGCACTCATTGTCATCTTTTAATCCTTAGATAAGCATTTAGTGTTGCCTAGCATTAATTGCATGTTAGAATTTTTACCTATTCACATAGGTTGTTTAACCTCTTCATTGTTTGTTAAGCTTTGTTACTAAGTGGATTAGTGCACTTGCTTATGGTCTAGAATCACTATTAAAGGCCCGTTGGGTAGAGTAAAAGGGTTAGTGGCCAAGTAGGTGTGACTTGAGGTCAACCTAGGTTGTAAACTTTCATTCAAATAGTGGATTTGAGGACCGAATGTGGCTAGAAGGATAGCTCGTGAGTTTTGCCCAGTTGGAGGGTTTCTCACGTAAATCAATCCTTGTGTTTTTATTGTTTTCCACATATTTATATTATGATTGATTGATTGCTAATATGGGGTAGGACTGTTAATATTGATTAAGTCGAAAAAGTTGGTAATAAATCAACTAAAACCTATTCACCCCCCCCCCCCCCCCCCACCTCTAGGTTAATAGACACACGTTTTAGTATTTTCAATTGGTATCAGAGCGGGTTCCTAGATACACTTAGGTGATCCTTGCTCTTTGTGTGTCTTGCATTTTGTTTGTGTTTGTTGCATCATTAACATTCATCTGATTCATACCCAAACACTATGAGTGAAAACGGAAGTGGTAATGAGGGAGCCTCTAGCACAAGACCCCTTTTGCTCACCGGAGTAAACTATGCCTCTTGGAAAGGCAAGATGGAGTCTTATATTTGCCAAATAAATGACCGAGCATGGATGACAATTGAAGATGGCTACACTCCTCCGGAATAGACTCTTACAGACGAAAGTGTAGTTCCCAAGCCAAAGTCGGAATGGTCAACTCAAGAGTTTGAAGCATCCAAGTGGAACAACAAGGGTATGCATGCCATTCTTTGTGCAATGGATGACAATCTGTACAAATTGATCCAAACAACAAGAATTGCAAAAGAGGCATGGAAGATTCTAGAGACGGCCCTTGAGGGAACCGAGGTGGTCAAGGACTCCAAGCTTCAAGTCCTCCAAACACAATTCGAGCAAATTAGAATGGAGGAGGATGAGTGCTTCAATGACTTTCAAGTGAAGTTAATGGACATAGTCAATCAAAGCCATCAACTTGGTGATCCTTAATCGGATAGGAGAATCAAGCAAAAAATTATGAGGTCTCTTCCGGCAAGATTTGAGTCAAAAATGACGGCTCTTGAGGAGAATAGTGACTACAAGAACATGAAGCCAAGTGAAGTTATTGGAAGACTTCTAGCATATGAGTCCAGATGAACTCCTACACCTACACCTCCAAAGAAGCAAAAGAGTATTGCTTTGAAGACCTCTAAGGTTGAGAAGGAGGAAGAAGACTCGGATGAAGAAATGGCCCTCATGGTCAAAATGTTTAAGAAGTTTATCAAGTTTGAGAAGAAGGGATTTGGATCCAAAGGAAAGGAAATGAAGAAGAAGACTCCTTTCAAGAAGTTTAAGTCAAGTGAAGACAAGCACATAAGAAAATGGATTCAATGCTTCGAATATGGAGGTTTCGGACACATCTCCACGGATTGTGGCAATTTAAAGAACAAGAAGAAAGGAAAGGCTATGGCCGCCACATGAAGTGATGGTGATGACTTGGAAGAAGAAGGAAAATCCTCAGATGGTGAGGATCATATGGCAAACTTTATTGCCTTCGCATCTTCTCTCAAGAGTAAGGAAGCATTAGATGATCAAGAGGAAGAGAAATAAAGTGAAAATGACTCTAGTGATGGTGACTCTTCATCCCATTCAACAAATATGGATGTAGGAGGAATGGATCTCGAAGGGTTCATTGAGCATTTTCAAAGCTCAAGATTGAAGATGAAGAAAGAGATTCAAAGACTAAAGGGTGAGAATCTCAAGCTATCTACCGAAGCCACTCACCTAAATAGAGAAGTAAAGATAGCAAAAAGAAATGAGGAATTGATGGAAAAGAAGCTTGAAGAAGCAAGAGAGATCATTGCTAAGATGACTTCAAGTACGAAGAAACTCGATCACATGTTGGGAGTTGCCAAGAGGCCAAGTGATAAGAAGGGTCTTGGCTATGAAGATGACAAAGAGATCTCATCCTCAAGCAAGACTGTGTTTGTAAAGAGCTTGGACATCAAAGAGCCTCCACCCCCACAACATCCTAGGAAGAAGATCGAACTAGGAGAGTGCTTTAAAGATTCTCAAGTCAAGGTAGCACATGGGAAACAAGCTCAAGCTCAATCAACAAGGGTGCATCAAGCAAGTTTCCTTCAACCCAAATACCATCAAGCCAAGAAGCAATTCATGCAAGGTCAACCAAGGAAGCAATCCATTCCAACTCAACAACAAAGGAGGAGAGAACCAATCCAACACCAAAGACAAGCTCAAATGGGTGGGAAAGCCCCTTTGTACTCACAAGGGCATGGTATGTCTGCTTATTTTATTCCCACTTGTCACTTTTGTGGTGTTGATGGTCACATTAGACCTAATTGCTTAAAATACATTGAAATGTGTAGAATCAAGAGCATGATTGAAAGAAATAGAGCTAGAGCCAAAATGCATGTTCCTAGGAAATCTAGAGCCAATTTGCATGATCCTAGGAAATCTAGAACCAATGTGACTAGTACCACTAGGAATGAGAACATTTCACCTAGGTGGATTAGAAGGGATGACTATTTTTGCTATGTGGCTCAAATTGCCTTGAAGGCAAATGCCTCTAACACTTGGTATTTGGATAGTGGGTGTTCTAGGCATATGACGGGGAACAAGAGCTTCTTTAAATCCCTTGTCTTGGAGGATGGAGGATTTGTCACCTTTGGTGATGGATCTAGAAAGAAAGTCATAGGGAAAGGAACCATTTCCATTCCCGATTTACCCGTCCTTGTCAAATGCTTAACTAGTTGATGGCTTACAAGCCAATCTTATAAGCAGTTCTCATCTTAATGATGATGGACTCTCCGTCTTGTTTAACAAAAATGATTGCTCTATTTTAATGCCAAATGGATAAACCTTGCTAAAAGGAAAGAGATATAGTGACAATTGCTATTGTCATGAAGCTAGTGCTATCTCTTGCAATATATCCAAGTGTGAGGAAGTTGAGTTGTGGCATCAAAGACTTGGCCACATGAACTATCGAGATTTGAGGATCTTAGATAAGTTCAAGGTTGTGCGTGGCCTCCCTAAGCTTGGGAAGAAAGTCGATGGCGTTTGTGGACCTTGTCAACAAGGGAAACAAACCAAAAGTATGCACAAGAAAGGCAAGTATCTCGCCACTAAGGAGCCATTAGAGCTTCTACATATGGACCTTATGGGTCCCATGCAAACCGAGAGTCTCGGTGGCAAGAGATACATTTTTGTTTGTGTTGATGATTTCTCTAGATTTACATGGACATATTTTCTTAGAGAAAATTCTGAAACATTTGAAAATTTTAAAATGCTTTGCACTAAAATTCAAAATGAAAGGAACTCGCACATTAAAAGCATTAAAAGGATTAGGAGTGACCATGAGAGGGAATTTGAAAATGCTTGTTTTGAAAGCTATTGCAATAGCTTAGGCATTTCCCATGAGTTTTCGGCTCCTAGAACTCCTCAACAAAATGGGGTTGTTGAGAGGAAGAATAGGGTCCTTCAAGAGATGGGTCGTGTGATGTTGCTTAGCAACAATGTCCCTAGGAACCTTTGGGCCGAGGCCGTCAATACGGCTTGCTACATAGGAAATAAAGTCTTCCTAAGGCCCGGTACTAGGCAAACCTCCTATGAATTATGGAAGGGTAGGAAGCCAAATGTTAGCTACTTCCACTTATTTGGGAGCAAATGCTACATTCTAAATGACCGAGATCAACTTGGCAAGTTTGATGCCAAGAGTGATGAGAGGATATTCATTGGCTATGCCCTTAATAGTAAGGCCTATAGAGTTTTCAATTTAAAAAGTCGGAGTGTCATGGAATTATCTAATGTTGTCATAGATGATTGTAGGCCTAAGACTAGAGATCATGATGAGGAGGTCGTTGTGGTTGATGATTCTTCCTTGGAAAAGAATGGTGAGACTTCAATTGATGTGAAGTCAAGTCTTGATGAAGAGGTCATTCAATCTCTTGATAGAGATCCATCATTGGACTCTAAAGAACCCACTCCATGGGTTAGACATCTCCACAACAAGAATGACATTCTTGGAGATATGAATGAGGGTGTTAGGACTAGGCGTCAAATAGCTAATCAAATTAGCTATACTTTTTACACCTCTCAAATTGAACCCAAAAAGGTTGATAAAGCCTTGAATGATGAGTTTTGGGTTCTTGCCATGCAAGAAGAGCTAAACCAATTTGAAAGAAATGAGGTTTGGACTCTTGTTCCTAGACCCAAGGATACTAATGTCATAGGCACCAAATGGGTATATAGGAACAAGTTGGATGAGAATGGCAACATTGTGCGCAACAAGGCTAGACTTGTAGCACAAGGATACTCTCAAATTGAGGGTATTGACTTTGAGGAGACTTTTGATCCGGTTGCCCGTCTTGAGTCCATAAGGCTTCCTTTATCCATATCATGTGTGCACAAGTTCAAATTGCATCAAATGGATGTTAAGAGTGCCTTCCTCAATGGTTTCTTGCATGAGGAAGTGTTTGTTGAGCAACCCAAGGGGTTTGTGGATCCACACCACCCCAATCATGTCTATCGCCTCAAGAAGGCTTTATATGGGTTGAAACAAGCACATAGGGCTTGGTATGAGCGCCTCACTCAATTTCCTGTTGACAATGACTACACTAGGGGTAGTGTTGACAAAACTTTATTCATCAAGAGGAACAAAGATGAGCTTTTAATAGCTCAAATTTATGTTGATGATATTGTTTTTGGCTCTACCAACAAATCCAAAGTCCAACAATTTGTTGATGTCATGTCACATGAGTTTGAGATGAGTCTTGTTGGGGAGCTCAATTACTTCCTAGGTTTGCAAATCAAGCAATTGCATGATGGGATTTTCATATCCCAAGCTAAGTATGCTAAGAACCTAGTGAAGAAGTTTGGCCTTGAGAATGCCAAACATTGTGACACACAAATGAGTACCACCTTGAAACTAAGCAAGGATGCTAGTGGCAAGATTGTGGAACAAAGTCTATATCGTGGCATGATTGGTAGCTTGCTTTACTTGACCGTAAGTAGGCCCGATATAGCCTTTAGTGTGGGTGTGTGTGCTAGGTACCAAGCGGATCCCAACGAATCCCATCTCTCCTCCGTGAAGAGAATCATTCGATATGTGAATGGGACATCCAACTATGGGATATGGTACTCTTTTGACACTAATGCTAGCTTAGTTGGCTTTAGTGATGCAGATTGGGCAGGAAATTGTGATGATATGAAGAGTACATCGGGCGGTTGCTTCTTCCTAGGTAACAACTTGGTCTCATGGTTTTGCAAGAAGAAAAATTCCATCTCTCTATCCACAGCTGAAGCGGAATATATAGCCGCCGAGAGTGCTTGCACACAACTGCTTTGGTTGAAGCAAATGCTTGTGGATTATGGCTTTGATCAAGGTATTCTAACCCTTTATTGTGATAACATGAGTGCAATTAACATTTCAAAGAATCCGGTTCAGCACTCTAGGACAAAGCATATAGACATTAGGCATCATTTCATTAGAGAACTAGTTGAAAACAAATGCATTGCACTTGAGCATGTGGGCACTAATGATCAACTAGAGGATTTATTTACAAAGCCCTTAGACTCAACTAGGTTCAAGTCACTTAGTAGGTCTATTGGGATTTGTCATATGCCTTGATGTGTTTTGGTGATTGACCCCTGATGGGGAGCTCAAGCAAAGAGAGTGACCTTGCATGTTGAAATAAGCAAAAAACTTGATCGACTTTATGCTTCTTTGTTAATTGCTTGAGTATTTTTGGTTGTGCTTATATATATTCTTATATGGCTTTTTTATTCAATAAGTGTGCCTTACTTTGTTTGTAATCCATGTCACATCTATGTTTAAACATGCTTTTTTGGACTAGGAGAATTGATTGGGAAGTACTTTTGAATGACCTAAAATTTATCTCCATGACATGTGACTTGATTTCTGACATGCTAAAGTATTATGCATGAATTGTGTGTGCAAATGTATGTGGAAGCATCTTGACGAAGCTAAAATCAATAAGGACCTTGTGTCCATGCAATAAATAAGGATGTCTCATCCAATTTAGCTTTGGGTCTTTTCTTAATGATTGAACAAGACAACAACCAATAAGGATTCAATATCCGTTCAATCAATAAGGATTTTATATCCATGTCTTGATTGACCATTAAGTATTGACTTGGTTGCTTGTGTGTGCTCAATTTTTTTAAAGCTATATCTTGTTCAATTATGGCAAAAGGGTGCAAATTGGTTTGAATTCCTTTGGAACCCTTTTGACGTTCTCCTTGCCAAATACCATTTGCTTGAACTATGATGTTACATGTCTTACATCCAAAACAACTAAGTCACACTTTTTCCTCTTAAATATAAACCCTCATTGATTCTCTCTCAATTAATTAAGTTGCATAAAGTTGTTGTATATGATTATGCACTTATCTTTCAAATAGCTCTCTTTGCTAAAGTGACCCGGTTGGGGAATACTCCTTTGCCTATCTCATGACAAAAAGGGGGAGTAATGTAGTTTATTTAAGGCGGTTGCATATTTGGAGAGATTGTCCCGTTGAGGGGGAGTAACCTATTTAGAGGGAGCATTTGCATGTTGCGTGTTGTAGTTTTCTTTTATTATGCAAATTGCTTTTATTTATTATCTCTCTTGATCACCTCACATACACTTGTCTTGGAAAGTGTAGTCTCATTATTTTGTAGGGATAGCTATTCTACAAGAGCTTAAAGATTTGAAGACCTAGCATCTAGGTATCTATTTGTAATGTAGAATTTCCTTTGTTGACCTCCAGTTTTTATTCTTTTGTGAGGATGATTTGTGAGATGTGGTTTTGTCACGAAATAGCCAAAGAGGGAGATTGTAAGTTCCTCATATTTTGATTGGCTTATTTCGTTGACAAACCACATTGGGGATTAATTTTTGTAAGGGTATATTAGGCTTCATTGGGTGTGATCAAGCTTCAAGGACATCATCTCTCTCAAGAGCACTTCAAAGGTATATCACTTGCTTAATTCTCTTTGAAGAGGTTTTAGTTGCACACACTCACATTCTATGCATTTGTATTGACATCCATGAATGGTTGCACACACACACTTCTTGCATTTTGGAGTTGATGGGCTGCACAGTAGGTTAGGCGACATGCAAGGCCACTTGTGCATGTCGCCTGACAAGTCGCCTTAGACTTAGGTTTTTCCCACAGTGTGTTAGGCGACATGCAAGGCCACTTGTGCATGTCGCCTCCAATGTCGCCTTAGTCATGTTCTTTTTTCTCCAGTGTGTAAGGCGACTTCATAGGCGACTTGATGATGTCGCCTTACATGTCGCCTCTGACATCTTATTTTTTCCACAGTGAGTAAGGCGACTTCATAGGCGACTTGGGGATGTCGCCTCACATGTCGCCTCAGGCAACGTGTTTTCTCACAGTGTGTTAGGCGACTTCCAAGGCGACTTGCTCATGTCGCCTTGCATGTCGCCTTTTTCACCCGAACTGGGCATTTCAGGTATTTCACACCAGCTCATTTTTTGGTCTCTATAAATACATCATCTTCTCCACCATTTAGACCTAGAGCTTTTAAAATATATCCCTAAGTGAGAGAAAGTAAATCCAAGAGAGAGAGAGCTCCAAGAAATCTTTTTTAGTCAACCAAACTCATACCCATGTGCATTTAAGCTTCATTCTTGCATCTATTCTTCATGGGTCTTCATGCTCTTCTTTACTAGGTAATCAAACAAGTCTTTGAACTTCCTTTTCATCTCTATGTTCTTGTTTACCTAGGGTTAGCAATTATTTGTTAATTAATTGCATGTTTATTTGGTTTAGCATGATTTGAGTATGTTTGTGATTATGTTTGTTGGTTGAGGTTGTATGTTCATTGATAGCTAGCATTTAGGACGTTTTTACCCTTCTAGCTAAATCTTCATGCATTTGCATTTAGATATTGATATCTAGGATTTGCACTCATTGACATCTTTAAATCCTTAGATAAGCATTTAGTGTTGCCTAGCATTAATTGCATGTTAGAATATTTTTACCTATTCACATATGTTGTTTAACCTCTTCATTATTTGTTAAGCTTTGTGACTAAGTGGATTAGTGCACTTGCTTATGGTCTAGAATCACTATTAAAGGCTCGTTGGGTAGAGTGAAAGGGTTAGTGGCCAAGTAGGTGTGACTTGAGGTCAACCGAGGTTGTAAACATTCATTCAAATAGTGGATTTGAGGACCGAATGTGGCTAGAAGGATAGCCCTTGAGTTTTGCCCAGTTGGAGGGTTTCTCACGTAAATCAATCCTTGTGTTTTTATTGTTTTCTGCATATTTATATTATGATTGATTGATTGCTAATATGGGGTAGGACTGTTAATATTGATTAAGTCGAAAAGTTGGTAATAAATCAACTAAAACCTATTCACCCCCCCCCCCCCTCTAGGTTAATAGACACACGCTTTAGTATTTTCATTATTTGATTGAATATGTTGATGATTTCAAGTGTTAACTTGTTCACTTGATTTCAAATCTAGTTTTGTGATTTCAATTGAAAACTTGTTGTTCCAGCTTTGATTCACATGTTCTAAGTGGATGATTTTGAATGCCTCATATAGATCTCTAATCACATGTTCATAAGAATTAGTTACATTTGCTTGTGAGCTTGCTTTGTGCAAAGCTAATTCTTCATAGACAGTGTTAGATCAACTTGCTTTATTTGCTTGTGGTTGCAGCATTTGCATTCACTTAGATCATTTGCCTTGTGACGAGGTTGGAAGTCTCATTCCTTAGAGTGATTCTTTGGATTGAGCATTGGAAGTCATATTTGGAGAGTGATTCTTCAAGTTGTGCATTGGAAGTCTTGGCTAGGATCGGGGTGGTCCGGATAGCTAAGCTTTGGACGTCTTGGCTAGGATCGGGGCGGATAGCTAAGCGGGAAGTATTGTCTAGAGTCGGGTTGACTTGGATAGATAAGCAAGGTGTCTTCCTAGAGACATGAGGTCTTGGATAGGAAGTTGGCATAGTAAGTTCACTAGGCCCGATGGTAAAGTAGGTGTTGATAGCTTAGAGAGTGAATCTTGTGTTGATTGCCTGTTGAGTGTGTAACTCCTATTTGTCATAGTGAATTGCTTTTGCTGGTGGTTGTGGTATCAACTCATGGATGTTTCCTTTTTTGAGGTTTTACCACGTAAAAATCCTTTGTGTTGATTTTTGATTTTATTAGCTATACTTTCTTTTAACTTGTATTGATTCATCCATTGCTTAATTGTATTCATATTATTTTGTTGAATCAATATACCTGTTAAAACTTCTTTGTAAAATTGTCTATCTTGTGAATAAAATGAAGTTGCAAGAATCTTGTAATTTGTAAATGTGAATTGAACATAAATATAAGAAGTAGTCTATTCATTCAAATTTTTTCATATTTTTATATAACATGTGTTTTTAACATCCAAGATTGCCGGAAGTATATTTGAACTGAGTATATGAACGTCATATACAGATGGATTCAGTTTGAAATGAGCAATTTAAAGAGTTCATAGATAGCAAATAAAGCGGGGTACTTTATTTGTGGTTAATCTACAACTGCGATGCATTCCGTAATGTACGGTGATCTTATCCTAGATCATTCATATGGTGATATGAGAATGGAGGCACCTTGTATGATGTGATCATATAGGACTGGGCCACTATTTATATGAATCTCTCACTAAGATCCGTTTATGCTAATATTCATATTTATCGACAAATAATAGGTATAAATTGGTGATCTTAATCCTGAGTGTCTTATCGACTCATTCATGTTAGATCGTGATTTTTGATGTACCATGGGTGAGGTCGGAGTTGCATTCCCGATCAATATGCTCTGTATGTTGGGATTGGGGTTTGGCTTGTGGCTAGGAAGGTTTGTACACAATAGTGGAATCCACTCCTTCTTGTGAGAAGTAGATAGTAGTTCTCTTAAGGGTTGATTCGAGGCTTGAACAATATGAACACTTTCCTAATTCAGCGAGGAATGTAGGATTTATTGTTCATTAGAGAATCAATGGTACTTAATGGAAAAGATGTAATTAGAGGGGTATAACGGACATTATGACCCAGCTCTAATTGTGAACTATCTGTGGAGGATTATACCATATGTAATAGTTATATTGATGGACACCGAAAGTTAT
This sequence comes from Dipteronia sinensis, assembly GCA_033220585.1. Lineage (NCBI taxonomy): Eukaryota > Viridiplantae > Streptophyta > Magnoliopsida > Sapindales > Sapindaceae > Dipteronia > Dipteronia sinensis. Next base: position 50,632,277 of record CM065638.1, on the reverse strand, counting down.
TGGTTTGTGTGAAAAAATCTACAGTTGAGAGAATGCAGCTTCGGGTTTTTAGTGGAATAACACCGAAGTTAATATTTATGAAATATTAATTAATAAGTTTAATTAATTATTTCTAAGGATTATTGGAGCCCAAAATACTGTGGGTCCATTGGGTCCCCTTGCTAGCCCAATTGATTAAGGTAACAAGGGTCACGGTTAATTAATCGGATTGTCCAATTAATTGTGTTACGAAAATGACATGTCCCTATTCGAGAATTAATTGAATAATGAGATTATTTAATTAATTAATATTAATGATTTTGTTAATTAAATAATTAGATTATTTAATTGTGTAATTAATCATTAGATGGAGGGTGTTGATTGATATTTAATTTTGAATGAAGATAAGATAATTTGATTACTTTATTTCCATCAAATTAAATATTTTAATTTAAATTTAAAAGAGTTTGAATTCAAATCAAATCAAATATATTAATATTAATTAATATCTTTAAAGATATCAGATATCTTAAACGATTTGATTAATTAGTTTAATTAATATATATATATATATATATATATATATATATATATATGATACATGTTTTTGTAAATTAACAGCACAACATACGTTCACAATTGAGAGTCAATTTTTGAAGGTATAGAATCAAAGAAGAAAAAAAAAACCCTAGAACTCTTTCTAGGGTTTTTTTCGCCAAAAGAAATTTTTTTTTTCTTCTCTTCATCCTCCTTGTTCCTAAGTACCGTACGCGCCCACACGCCGTTACCAATCTCGGGAGATAGCCAGTGTTGACGGTGATTTTTGGATCAACTATGATTGATCACGAGTCCAACATGTTATTGCAGATTGTTAAAGATGTTGTAAAGAAAATAGAAAAAAGGAAAGCATGTAAACACAAGTTTACGTGGTAAAACCCCAAATTGGGGAAACATCCACGGTTGCCGGTGATGGCGAGAAAGAGAATTCACTATGATAAAACTATTACACACTATTTTTCTCTCTTTTCTTGCGTATCTCTCTTTTTTGTCCGTTTATATGTATGTATGTGTATATTTTCATCTCCCTTTAACAATGAGATTATGAGTCTATTTATATTTGCATAGAACCCTAATCATTGTTGTACAAGTAAGGAAAGATGGTTGTGTTTAATTAAGACTTGTTACTTGTTGAAGTCGTCTTTGTCTTCTTTCCTGTTTCGCGTCTTCCATGAATTGAATGAATTAGATTTGTTGCCTAATTGGGACTCTCCGATATGTAGGAGGAAATAGTAATATTTCCTTATCGGAATGTGGTTCTAGATTCCTTGTTTGCATAAGATCATTTTTTTCGTATTTGAGTCGTAGTTGCCTTTAATGTCTCCCACGCGTTATCTAACTGACCAATTATCTAACCCGACCCGATCTCTTTGTCCCCGACCGGATTGACTTTACCTGACCAAGTTGTCTCTACCAGATTGGTTAGTTTCCCTGACCAGGTTATTTGTACCTGATCGGTGAGTTTCCCCAACCATCATAGGCAAACTTGATCAGGCATTGAGATCATCTCTTGGTCACCTTGGGTTGATCTTTTCTGGTTTACTTTGGTGACGTGACATATCTAATCAACGTTCTTTCAGGTGATCATACTGATTTGTCATGCTATCAAAAAATCCCTATAACTGCCAGGAATATCTTGTGGTTCAAATCAGGAAGCAGATCGAAAAGAAGAAGGAGCCTACAAACGTTGGTATGAAATACTTTCATTTCCTTCTTATTATTTTTGTTTATACTGTACAAATGGATTATTTTATGATTGCATTAAAAAAATTTTAAAACCCCATTCTGCTGCGCAATCCGAAAACTTGAACCTACAAGGAGATCATTTGAAGCTTCAAGAAGGACAATTCTTCCATGGGTTTTCTTCTATCATTTCCTTCTTGCTTATTTATTGTAATAGACATGAGTAGCTAAATCCCCACTAAGGGGTTATGATTCATATGTGAATTGTGGGTATTGTAATAATCTCAAATCTTTTATATTAATCTATCAAATTTGTTTCATTCAATGTTTTAATTGATTTCAAGAATGATTTGTTTGGATTTAACACTCCTCTCTTAGTGAATTATTTGAGTAGAGAATTGGGTATACACTCTATTTGATTCTCTAATGCTCAATTGAATGGAAGGATTGAACAAGAGTACCCTCCTCAAGTGAAATCCGGATTTATTAATCTCAATCTCTATCTAATCTTGAATGGGTAATCAACACTATATACTCTAGGATTGGTTGCTTGTGAGAGGTTAAATATTAATTCTATACACTCTAGAATTGGTGAATTTATAAAGAGATTAATCCCTTATTTTGGTAGATGCACATTCATGAACAATCAATTATGGGTGACCAATACTATACACTCTAGATTGGAAACTCATAAGTCATATACAACACAGCTATACACTTAAATTTGGTTACATTTGGCTAATGTTCATTAATGAGAGTTTATCTTGCCCATAGTTTACTTTAATGGATCCATCAATTCCTTAGTCCATTTATCATTTACTTTTTATCTTAGTTGCATTTTATTTAGTTTGCATATTAGTTAATTCTCATTCAACAACCATATAAATTCACTTTTATTGCATTTACTACTAGAGTTTAGATTTAGTTATAACTGTAGCTCGATCTCTGAGGAACGATACCCTTGCTTGCCACATACTAGTTTTATATAGTTAGAGTGCATCTTGGGATTTATAAATTTGTTTTGATATTGCATACACGACAGGTGCATGGCAGAGACATAGAAGATGACTCAACTAAGGCGTCTACACCCCTAAACCAAAACTCAACATTATCCCCAATGTTAAAGAAAAATGAGCCTGGCCTAGCTGTGCACGCCTGACATGACATAAAACAAATAAACCCTAAGCATTAATCATGCACAATCAATTCCCACAAACCAAAAATGACTCAAACTAAGGCTCAAAGTATTAAAGGCAATATAATGCAATATATGTCAATTAAGCACTAAGCACCCAATATTTTTAAACCGACATCAAGCATTTACCAAAAGGATGGAATGGAGGCACAACAACCCTAAAACAGAATCAACAAAACCTGTACAAGTATATGCAAGCAATCAAAACCCCCAAACCAAATTGGGCAATATATGTATATATATATATATATATATATATATATATGCAAATTAAACATGTACACTCACATGCATTCATTCACAAAGCCTTCGACTCATTCATCATCCAAAAATAATAATCAATAGTATCAAAATAAAAAAATATCATCATCCACAAAATATATCCATCCACATTATATGAAAATCATCCTACATACAATATATCAAAATCATCAACAAATTATTCAATAATAAAACATAATAAAAGCAAGTAAAGAGTTGTTAAGAATTATGAAAGCATGAGATAAAGAAATTAAACCGTTGTGGGCTGCCTCCCACCAAATGCACTATTTAACGTCTAGGCAAGACATGATACGGTGTTATGCATCTTTTATTTCATCTTTAAGGACCGGGGGGGGCAATTGTATTTCCCTCCCCTGATATGGCTTCAAGCGATGACCATTGACTTTGAATCTCTGTCCTTCCTTGTCATCTACTTCCACAACTCTATGTTAATACACTTGTATCACCTTGAGAGGACCAAACCACCTTGATTTCAACTTTCCCAAAAATTGCTTCAACTGTTACTCGTAGAGGAGTACTAGCATTCCCGGATGGAATTTTTTTCTGCATAATGCCTTGTCATGAAGGGCATTTGTCCTCTCTTTGTAGAGCTTAGCACTCTCATATGCCTCATTGCGAAATTGATATGCCAAAATTGTATTATATTTTTACCCTCATATCCATGTCCTTTGACTCGTTTTCGTGTGTTTTGTGTATCTTATTGGCTCATTTATAGTGAGTGCAACCATTCGATGCAATTCTGATATTGGAGACGGGAATCTGGACTTTCGTGAGCAAAAGGGATAGAATGGTGCAAAGAAGGCTCCAATGCGCAGGTACTGCACGGGTACCTTACCCGCGCACTACCCGGGCCTAAAGAGAGGAAATTTGAAGATTTCTCAGTGCGCTTCACCTACTCACCGGAGGAAGAGTCTCTGATTTTGCTTAGAACGCGGGCACTGCGTGGGTCCCTACCCCTACACTACCCGCGCAGTCAGCCTAAACCAAGAAGCATATCAGTGGCAACAAGGCAACTTCACGGGTACCCTACATGTGCACTACGTGTGTCAGGTCTAGCCACATCAGCATTTAAGACCTATTTCGAGAATCCTATATATAGATCCTTATCTTAGATAAGCCACACGCCCTCATCAACCTTCAACCTCATTTTTACCCTTTTTAGATACAAGAATATCCTCCCATTAATCCAAACCCAACCTCCACCAAATCACTTCTATATCACCATTTTCACTCAAATCCTACTCTAAAACCCAATACCCACTCAAGGGGCTTCACTATATTAAACTTTGGAAAAGATGAGGACTTGAAGAAAGCGGAATCTCAGCACTCCAATGAGTTCACTCTCCTCTCTTGTTATTTTTACTTTCCTTTGTATTCATTTCATAAGTAACTAAACCCAATTTGGGAGTTGATGTAATAAATTCAAGGATTGTGGGTTTTCCACCATATTTGAGATTTTATTTATATAGTTTCATTCATTGTGCTTAATTGTGCATAATCTTCCCTTGAATTAAGTAGGCTCTCCAACTCTTGATTCTAGTTGAGATGATTGAACTTATTTGAGTAATTGAACTTTAATGGAAATTCTTTATGGATTAAGTAACCACTCCAACTCTTAGTCCACTTAGAGGTTGAATTTTAACTTATATGCATTTAACACTCTTCTTGGATTGGGTAGGCACTCTAACTCTTAATTCATGCTAGATGTTGAATTGTTATGTCTTTGCGAGTTGAGTAGGCGCTCCAACTCTTAGCCTATATTTGATGTCAATTTATGTTTTCAACCATTCACACTATGGTGTTTTAAAACTAGCTCTATTGAATGGAAGGGATTGATTGTGAGCACTCCAATCCAAGCCATCCCGGTTAAATAATTTACCTAGGCGTAACGAGACTCATTTCCACACTCAATTCAGCTCTCTAATGGTTGGACTGTGAATGAGGACAAAGTGGTTCTTAAACCACACTCAAAGGTAGATTAGCCCTACATAGATCGAATCGGTCTTAAGAGACGGATTGCCTAATATTCGTGTATAAATTACATTGACTCCCATATTTCCTTGTCATACTCTATCTTTCCATTCCGCATTCTTACAGCTGTAGCTGCATGTTAGCTTAGTTTAGTTGTTAGTTGCATTTTTAGTTCAAATTTTCAAAACCAACCTCTGAATTTTACTTTTATTACAATTTTAGTACTAAAGTTCAATTTGACCATTGCTATCCGATCGATCCCTGTGGACGATATCCGACTTGCCTCCTTACTCATTTTTGTGAACATTTTGAGGCATAGTTGTGGTTTTTATTAAAAAAATTTGAACGCATACTTTCTATAAACGGCATATCAAAAGGAACACCTCAAAAAATTTAATTCTTTAAAAATACAATGAGATTTTGCCAACCATATCAAAACAAACACAAAAACTAAAATTCACAACCATATTTGAAATATGCCATTCCTTAAATCTATTTCCTAGAACATGATTTCTAATGCATGGACATACACATTGTGAACGTGTGTGAAACAAATAACTTGCACAACAATGCAGGGACACAAATGTATGATATGTGTGTGTGTGTGTGTGTGTGTGTGTGTGTGTGTGTGTGTGTGTGTGTGTGTGTGTGTGTGTGGTTACGTCTTGCAAGAAGAGAAAGAATCTTGATACCTTAGCATCCAAGTAAGCATCTTTCCTCTTCAAGATGAACTTTGCATGCGAAGTTGGTTTCCTTCTTTGAAGTTGGATCCAATCACTAACCACCTAAGCAACAAAGCAATACAAACAAAGAGCATTTTGTTATGGAATAAAGCCAACACAAATCTAAAACCTAACAATCTCCCCCTTTGGCTATTTCATGGCAAAACCTCAACCTCACCATACAATGATCACTCAAAGTAACTCAAATTTGATTGCATTCTCACATCCTCACATTACAAAGAGAGCCCTAAACAAAAATATCTTTAAGTCTTCATGAGTCGTCAAGATTCTCCTCTTTAATCATCAAGGCACCCTGGAGAAACACACAACCAAACAAACAAGAAATCTTCTACAAAGAAGCTTGGTGAGATATATCCACAAAAACAAACAAGACTCCCCATATCTTATATAAAAGTTCACTTTAAAGCACCCCCTTAGACCCTTAACCTCAACACACAAGAATTCTTTACTCCCCCTTAAGAAAAGAATTCTCCCTCTTAATACAAAAAGGTCAATAATCCATAAAGAGGTACATTCTCCCATATGAGGTATATTTCTCCCATACATGGTGAGGTATACATTTCTCCCCCTTTTTATCAAGGAATAGTCAAAGAAACAAACAAGGGATAATCAAGGGAAAGGAGGCAAATATATGAGATAAGTAACATGCATTTTCAATGTTCAATTATGTCATGTTTTTATCAAAACAAAATCATGTGAACATATCATAAAAGAGAACAAAGTCTAGCATACAATGCTCCCCAATGATAAGTGCTATACCTAAGATCAAGATAGGATATTGTTCACAATCACACAATAACAAAATTTAAAGAAATTCAACAAAATAAGCTCCACAAACTATGAGAGATATACAAGGATTTTCAATCTCTCTCATAATTCTTCTAGAATTGCTAGCATATCAAATTCACTTGAAAGCAAAACAAGTGTGTGCGTGGATTTGCTTCAAACATATATATATGAGTAATTGGATCATCAACATGCAAACCATATCAACATTTATTCATCTTAAGCTTTTCCGTAAAAGGTCAAACCGATTATCATCCGGAATTTTTTCTTTTAAGAGAATAGATTTCAACATATGAGCGTGTGTGTGCATGTCAACTATACTCCTTTAAGCCTTTATTTTAGGCTTTGAATCAAATAAATATTTTTTAATCTTTTCAACATTTCTTTGATTGTTCTAACGTAAACATATACACTTCATGACGACTTTCACTCATCATAATGGTGTAGCCCTTTCCTACATTGGGCGGCTGCCCAACCAAAATGTGTAGCCCTTTTCATGAAGGTGCTCGTTGAGTTCTATGTAGTTGCCAAAACAAAATGGATACTAACCATAGGTCATCTTTAATGTACTAGTCAGAAGACTTCAAGGTGTAGGGAAAAACACGCGGTGGAAGCAAAAAATTGGGTTTGTATATTTTAAACATTTTCCTTTCAAAAGAAAGAACCTTAACCTTTGACTAATTAACATATAGTAAAAGTATCGTACCTTTTTCACATGACGATTGATTTTGCGTCGAATTGAATCCTCAAGATCTTCCAATCCAATCACAAACGTGAACCACCTAGGAGTGTGGGTTCCCTTTTCTTTGAATTGTAAACCTGAGGATGGAAAAACCACGGCGAGGATGTTCTAGCTAAGATCGATCAGGTGCCTGAGTGTGGGTTTCGCAAGATCGATCAGATGCCTCGACACCAAAACCACCGCGAGGATGTTCTAGCTAAGATAGCCGTAAATGGAGGCCATGCCTTACCACAGGGAGTTCCTCTCCAAGTGATCTCCCAACCAAGCATAGCCGCGAGCAAGGAAATCTGCTCCCTGGATCGTCAGCCTTGCTGGATGGACCCGATCGTTGCCTACTTTTAAGAGGGTAAGCTTCCCGAGGAGCCCGATCAAGCCCGAAGAATTAAAAGGCTCTCTGTCTGATATTTCCTGGTAGACGGGTACCTCTACAAGAGGGGTATATCCCTCCCCTTACTTCAGTGTTTACATCCTGATGACGCTAAATGGGCGTTAAGAGAGGTTCATTCTGGGGACTACGAGAACCACATCGGTGGAGAAGCTTTAGCGTATCAAGTGCTTTGTATGGGGTACTACTGGCCGACCATCCACCAAGACGTAAGAAGTTTTGTACGATCTTGCGAACCGTGTCAAAGGACTTCAAACTTGAACCACCTGCCACTAGAGCAACTGTCATCTCTCAGTTCGCCCTACCCCTTTGCCATGTGGGGGATCGACCTAATTGGACTGCTTCCCACCGCTCCTAGGCAAGCTAAATATGCTACCGTGGCTATCGATTATTTCACAAGATAGGTCGAGGCAGGACCTCTCTCCCAAATATAAGAAAAGAATACGACAAAGTTTATCAAAACCAACGTGGTTTGTAGCTTCGGGAGCCCTCTCATCATTGTAGACGACCTGCGCAAGCAGTTTGACAACGCCCGATTCAAAGACTTCTGCAAAGGTTTGGGAGTCGACCTCAAGTTTGCTTCAGTAGCCCATCCTCAGACCAACGGGCTGGTGGAATCCACTAACAAGACTATCAAGAGGCTGCTGAAGAAGAAATTGTAGTAGAAGAAAGGCAAATGGGCTGAGGAGCTGCCCGGGGTCCTTTGGACATACCGGACTACAAAGAGGACAGCTACCGGGGAGACACCTTACTCCCTAGCCTTCGAAGTTGAAGTGGTCCTCCTCATCGAGCATAAATTGACCTCATTCAGAGTGCAGCACTTTGAACTTGAAAGCAACGAGGTCAAAATCCGAGCTAATCTAGACCTCCTAAAATAGAAACAAGACCGGGTAGCTGAGAAAGTGGCGATCTACCAGAGCAAGATCGATAGGTATTTCAACCTAAAGGTCAGAGCCTGGAATTTGAAATAAAGGGATCTGGTGCTCAGAAAGGTGACCTCGAATACTCGAAAAAGGTCGGATGGAGTCCTAGGCCCCAATTGGGAAGGGCCATACTTGGTAAAGGTAGTTGCTCGCAATGGAGCCTACAAACTCGAAGATATGGATGGACGACCCATCGACCACACTTGGAACACAGATCACTAAAGGAAGATATACCCCTGAGTAGGGGACTCTTGAGCAGATTACTCCCATTTAGGTTCAATAAAATCCCTAATAACGATGTACTACATCCGGATCATTAATAAAGTCTGCGTTTTTCTTTATCTCCGATTATGTTGTACATTAATATCTACATATTCGACTGGAAAATTCGACATAATCACCTCAAGACCAGGGATGAGCCGAGGAAACCCCCTTGCTGCCTCTGATGCCTTGGTCGGGCATCACCCCCAGCCAAGAAGGGTCTAAGCGTAAGAGCATAGTTGCAAGCAGGATCTCGAGACCAAGGACTAGCCGGGGAAGCCCCCTCGTTACCCCTGATGCCTTGGTCGGGCTACCACCCCCAAGAAGGGTCTGAGTGTAAAAGCATAGTTGCCATCCAAATCTCAAGACCAGGAAATAGCTAGACAGCCCTTTTGATGCCTTGGTCGGGCTACCACCCCCAAGAAGGATTTAAGTGTAAGAGCATAGTTGTCATCCGGATCTCGAGACCAGGAAATAGCTAGACAGCCCTTCTGATGCCTCGATCGGACTACCTCTCCCGAAACGAATTTAAACATGAATATTTGTTTCGTATGCAGGATTAAGATCATCGTGATAAGAGTTTCCTACGAAGCTAGATTAAAGTATGAACAAATTATCATCAAAGATGCAAGATGGATTCACTGTCGGGATTAGTAATAAAACAAGAAGTTCTCAATCAAGATGGAAGCTCGTAATCAAGGTCAATCAAAACAAATATGAAGGAAGTTATATCAGTTTCTCATCAATAACGAAGGAGCCTATCCCCCAATAAGGCTACATCCATCAAACGGGGAGCCCAACCCCCAAATCCGGGCTACAAAAAGGAGAAAAAGATTGACTAAACTAATCGTGAGTAAAGCGGGGTGCCCACCCCCTTTTCCGGGCAATCAAAGCCAGACATGAACAGGTAGCGTCAAGCTTCGGAGCCCTCTTGATTTCCCCATGTTGCTCTTCCTCCCTCATGCTGATCCTCGCCATCAGCTCCTTCTTCATGTGGCTGCCTGTCTGGGTTACCCTAGCCAACCATCTCCCCTTCCAGAGGTTTCTCCTGCTGATCAGCTGGATCCTCCTCCAAGACTTCATTGATCACTGCCATGACCTCAGGAGGGATAGCCGCATCAAGAAGGGCAGCCATGGACCCCGTCTGGCTCCTATCGACCTCTAATTCCCCTCTAGAGGATCTCTCAGGCAGGCTCCTTGTTCCTTCCCCAGCTTCTAGTTGATCTCCTTCAGACTGCGTGGGCAAAACCTTACTTGAAGAGTCCCTAGGACCTAAAGTAGTAAAGTTGAGAGGAGGAAGAAGAGGATCTGTCTGGACGGGCAACTTTTCAGTTCCTGCCTGGTTAGAGGGAACCGCTTCGTCATCTTCAGGGCGAGACAGTTCAGTAGCCTTGGTCATTATCTCCTCTCTATCCCAACCGGTGATAGATGATAGATCAAAGGGAAGGGGGAGAGCTTCTACAAACTAAAAGGAAGCATAGAAGTATCCGTCACTAAATGAGGTCTCTACCTCAGCTTGCAGCTTGGCCACCTGAGCAATCAGATCCGGAGGTCCAACTTCTTAGCCTCGGTGTTCCAAGAATCCCTCTGCTTGGCCCGCCGAGTAGATTGGAGGATTTCTTGATCAAATGACAGCTTCTTCCTCTCATAATCACAGCGAAGCTCGGCCGGCTCAGTCTCCATTTTCCCTTGGTTAGAGGTCATCTCTTGTACTAATGTCTGAGCCCGCTTAAGCAATCCCATGGCTCTTTCAGCTTCGGTTTCAGCCTTAGCAGCCCGATCACGAAGGAGGGCTATCTAGTGGCTCATAGCCACGTTGAACTTGAAGGCCTACAAGATACAAAGCCAGGGTTAGGAATCAATCAAGTTGGCAATCTCAGAAGAAGTACAGAGAAAAAATAATTACCTCAGCTAAGACAATAGACCCATTGGTGAGCAAACCATCAACGGGCATCGAGGCCATCCTGGAGAGCCCACCACCCTAGCAGGATGAGATAAATTGTTCCAAGACTTCATCCTGCCACATCGAGCTCAACTGAGGGCGAGAGCGGATAAGAGGAATCCCTGCGACACCCGCTTAAAAGTCCTCCGAGGCTCAGGGGGTTGGAAGCGCAGCGGCATCAGGTAGGTGAGTCGTAGGAATAGCAGTAGCAGCAGAATGAGAAAAAGAGGCATGGGTAGTAATGCCAGCTACCCGAGGAACGGAGGCTCCTCTGTTCACTGCTTTGGATGCCCACGACACAAAGGTAGCCATCTTGGATCTCACCTGGGAAGGCGATGGAGTAAGAGCAGGCGTGATCCCGGCAGAGACAATCAGCCCTTCCTTCTTTGAAGTGGTAGGGAAGCCCCCCGCGTCAATCTGATAGATAGGGGAGGAGTGCGAGCTTGCCGGAGTTGCTGAGCTTCGCAAGAAGCTGGCTCAACAACAAAAACTATAAGTAAATGAAACATAGGGGAAACGTCAAAACTGAGCTGGTCAACGAGACAAAGCAAGACAATTCAGTGTTTCTTGCGAGGAATAACATCAGAGATCTGCAGGTATTGATTCACCTTGCGTGGATCGAAGGCTTCAGCGGTTGGAAACTTCAGGTTCAAGTAATTCCTGGCCAGAATAGCCTTCAAAACTGTTTCAGACTCAGGTGGCAGAGAGTCCCGATCCCACGATGGTTTGTCACTAAAAGCTGTGGGAACCTCAAACTCATGCCCTCCATTAAAAATCAAGCTTCCCCAGTCACCCCCTGCCAGGATCCACTCGTCCTTCCAGGCGGGGTCTTTTTTCGAAACACCAGGAATGACAAAGTTGAGCTTGTTCTTGGCTTTTGCTTAGAACTGACCTCGGGGTGCACCAGAGAGGCTCCCGATTTGGAAAGGTAGGCCAGTTCCTCTGCTCTAGGCTCTCTCGTCACCTTGCTCAGTTGGCATTGTTCCCTTCATAGCACGAGGAAGCCAATCAAATGCCTCCTGAAGTCGGGCGTCAACTAGAGAGGAGCTAGCTAGATGGCGTTGAGAGCTCGTCGGAGGGTAGGATGAAGGGGAAGCCTGGCCTCATTCTCGAGAGCTACCATATGAATCGAAAGCATGCAGTCGAAGGGATTGAAGAATTCATAACCTTTGGGAGGAACCGAGATAGAAACACTGTCAGGAATGCCGTACTTTCACCTCAAACGGTCAATCGAGTTCGGATCAACGATAGAGTCGGGGACAACCCTGAAGTCATAAAAGGCCATGATGGGAAGATTTTCGCCATTAGAAAACCGTCCGTCAAAACAATTTATAAAACCTATGCAATGCGTTCACAAGTATAAATACGAGTAAAACGGTAACCACGGGTGTCGTCCACTGAGATCGGGGTAGCGGTGATAGGATTAGGATTAATATAACTAGTATGTATAAAAGTAAAAGTGATGGTGAATGAAAATATAATATAAACTAAACTATGAAAGCAAATAAAATGGGATGACAATGGAGTGATGAATGAATGATGATGGAACTACGGAGTTGATGGACTCGTAAGTGAATATTGGGCCAATTGCAACAAACTCTTAATTAAGCACGTTTTTACAAATGTAACCAACCTAGGGTGTATAGTGTTGGTATATATCTCTAGCAAGCGGTCAACCTAGGGTGTATAGCTAAAACCTCCTACTAGCGATTAATCCCTCCTAAGCAACCAACAATGGCTAGTTACTCAATCGGGACTTTTTCCATGAATGCTCATCTATCTAGCTATGGCTCAACCTATTACTAAAATAGCCATCCTAGGGTGTATAGTGATGGCTTCCAATTCCCTCACAAGTGGCTGACCTAGGATGTATAGTGAAGGCCACCCGTTTGAGATTGGATGAGGCTCGAGGTTATCAACCGAATTCTACTCGAAGGTTAGTTCTCGTAAAATCACTAAAGTAGCCAACCTAGGGTGTATAGTGGAGGCTTCTAATTCTCTCACAAGTGGCTAACCTAGGGTGTATAGTGAAAGCCACTAATTCAAGATTAGATTAAGGGCATGGTTGTAGAGCCGGATTTCCAGAAATCCTTCCATTCAATGGAGCATTAGACAACCTTATTACCTACTCAAGTAATCCAAATCAATCATGCAAAGAGGGTGTATCCAAGCAAATCAATAATGGAAATCAATTCAAGCAATGGAATAAAACATAGAGATAGAATAAATATAACACATAGAGTTTATTTACAAAGCCCAAATATCCATCAAACAAATAACATCAACCCCATAAGGGGGAATTTTAGCTACTCATGTTCTATTACAAACCAATAAACTAAGAGAGAGTGTTTCTAGCTTAGACTACAAGTGTTGGGAGAGATGGGAGTTTTTTGGTTCGTTCCCATGCTTTTTTATTTATAGGGGATGGAAAAATAGGTCACTTGAGCTTGAAAACAGAAGTTGTTGCCCGCAGAGTGCAGGTGGAGTGCGGGTGTAGTGCCGGTGGAGTGCGGTTGGCTGACCCGCACTTTAATGAATCCAACTATGTCTTGACCGGCACTTGACCCGCACTTGACCTGCACCTGACCGGCACTTTATCTGTCAGGTACAAATCAGCTTCTCTGGCTTTGGCAACAGTGCGGATGGAGTGCGGTTGGATGACCCGCACTCTACCCGCACTTTAACGTCAGGTGCAAATCCAACTCTCTGTCTTGAGAAACAGTTTGGGTGGAGTGCGGTTGGATGACCCGCATTTGACCCGCACTTTATCTTTCCTTCATGATTCAGGTTTCGACTGTGGGAAGGAGTGCGGTTGGAGTGCGGTTGCGACCCGCACTTGACCTGTACTGTAGAGCTGCTTATGATCCTTTGTCTTTCACTTTGCCCCTTTTCTGCCGGAACCACCACAATTAGCTTCTAACAACAGAATTACATCTATTGCCTGCAATTAGCACCAACAAGCCTATTAGACATAAAATATATAGAAAATACACACAAGAACGAGACAAAGGAATAGGAATAAGGGTCGAAATATACAACAATTTAGGCATGATCAGGCCAGCCTCTCCAGAGGAGGACCAGCAACCGTGACTTGACACTTCCAGGCAGCATCCTCTCTGTCCTCTTTATCAGAGCCTTCATCAACCAAATCCAGAGGTTTATCAGGTCGATTAGAGAACCCGGTCCCAATGGCTACGTTTCTAGTCTACCGCCAGGCGTTGGGGACTTGGCGGAGCGACCTCAATGTCGAAACTCATACGCTCTCGCTTGCCAAGGGTGAGACTAGCGACCTCCTCACCATCAACAATATAGTCGATAGAGTCGTGGCTATTTTTCGACATGGTAGAGAAAATCTAGCGAAGTCAATAAAGAGAAGATGAAATTCTTTTCAAAAGAAAGTTTGAAACTTGAAAGAGGCGAAAGTGTGAGGAAGGCGGTGGAGTTCTCGAGTTTAAATAGGAGCGGACAGAGCAGTGACGTCGGTAGCCCAAGAGCAAAATCTTTGGTGGTGGGTTGCCTTGAATCACTGGAATGGCCATAACGTAGCCGGATTAGTTTGAAAATACCCCAGTCTACATGCGCCACGTCACTTGGGGCAATTAATGTAAAGATTTCCACCGAGATTCTGGTAATGGTAATGGAGGAAAAATTTCCCAAATAAAATAGGAAATCTGACTCCAACCCTAAGCTCAATCACCGGCGTTCAAGTCAGAGGGGACCTCTGTTAATAGCCAATTTTGGCTATGGGCCAAAGGGAAATTTTCCACCCCCTCCAGGCCCGAGGTTCTCAACCAGAGGACCACGGTTCCCGAAGCCGACCTACGATACCACCCCACAGAAATAAAGGCAAGCTCCAGAAACAACCGGAATAGATCCCGACGTGATCGGATAGAGCCCGAGTCACCAAAGCAGAAATCGGAAAGCTCCCCGAGGTCGAGACTACCTCGCGACCTCTCATGAAGCTCGCCAAAACCCCGCTGCCACAGAAGAATGTCCGCAGGGGGTGGCATCAAGCTCTAAGAGATCAAGGGAGGTCAGACCAACCTATTTGCTAGACTAAGCTCCTGAATACTGAAGTCGAGACACTGATCTACCTCGCCATAAGAGACAATACATACCATATTCAACGACCTCTGTGAGGAATCACGCTGTGAAGATACGAAAATACACTGGATCATATCTAGAAACATTACGTATGTGTAGAACAAGTAATAGAGTTTAAAAAGGAAGTAAACTGATCTCCACCGAGATATTCTCAACTCAGTTATTAAACCAAAGTCAATGACTGTTTAAATGAGAAATTCCGTCCGATAAGGAGGGAAGAGATTGAGAGAATCAAGGGGAGAAGCATAAATTTAACCTACCAAAACTATGTATAAATAAGAGGAAAAAAGGAACCTACAAGAGAAAAAACTACTTTTCGACAAGCATACGACAACAACCCTACTGCAGGCCAGAAAGATTGAGAGCATTTGAGAGATATTTGTACATGATGTACCATTGATAATAAAACCATCTTTATTCTCTTTTGATTGTACCAATACTAGTATTTTTAAATTATCATTTGAACAAGCCTGGTAGAAAGTATATCAAGCCCTGGCCACCACCTCTGTGGTAGTGGTCTTGAGGGTGTTAATTGAGATTTCTCACCACGAGCAAATTTTCAGTTAACAATTTCTAGCGCCGTCTGTGGGAATCACCCACACCCAGTTAATCAAATCAACCGTTTACATTTTTATTGTTCAACTACCAAAGATCGATCAGCTGGTCGATTCCACGACCAGAAATAAACTTCTTAGTTTCATGGATGCATTCTCGGAGATCATTGCAGGGAAGATTCATAAGTTGGTAGATCATTGCATGGGAAAAATACGAAAACGCAGCGGAAGCGAGACTAAAAACGAATTTAGTATAGTTTAAAATTTTTCCAATATTTGAACCTTAACCCTTTAATTAATTAAACATACATATATTCAAAAGATATCATACCTCTTGTCGCGTGATCCGATTGACTTAGCGTCGATGGTAATCCGCAAGATCTTCCAATCTGATCACGACCGTTAATCACCTAGGAGTGTGGTCTCCCTATTCCTTGAATTACGTACATAAGAATGGAAAAACGAAATCTTCATTCCTGATCGTTAATCACAAAAACCCCAAGAGCCTAGAAAGATCGTTCCGGTCACTTTTGAATTCATAATCGTTATGATTGAAACTCGAGTGAACCTAAATCGAAAGTGTGCACAAAACCTTTTTATGTAAAGGCTTGCAAGTGCACTATTGAATTTAGAACTATCTTTCTCTCTTCCTCTTGGCGGAATTTTCACTATGTTCTAGAGTTGGAATTTTTTCTTTATTACAAAAGCAAGAGAATAAAAAATTCCTTCTCTCAAATTTTTTTTTCTTCCTATCACTATTAATTCCAAAATTAATAATATATATAGGTATACAAATCCTTTCCTAAAGAGGATTTACTTGGTGGGAAAGAATCATATCTCCAAGTGGATTTACTTGGTGACAAAGAATCCTTTTTAAAAAAAAAATTATTTTCCACGCCAAGACTCCTAATCCAACTCAAATAGTGTATTTGTGATTATATTAAAGACTTCCTTATTTGATTAGATAAATAAATTCTTTATTTATCTACTTACCAAATTAAGTCTTTTATATTTATTATACTACTATAATAGTATACTACTAGGAAACATAATTCCTAGTCAGAAAAAGATTTTGATTTTTAATTAAACAATTAATTAATCAATTAATTAATTTCCATTTTATCAAACAATAAAATAAAATAATATTTTAGGCTATTATTATAGCCTTGCCGCCCCACACACAAAAAATATAGGCCAAATATTATTTTCTTATTTTATTTAATCCATTCAGGCTTTAAATAAAAGCCCACATGTGAACCAGACCCATTCTTACTAAAAGAAACAAGCCCACATGCCTCTTATTAATATATTAATATAATTTGAGCAGCCCATTAAATAAATAATGTGCAAATTATATTCTTAATATATTAAATACAATTCTAGATGGACCCATAAATTAGTCCGGTAGAATATATCAAGTGATCCATGCAAGTCCGTGTGGATTGGGGATCTTGGCAGGCTATCAAAATTTAAGCTTCAATAGAAATAACCTAATCACAATCAACAAATGATTCACTTAGGTCCGATCTATTAATTTTAGCTCATTCCACTAAAGAGCTAAAATTGAACTCTTAAATAATGATAGAATAAGAAGATGTTTCTCATTCATATTGTTGACGTCAATTCGCCAAGAGCTCATAGACCGCCTATAGCTCTCCGAGATACTATATTTACTCATATGACCACGTTTTGAACTTGGATATTTTGACTTGTCCATAAGACATGTTTTCAATAGACATTATCGAAAACTCAACGTTGAGATTTAATATCCAATACCTCAAAATATCCATATGATAATATTATACTCTCATTCAATAAATTGAGCCACGATGTCTATATCTATAAATGAAGTGCTCTATCGATTCACAAATGAATACCACCAAACTATCGAGGATAGACTATGCTATATAATCGTACTCATTGATAGCTCAAATGATAACACTTGCAATCATAAGTCCATCATTTATCTCAGGATTAAGATAGACTCTCTGATTGTCCTCATAATGAAAAGACTTGTATCTACTGACGGTTCTAGATAAAATATTTCATTGTGATCCTGTTCGATGCACCCAATGCACTAGATTCTTTTACTCGAAGACCCTTTCGATGATTTTAGACTCATCATAACTCATTTGATCCCACTCAAATGCCAGCAAAAGAATTCTACAACTTTATCAAGATAAAGGTGCCCAACCTTTAACTTAAGTTGTGAACGTTTATTCAAGACTAACTAAAGAATTGTGTCTACCTTATACATATCTAGATGTACGAACAATTCTTCCGTTCTCATAGTCTTTTGACCTTATGATTATTTACTTTGACAATTATCATTATAAATGCTATAAGATTTTGCAAAACAGGAAATCACTTTATTAATATGAAAAGATTGTCAATTACAATATTACACTCTTGCTATTGAGCATAATCCTAAAAATCTCCCACTTGCGCTATAGCAAGTGTGTCATATCTCTCATTCCCATGTTCTCTAGGTGCCCATCAAAACTCTTCTGAGGTAGAGCCTTTGTGAAAGGATCCGCTAGATTTTCTGCTGACGCGATTTTGGTAATTGTCACATCACCCCTATGCACAATCTCCCTTAAAAGATGATACTTCCTTTCAATGTGTTTACCTCACTTATGACTTCTTGGTTCTCTCGAATTAGCCACTGCTCCACTGTTGTCACAGTAAATAGTGATCTGCTTATTCGCATTAGGAACTATTTCCAAATCAATCAAGAATTGGCGGAGCCAAACATCCTCTTTGGCAGCTTTGCATGCAGCAACATACTCAGCTTCCATGGTGGAATCAGCAATACGGGATTGCTTGATACTCCTCCATATGACTGCTCCTCCTCCTATAGTAAACACAGATCCTAATGTGGATTTTCTGGAGTTAGAATCCGACTGGAAATCAGAATCTGTATACCAAATGGGAATTAAATCCCCTCCAGAGTATACAAGCATATAATCTCATGTTCTCTTCAGATACTTGAAAATATGCTTGACTGTCGTCTAGTGATCAGGACCATGTTTCGATTGAAACCTGCTAACTATGCCAACAGCAAAAGAAATGTCTGGTCTAGTGCAGAGCATTGCATACATGAGACTTCCAACTGCTGAGGCATATGGAACTCTACTCATGAATTGCTCTTCATGCTGATTCTTAGGAACTTATTCCTTAGAAAGTTTGATTCCATGTCTGAAAGGTAACATACCTTTCTTGAAATCCTGCATGGAAAACCTAGACAATATTTTGTCTATGTATGAAGCTTGGGATAATGCAATTGTTTTATTCTTTCTATCCCTTATTACTTGGATACCTAGAATAAAACTAGCTTCTCCTAAGTCCTTCATATCAAATTGTTTTGCTAACCATTATTTTACTGATGTCAATACACCTACATCGTTTCCAATGAGTAGTATATTATCAACATAAAGAATTAGGAAAACCAACTTATCGCCCTTTATCCTTTTATATACACAAGGTTCGTCAGGATTCTGATTAAATCCAAAACCTTTCACAGCTTGATCGAACCTTATGTTCCAGGATCTGGATGCCTGTTTTAATCCATATATGGATTTCTATAACTTGCATACCTTTTCCATTTTTCCCTTTTAAACGAATCCTTCTGGTTGCATCATATAGATGCTTTCGTCAAGATTTTCATTAAGGAAAGCTGTCTTGACGTCCATTTGCCAAATCTTTAGATCTAAAGATGCTGCAATGGATAAGATTATCCTAATGGATTTATGCATGGCCACAGGAGAGAAGGTTTCCTCGTAATCGATACCTTCTTTCTGTGTGTAACCTTTAGCTACCAATCTAGCTTTAAAAGTTTCCACCTTACCATCCATACCTCTTTTCCTCTTGTATACCCACTTGCACCCAATGGGTTTTATCCCTTTAAACAAGTCTACAAGGTACCAGACTTTGTTATCGAACATGGATTCAATCTCATATTGCATTGCCTTTTGTCAATGACGACAATCAACATCCTCCATTGCTTCCTTATAAGTGTAGGGATTATCGTCGTCTGGGAGATTCTCCACTAATTCTCCCAAGTCGATGTATCTCTCAGGTTTTGTACTAACCCTCCCACTACGAAGAGGAATGGTAGGTTAGTTGATTTTGTGTTGGTGTGGATCTTACAATTGGGCTAGGTTGTAAAACCTCTTGTGGAATTGTATCTCCTGACATCTCATTCAGGACAATTCTACTTTTGGGCACAAAATTATTCATATTGTCCTTTACTAGAAATGAAACATTTGTTGAAACAAATACTTTTAGATCTGAAGGACTATAGAAATAATATATTTTATTTCCTTTTGGATACCCCACAAATATACATGTTTCCGAACGAGACTCCATCTTTTCTGTCTTTCCTTTTAACACATGTGCAGGACAACCAAATATCCTCAAGTGTTGTAAACTAGGCTTTCGCCCAGTCCGCAACTCATATGGTGTTTGAGGAACCGACTTAAATGGTACATCGTTTAGAATGTATCTTACAGTTTGTAGAGCATATCCCCAAAAAGAAATAGGAAGCGTTGAATAACTCAACATTGACCTAACCATGTCTAAAAGAGTTCTATTTCTCCTTTCTGCCACCCTATTTTGTTGAGGTGTACCTGGTGCAGAAAACTGAGAAACTATCCCATTATCAATAAGATAATGCTGAAACTCACCAGATAGATATTCTCCACCATGATCAGATCTTAAGATTTTTATGTGTTTCTTAAGTTGATTTTCTACTTCAGCCTTGAATGTTTTGAACATGTCAAAAGCATCCGATTTATGTCTCATGAGATACAGATAGCCAAATCTCGAGTAATCATCTGTGAAGGTGATGAAGTACTCATATCCACCTCTAGCCTGAATGCTCATAGGACCACATACATCAGTGTGTATTAATCCTAAACATTAAGTGGCTCTTGCACCTTTGGTTGTGAACGGTCTTTTGGTCATTTTACCTTCCAAACAAGATTCACAAGTTGGTAGATCATCAACCTTTAAGTCACTTAAAAGTCCGTCACATACCAATCTTTTAATCCTATTAAGGTTAATATGACCTAGGCGTAAATGCCAAAGGTAGGTTTCATCTTTTGATAATTTTACTCTTTTATGATTAGGTTCCGTTAATTCTTTGTCTAACGAGTGGGAGATATTTCTATGCAAAAAGAATAGACCGTTTTCCAATGCACCTTTGCAAATAATTTTGTCATTCTTACTAATAATAAAAGCTTTATTAAAAGTAACCGAATATCCAAATTTATTTAAACAAGAAACTGAAATTAAATTCCTCTTGAATTGAGGTACATAATAAACGTCTATTAAATCTAAATGCCTACTAGAATCTAAAATAACTCTAATATCTCCCACTTCACTTGCAAACACTAACGTTCCGTTGCCCAAGCGCAAGTTGATTTCATCTTTATTCAGCCTTCTCATTTCTTGGAACCCCTGTAAGGAATAACAAACATGATTAGTGGCTCCAGAGTCTATGATCCAAGAATCTGTAGAATCTGCTAGAAAACATGTTTCAAGATAATTAATATTACCTTCTTCCTTCTTATTCTGGGACTTTGGACAATTTCTTTTCCAATGTCCCTTTTCACCACAAAGGAAGCATTTCCCTATGATCTTGGTTACTTTCTTGGCTTCCTTCTTGGTAGGCCCAAGTTGCTTTTTCTTCTGTTGTTTCTAGACCTTTTGACGGGTCTTAACAGTAGCAACTTTACCAACCGAATGAATCTCTTGACCTTTGTTTTTCACAAGGATCTTTCAGCGCTTTGAACATCTTACATCAGGCCTTGCAAGGTGTATTACTTATTGTTCAAGGTGTAGTCTAACTTGAACTGATCAAAGGAATCCGATAGTGAGTTGACAATCATGTCAATTTTCGTCTCACCATCTATCTCAGCACCATTAAGTTCTGCAACATTGAGATGTGCTATGACTTTCATCATGTGATCTTTCATAGCCTGTCCAGGTTTCATCCTAAAATTCATAAAAGCAGTCACTGCCTCTCTCTTAGTCGGCCTAGACCTCATAGCAAACATCTTTTCAAGAGACATCATTATATCAACAGCAGACTCCATTCCTTCATTCTGATGTTGCAACAAGCCGGAGATAGTGGTCATAATGTAACATTTTGCCATATCATCTGAAGTCTACCATTGCTCATACTCATCTCTTTGCAAAATATTAGATTCATTATTAAGGAGGGGTGGTTTAGGACTAGTCAGAACAAACTTATGCTTTTCACTTTGCAGCAATAACCCAATTTTCCTTTTCCACGTGACATAATTATCTCCAATTAAAGTGTTATCTTTCAGGCTGTTCATAAGTGAGGGAGTCATGATTTCTGAATAAAACAAAATTATATATGAGTAAATAATCATGATAAAGCACTTTTTAAATATTTATCTTGAATTAAATAAATAACTCAATCATAAAAGTTCAACGGTGATCCAACACCCATAAACTTTATGCCTCCTTTGGGAGTACGTACCATTTACTAGTTGGACTAGGTCCCACCTAATTGTTAACATAACAACTAGCGTTTTCAATTTTAGCCTTGCAATTTTATTAACAAAAACTCTCGGGAGGATATTAATAAAATCACATTGAGTGTGTTACCAAGATATCGGCCCTCAATTTTCTCTCACGAAAATCCCTCCTCTGGGAGTAGATTTCATTTAAGTTAATTGTCTAGTCTATCCTTGTAAGGAATTATTTTGCGAAATTCCATTTATAGACTCCCCTCGGGGGGATTACCAATAAATAATAAAGCTCAACTAACCTTGGAGGCCATAGGTATTCTAACATACCTTCTCCCACTCAATTATTTATGGCATGTGATTAAATTCCATAGAATGATTTTACCAAGTTATCTAGATGCCAATTAGATACCTAAATCATTAAATGCATGTTCATACCAAAAGAGATATATGAGTGGCACTCATATTCTATATGACATGTTATCATACAACAACAAATATTGTAATATTTACGGAAATATAAATAACTACAATTTTGATCCATCCTAGAAAAGCAAGTAAATTACATTTGTTTGGAATACATAATATTCTTTCTTGGCGAACAAGTCTTCAAGCGGCCATCATCCACTTCCTCACCCCTCAGCTGCCACCTTTGGGGGTGCACACCCCTTGGGTCCATAAAGGATGAAAATACACTAAGAGTGATAAAACTAACCTAGAGGGGGGGGGGGGGGGGGTGAATAGGTTTTAGTTAAATTAAATGTCATCTTTTTGATTAATCAAAATTAAACAACACAACCCATAATCTCTATCACAATCAATAATTGCCATAATAAAAGTGCGGAATAAACAAAAAGACACAATGATATGATTTACGTGAGAAACCCTCCAACTGGGTAAAAACTCACGGGCCTAATCGCCAATCGAACCCTCAAATCCACTATTTGCAGAAACGATTACAACCTAGGTTGACCACATCACACGTAATCGGTTACTAATCCGTCCTTGCTATCCGCATGCCTTTAATAGTGATTTTAGGCTCTTGCTTGTATACTACTCAAGGCAAATACAAGACTTAACTCTTAAATGAAGAGATATGAAACCTAAAGTGAATATGATGATATTCTAAATGCACAAAATGCAAGGTCAACACATTTAATGCTTATCTAGTCATGTATGAATGCTTCAAACAATCCTAGATATCATGTTGCTATATGACACACATATAACTTAGCTATATGAAATCAAGGCATTCCTAGATGCAGTAGCTATCACAATACAACAACCCAAACATCAACAAAAATCTCTATTTGTAATGAAAAATTATAATCTAGATGCATAATAGACATAAAAGAGATTTCTTGTTAAGCAAGAACACAAAGATAGATGAGAGTGGTGTTCTACTTACCAAGTAAGCTATGTTGATGAAGACCCATGCTTAGAAACATCCTAGATGAAGCTAGATGATGATAGAACCATGAATGAAGGATGGGTGATTGGGTTTTGGATAATAAAAATGGTTTCTTGCAACCTTTTCTTGCAAGACACTCTTGAGCTCTAAAAGGAATGAAAGAGAATGAATTCTGAAGCTCTTAAGAGGCAAGGAAGAGGAAAGGGCATATATATATCAAGCCCTAGACGAAATGACACCGTTTTGAAAACAGTAACAAAAACCCGTTATAACCGATGTGCGTACCACGGCTTGGGCAAGTTGTCCAGACCGCTGTACACGTAGCAGTGTGCCTACTGGACAACAACGCGGTTTGGACCGCTGTGCGTGCAGTGCACAGGACCGCGGTCAAGGCATCAGAGGCCTACTGAAGTTTACCGTGTCACAGACCGCAGGGCGTACATGTGTACAGGACGCGGTCCAGGCAACATGAGCCGACTGATGATTACCACTCTGTATGCCACGGTGCAAGCAGTGCTTGCCAAGCGGTCTAGGCCGCGGTACTAGAAGAAACCCTATTCTCTAGGCAAACTCAACACACAAAGTGATGTGCAATATGTGCAAGTGTGGAGTATGATAAGTTACATACAATACATCATCCAATTGTATGTAAACAAGAATATAATGCATGCAAGTGAGTGTGTGCAGCTATATCCCTTCAAGTAAAAGTAGAGTCAAGTAATCTACCTTTCTTGAAGCACTTGAAGTCAATTGGAAGATCTTCAATTCCTAATCTACCCTTTTACAATGATTAACCCCAAATGTGATTTTGTCAACGAAATAAGCCAATCATAAAGTGAGGCACTTACAATCTCCCCCTTTGGCTATTTCGTGACAAAACCACCACTCACAAAGCAACCACACAAAAACAACAAATTGGTCAACAAAAGTTTCTACATTACAATAAAGCCTATAGTCTAAGTCTTGAACATCTTCAAGTCAATCCAAAGCTTGTAGAACCATCCAACCTACACACAATCAACAAAACAAACAAGGATACCTTCCAAGATCAAGTGTGTGGGAGGTGCTTTCAATAACCATAACCAACTACAAACAACATCATTTGCAATAGCCTTAACCAAATACAATCAAATAATGTAATCATGCTATGCAATGCAATACTCCCCCTACATGATAGCTCTTAACTCCCCCTACATGATAGTCCACTAAAGCTCACAACTCTTCTCCCCCTTTTTGTCATGAGATAGGCAAAGGGAGTCCCCCTCAATGGGTAAGCTTTTGGCAAGGAGAGCTTATAGCACAAAACATATGCAAGTTCATATAAGCAACTTTATGCAACCCAGTTAAGTAGGAGAGAATCAAGGAGTTTTATTTGATGAAAATGTGTGACACGATGCTTTGCAAGCAAGACATGTTGCATTCAAGTTCAAAAACAATGGTATTTGGCAAAGCAAACAACAAAGGTTTCCAAAAAGAATTCAAACCAATTTTCACCCTTTGTCATGATTTCAAGCAATGATATAGATTGTTTACAAGAAAGTCAGTTTAAAAGAGCAACTATATCAAACTTTATAAGCGAAACAAGACATGAGCGACTATTTGCACTCTATTTGATTTTTCCGGGTAAGATACCCGTATGATAGTAGCCTTGTTAAACTAATAAAGAGAGAGAGAAGACTAAATTTGGATGAGACATCCTTATTTGTTGAATAGACTCATGGTCCTTAATTAGTTTAGTCTTCTCATTTGCTTATGCATACAGTTTTGCATTCATGTTTAAGAAATAAAAAATACGTCTTCATGCATATCAACTTAAAGCATGTCATTAATAAAGAAAACATCATGTCATAGAGATCAATTATAGGTCATTCAAATTGTACTTCCAAAGTAAATCTCCTAGTCCAAAAATGCATGTTTGAACATAAATATAACATGGATTGCAAGAAAAGCAATTTTCACACTTATTAAGAAAATAACATAATCATATGCACAACCGATCAACTCAAGCAATTAATGAAGGAGCATAAAATATATCAATGTAGCACAATGCACTTTCATGCCAATTTGCTCTCTTTGCTTGAGCTCTCCATATGGGGTCAAGACATACCATTTCAAGCCAAATGACAAATCCCAATAGACTTACTAAGGTTGCCAAACCTAATGGTGTCTAAGGGCTTTGTAAATAAGTCCGCTAGTTGGTCATTAGTTCCCACATGCTCCAATGCAATAGTTTTGCTCTCAACTAGCTCTCTAATGAAATGATGTCTAATGTCAATGTGCTTAGTCCTAGAATGTTGGACGGGATTCTTAGAAATGTTTATGGCACTCATGTTGTCACAAAACAAAGTGAGAGTGCCTTGCTCTAAGCCATAGTCGGCTAGCATTTGATTCATCCATAACAATTGGGTACAAGCACTACCGGCGGCTATGTATTCCGCCTCGGCCGTGGATAGGGAAATTGAGTTTTGCTTCTTGCAAAACCAAGACACCAAGTTGTTGCCTAAAAAGAAACAACCACTCGATGTACTCTTCCTATCATCACAATTCCCCGCCCAATCGGCATCACTAAATCCAACAAGATTTGGATTAGTGTCAAAGGAGTACCATATCCCATGATTGGAGGTACCATTCACAAATCGAATGATCCTCTTCACCGTAACAAGGTGAGACTCTTTGGGATTAGCTTGGTACCTAGCACAAACACCCACACTAAAGGAGATATCGGGCCTACTTGCGGTCAAGTATAGCAAACTACCTATCATGCCATGATACAATCTCTGATCAACACTTTTACCGCTAGCATCCTTGCTTAGCTTCAAAGTGGTACTCATGGGTGTGTCACAATGTTTGGCATTGTCAAGACCAAACTTCTTCACTAGGCTTTGGGCATACTTAGCTTGGGATATGAAAATCTCATCATGCATTTGCTTAATTTGCAAGCCTAAGAAGTAATTTAGTTCACCAACCATGCTCATTTCAAATTCAAGAGACATGACATCAACAAATTGTCTCACTTTTGACTCATTGGTGGAACCAAATACAATATCATCAACATAAATTTGAGCTATGAAAAGCTCATCTTTAGTTGCACCTGATGAACAAAGTCTTGTCAACACTACCTCTTAGTAGCCATTGTCAACAAGATAAAGAGGGAGGCGCTCATACCAAGCCCTCGGTGCTTGTTTCAACCCATAAAGTGCCTTTTTGAGGCGATAGACATGATTGGGGTGGTGTGGATCCACAAACCCCTTGGGTTGTTCAACAAACACTTCCTCATGCAAGAAGCCATTGAGGAAGGCACTCTTAACATCCATTTGATGTAGTTTGAACTTATACACATAAGAAATGGACAAGAGAAGCCTTATAGACTCAAGACGGGCAACGGGAGCAAAAGTCTCCTCAAAGTCAATACCCTCAATTTGAGGGTATCCTTGTGACACAAGCCTAGCCTTATTGCGCACAATGTTGCCATCCTCATCCGACTTGTTCCTATACACCCATTTGGTGCCTATGACATTAGTGTCCTTGGGTCTATGAACTAGAGTCCAAACCTTATTTCTTTCAAATTGGTTTAGCTCTTCTTACATGGCAAGAACCCAAAACTCATCATTCAAGGCTTCATCAACCTTTTTGGGTTCAAATTGAGAGGTGTAACAAGTATAGCGAATTTGATTAGCTATTTGACGCCTAGTCCTAACACCCTCATTCACATCTCCAAAAATGTCATTCTTGTTGTGGAGATGTCCAACCCATGGAGCGGGTTCTTTAGAGTCCAAAAAAGGATCTCTATCAAGAGGCTGATCATCCTCTTCACTATGATTAGACTTCACATCACTTGGTGTCTCACCACACTCCTTCAAATGAAGGTCACCATTCTCACAAACATCCTCCTCATGGTCAACATTTCTGGGCCTACAATCATCAATGACAACATTTGATGATTCCATGACACTTCGAGTTTTTAGATTGAAAACTCTATAGGCCTTGCTGTTGAGTGCATATCCAATGAAAATACCCTCATCACTCTTGGCATCAAACTTGCCAAGTTGATCACGGTCATTAAGAATATAGCACTTACTTCCAAAGATATGGAAATAGCTAACATTGGGTTTTCTTCCCTTCCATAACTCATATGATGTTTGTTTGGTCTCGGGTCTAAGGAAAACTCTATTCTGTATATAACAAGCCGTATTAACAGCTTCGGCCCATAAATTCCTAGGAACCTTGTTGCTAAGCAACATCACCCGAGCCATCTCTTGTAAAACCCTATTCTTCCTTTCCACAACTCCATTTTGTTGGGGAGTTCTAGGAGCCGAGAATTCATGGGAAATACCTAGACCATTACAGAAACTCTCAAAGCTACTGTTCTCAAATTCTTTCCCATGATCACTTCTAATTCTCTTAATGCTCCTAATGTGAGAATTTTTATCATTTTGAATTTTGACACATAGCATTTTGAATTTCTCAAAAGCCTCGGACTTCTCTCTAAGGAAGTAAGTCCATGTGAACCTAGAGAAGTCATCAACCACTACAAGGATATACCTTTTACCACCTAGACTCTCGGTTTGCATGGGACCCATGAGGTCCATATGAAGGAGTTCCAATGGCTCCTTGGTACACAGGAATTTTCCTTTCTTGTGCACACTTTTAGTTTGCTTCCCTTGTTGACAAGGTCCACAAACTCCCTCAAACCTCTTCCCAAGCTTGGGAAGGCCTCTCACAACATTCAACCTCTCAAGGACTTTCAAGTCACCATAATTCATGTGGCCAAATCTTTGATGCCACAACTCAACTTGCTCACAACTAGACAAGTTACAAGAGATGTTACTAGACTCAAGACAATAACAATTGTCACTTGATCTCTTGCCTTTTAGAAGCAGTTGCCCATTTTCCTTAAGAATAGAACAATCAACTTTGCCAAACATAACCGAAAGCCCTTCATCACTTAAATGTGATATACTAATGAGATTGGCTTGCAAGCCATCTACATTGAGCAAGGAGGGTAAACCGGGAATAGATATATTACCTTTCCCTATGACCTTTTTCCGTGTAACCATCACCAAAGGTGACAAATCCACCATCCTCCCTCACAAGAGTCTCAAAGAAACTCTTGTTTCTGGTCATGTATCTAGAACACCCACTATCAAGGTACCAAGTGTTGGAGGCCTTGGCTTTCAAAGCCACTTGAGCCACATAGCAAAAATATTCATTTTTTCTAGTCCACCTAGGAGCAACATTATCAATCCTAGGAGCCTTTGGTTCATTTGCTCTAAGTTCCCTAGGTGCATGCTTTTTGGCTCTTCTAAGCATATTTTTCTCAATCATGTTCTCAAATCTACACAATTTGATATACTTAAAGCAATTTGGCCTTATATGGCCTTCAATACCACAATAATGACAAGTAGGAGTAAAGTAGGAATTCATATCATAACCTTGTGCAACCATTTGAGGTTTCCTTCTCCTTTGAGTAGTCCTTTGATGTTGAACAAACTCTCTCCTTTGTGGTTGAGCCAAAGTAGCATGTCTTCCTTGTTGATCATACATGATTCTTGATCGTGGAGGAGGGATCCTTTCATGTGGAGGTCTTGATTGAAATACTCTAACTTGTTATGGTTGAGCCCTTGTTGGAATCTTGGCTTGAGCATGTTTTGAGGATTCTCCAATTTCAATCCTTCTTGTAACTTGTTGTGGGACTTTGACTTCTTCAACTTCTTGACTCTTGACAAAGGTAGTCTTTTTCAAAGATGTAGTACTCACATCTTCCTCAGATCCCAAACCCCTCTTATCACTAGGGCTTTTTCCAATTGATAGCATCTTGTCAAGCTTCTCGGTTCCGGAGGTCATCTTGGCAATTACTCATTTTGCCTCTTCAAGCTCCTTCCTTAAGCATTCTTCACTTTTCTTGACCACAACAAGTTCCAACTTTAAGCTCTCTTCCCTTTCTCTTGTTCTTTTCACTTCTTCACTTAAGTGAATCATCTTGGAGGTCACTTCAAGGTTCTTCCTTTTCAACTCTTGAATCTCTTTTTTCTTCTTAGCTCTAGAACTTTTGAAGTATTCCATGAAGTCTTCATAGTCCATCTCCTTATCAAATTCATGATTGGACTCGGATGAAGTACTCCCATTACTTGAGTTATCTTCTTCTTCTTCTAGTTTGTCATTTTCCTCTTCTTGGTCACTCATAACTTCCTTGCTATTGTGAGATGATGAGAAGGCAATGAAGTTTGCAACTTGGTCTTCATCATCCGAAGACTTTTCTTCCTCCTCTAAGTCTTCACTATCACTACAAGTAGCCGCCATCGCATTTCCTTTCTTCTTCTTCTTTAAGTTGGCACATTCGAGGGCAATGTGACCATACCCACTACACTCATAGCATTGAATACTCTTCTTGGAGTCCTTCTCTTCACTTTTCTCCACCTTTTTAAAAAGAGTCTTCTTCTTCACAAATTTTCTTTTGGAGCCTATCCCCTTCTTCTCAAACTTCATGAATTGCTTGAACCTCTTCACCATAAGAGGCATTTCCTCATCCGTATCTTCTTCCTCCATTTCTTCCTTGGAGGTCTTCAATGCAATGCTTTTTTGCTTCTTTTGAGGTGTTGTTGAAGTAGGGGCTCTTCTTGACTAAAAAGCCATCAACTTGCCAATTATCTCACTTGGCTTCATCTTCTTATATTCGTTATTCTCCTCAATAGCGGTCACCTTTGCATCAAATCTCTCCAAGAGAGACCTCATAAATTTTTGGTTTATCCTTTTATCCGTATATGGATCGCCTAATTGATGACTTTGGTTGACGATATCCATTAGCTTTACTTGGAAGTCATTGAAGCACTCGTGATCTTCCATCTTCATGGACTCAAATTGAGTTTGAAGGACTTGTAGTTTTGAGTCTTTCACTACATCGGTTCCTTCATGTGCCATCTCCAATATTGTCCATGCTTCATGTGCATTCCTTGTGGTTTGGATTAGCTTGTGTTGATTTTCATCCACTGCACACAAGATTGCATGCATGGCCTTGTTGTTCCAGTTGGAGGCTTCAAAGTCTTTAGTATCCCATTTCGATTTAGGCTTGGGCACGATGCTTTCATCTTCGAGAGTCTTGGTAGGTGATGTGTAACCATCCTCAGTTACCATCCAAACTCGATCGTCAATTAGGCATAGGTAGGATTCCATTTTTCCTTTCCATGATGAGTAATTAACCCCCGTCAGAAGTGGGGGTCTTGAACTCGATGCTCACTCACGCTCATATGCGTTTCCACTCATGGTTTTTAAGGGTGAATGAGATGAATGCAATCAATCAATAAAAAGAAAGGGAAAACAAGCAAGACACAAACCAAAAAACAATCTTATGCAAAACACTCCTAGAGAGCAGAGGATCTCCTGATTATGTTAAGGAACCCGCTCTGATACCAATTGAAAATACACTAAGAGTGATAAAACTAACCTAGAGAGGGGGGGGGGTGAATAGGTTTTAGTTAAATTAAATGACATCTTTTTGATTAATCAAAATTAAACAACACAACCCATAATCTCTATCACAATCAATCATTGCCATAATAAAATTGCGGAATAAACAAAAAGACACAATGATATGATTTACGTGAGAAACCCTCCAACTGGGTAAAAACTCACGGGCCTAATCGCCAATCGAACCCTCAAATCCACTATTTGCAGAAACGATTACAACCTAGGTTGACCACATCACACCTAATCGGTTACTAATTCGTCCTTGCTACCCGCAGGCCTTTAATAGTGATTTTAGGCTCTTGCTTGTATACTACTCAAGACAAATACAAGACTTAACTCTTAAATGAAGAGATATGAAACCTAAAGTTAATATGATGATATTCTAAATGCACAAAATGCAAGGTCAACACATTTAATGCTTATCTAGTCATGTATGAATGCTTCAAACAATCCTAGATATCATGTTGCTATATGACACACATATAACTTAGCTATATGAAATCAAGGCATTCCTAGATGCAATAGCTATCACAATACAACAACCCAAACATCAACAAAAATCTATATTAATAATGAAAAATTATAATCTAGATGCATAAGAGACATAAAAGAGATTTCCTGTTAAGCAAGAACACAAAGATAGATGAGAGTGGTGTTCTACTTACCAAGTAAGCTATGTTGATGAAGACTCATGCTTAGAAACATCCTAGATAAAGCTAGATGATGGTAGAACCACGAATGAATGATGGGTGATTGGGTTTTGGACAATAAAAATGGTTTCTTGCAACCTTTTTCTTGCGAGACACTCTTGAGCTCTAAAAGGAATGAAAGAGAATGAATTCTAAAGCTCTTAAGAGGCGAGGAAGAGGAAAGGGCATATATATATCAAGCTCTAGATGAAATGACACCGTTTTGAAAACAGTAACAAAAACCCTTCATAACCGCTGTGCGTACCGCGGCTTGGGCAAGTTGTCCAGACCGCGGTACATGCAGCAGTGTGCCTACTGGACAAAAACGCTGTTTGGACCGCTGTGCGTGCAATGCACAGGCCACGGTCAAGGCATCAGGGGCCTACTGAAGTTTACCGTGTCACAGACCGCAAGGCGTACATGTGTACAGGACGCAGTCCAGGCAGCATGAGCCGACTGATGATTACCGCTCTGTATGCCGTGGTGCAAGCAGTACTTGCCAAGCAGTCTAGGCCGCGGTACTAGAAGAAACCCTATTTTCTAGGCAGACTCAACACACAAAGTGATGTGCAATATGTGCAAGTGTGGAGTATGATAAGTGACATACAATACATCATCCAATTGTATGTAAACAAGAATATAATGCATGCAAGTGAGTGTGTGCAGCTATATCCCTTCAAGTAAAAGTAGAGTCAAGTAATCTACTTTTCTTGAAGCATTTGGAGTCAATTGGAAGATCTTCAATTCCTAATCTACCCTTTTACAATGATTAACCCCAAATGTGATTTTGTCAACGAAATAAGCCAATCATAAAGTGAGGCACTTATAAAGGACCACCATGCGCAGCCCATTATGCCCAAAGGACTGTCATCCGCAGCCCATGACACATAAGTGGCTGCCGTGTGCAGCTCATGCACCTAACAAGCGTAGCTACACGCTAACGTGCACACACGCTTGTTGCCATGGTGCGCACGGCACCAAGCTTGTTCCAATTGCTTCCTCTTCCGCTTCTAATTCTTCAACTCTTCGAATCTTCAAAATTTGAATGTATTACAGCAGATTTTACATAATAAATTACTGCAGTATTTTTTTTTAATTCACTGCAATAATTTTTACACAAGAAAAACTGCACTATTTTATACAAAAAAAAACTGCATTATTTTTTAATACAATAAAAAAATAGAGAATCTAGCAACTACCAAGAAGGAACTTATGACGATAATAGGCCACCCTTCTTGTTACAATTCCGAAACAAAAATACATTGAAATTCTAGGACCAAAATCGAGCAATAACAATTCACTTTATAATAACATTTATAAATCCATACATGCCACATGTAATTATATATGCGAATACCTAGAGTGTCATCTCTTTCTAAAACATGCATAATCACAATAAAAAGAAACAGATTCACGTATATATAAGTTAATTAAATAAAGGGTATAACCTGGCTCTGATACCAATTGTAGGGAAAAATACGAAAACGCAGCGAGACTAAAAAAATTTAGTATAGTTTAAAATTTTTTCAATATTTGAACCTTAACCCTTTAATTAATTAAACATACATATATTCAAAAGATATGATACCTCTTGTCGCGTTATCCGATTGACTTAGCGTCGATGGTAATCCATAAGATCTTCCAATCCGATCACGAACGTGAATCACCTAGGAGCGTGGTCTCCTTATTCTTTGAATTACGTACCTGAGAATGGAAAAATGAAATCTTCTTTCCTGATCGTTAATCACAAAAACTCCAAGAGCCTAGAAAGATCGTTCTGGTCACTTTTGAATTCACAATCGTTATGATTGAAACTCGCGTGAACCTAAATCGAAAGTGTGCACAAAACCTTTTTATGTATAGGCTTGCAAGTACACTATCGAATTTAGAACTATCTTTCTCTCTTCCTCTTGGCCGAATTTTCACTATGTTCTAGAGTTGAGATTTTTTTTATTCAAAAGCAAGAGAATAAAAAATTCTTTCTCTAAAAAAAAACTTTTTTTTTCCTATTACTATTTATTCCGAAATTAATAATATATATAGGTATACAAATTCTTTCCTAAAGAGGATTTACTTGGTGGGTAAGAATCCTATCTCTAGGTGGATTTACTTGGTGACAAAGAATCCTTTTTCAAAAAAAGATTTTTTTTTCATACCAAGACTCCTAATCCAACTCAAATAGTGTATTTGTGATTATATTAAAGACTTCCTTATTTAATTAGATAAATAAATTCTTTATTTATCTACTTACCAAATTAAGTCTTTTATATTTATTATACTACTATAATAGTATACTACTAGGAAACATAATTCCTAGTCAGAAAAAGATTTTGATTTTTAATTATATAATTAATTAATTTCCATTTAATCAAACAATAAAATAAAATAATATTTTAGGCTATTATTATAGCCTTGCAGCCCACACACAAAACATATGGGCCAAATATTATTTTCTTATTTTATTTAATCCATTCATGCTTTAAATAAAAGCCCACATGTGAACCAGACTCATTCTTACTAAAAGAAACAAGCTCACATGCCTCCCATTAATATATTAATATAATTTGAGCAGCTCATTAAATAAATAATGTGCAAATTATATTCTTAATATATTAAATGCAATTCTAGATGGACCCATAAATTAGTCCGGTAGCATATATCAAGTGATCCATGCAAGTCCGTGTGGATTGGGGATCTTGGCGGGCTATCTAAATTTAAGCTTCAATAGACATAACCTAATCACAATCAACAAATGATTCACTTAGGTCCGATCTATTAATTTTAGCTCATTCCACTAAAGAGCTAAAATTGAACTCTAAAATAAAGATAGAATAAGAAGATGTTTCTCATTCATACCCTAGATAATCTTATTGGAGATAATGTATCCTCGTGTATAATATCAGTAATCGCCAAGAGCTCATAGACCGCCTATAGCTCTCCTACTAACCATATTTACTCATATGACCACATTTTGAACTTGAATATTTTAACTTGTCCAGAAGCCATGTTTTCAATAGACATTATCGAAAACTCAACGTTGAGATTTAATATCCAATACCTCAAAATATCCATATGATAATATTATACTCTCATTCAATAAACTGAGCCACGATGTCCATATCTATAAATAAAGTCCTCTATCGATTAACAAATGAATACCACCAAACTATCGAGGATAGATTATGCTATATAATCGAACTCATTGATAGCTCAAATGATAACACTTGCAATCATAAATACATCATTTATCTCAGGATTAAGATAGACTCTCTGATTGTCCTCATAATGAAAAGACTTGTATCTACTGACGGTTCTAGATAAAATATTTCATTGTGATCTTGTTCAATGCACCCAGTGCACTAGATTCTTTTACTCGAAGACCCTTTCAATGATTTTAGACTCATCATAACTCATTTGATTCCACTCAAATGCCAGCAAAAGAATCTACAACATTGTCAAGATAAAGGTGCCCTACTTTTAATTTAAGTTGTGAACGTTTATTCAAGACTAACTAAAGAATTGTGTCTACCTCATACATATCCAAATGTACGAACAATTCTTCTTTTCTCATAGTCTTTTGACCTTATGATTATTTACTTTGACATTTACCATTATAAATGCTATAAGATTTTGTAAAACCAGAAATCACTTCATTAATATGAAAAGATTGTCAATTACAATATTACACTCTTGCTATTGAACATAATTCTAACATGGTTTGAACTAAATCCGTGAACATAATACAAAAATTAAATCATAATTGGTAATGAGATTTGTTTGATTTAATGAGAATTGTTTGAAAATCAAAGAGACCCAACCCTAGAGAAATGTATACCAAGAAACATTTCTGGGGCTGCAACTTATGTTGTTTACCAAATCTATAACTCGATTCTGTTATTGAAAATTTTATGACTTGCATTGTGAGATACTTTGAGAAATCTCTAGCTAATAAGTTTGAAGAGGCTTTTTGTTATGTTTCACTTTTAAACAAAGATTTATGTTTCTAGATGGACATAATCACATAAACAAAGACTAGCTTTTTTCCATTAATGTAATACATAATGAACCTGTAAAAGCAATGTTTTATCAATCAAATCCTACAAAAACTTTTTATTAAACGATTTCGATCTACCAAGTTCAATGTTCACTCTATTAAAAAAAAAATTCAATGTTCACTACATCAGTCAACACCTCTTACTCTTACCGAGTGAAATGAATACGGCCGCGATGGAAATGAAAACGACGATAGAGATAGAAGATGATGACGGAGATGGGAGACAACGACGAA
Organism: Dipteronia sinensis; assembly: GCA_033220585.1. Taxonomy (NCBI): domain Eukaryota; kingdom Viridiplantae; phylum Streptophyta; class Magnoliopsida; order Sapindales; family Sapindaceae; genus Dipteronia; species Dipteronia sinensis. Next base: position 50,596,318 of record CM065638.1, on the reverse strand, counting down.
GGTTGGCGAGTAGAGAGAGGCAGTCAGCTAGAGACCAAAGAGGAGAATTAGAGAAGCGCCGGCTGAGTTGTGGAATTCGGTTTAGATATAATATTATATATACCCTATGTAAAATTACAGTTATATCCCAATGTAATCTAAAATCACAAATGTACCATATTTTATAAACGAGTTAAACGGATAACTCGTGAACTCGTTTAGTGAAACATGACATGAACCGTATAATAAACAGGTCAAATGGGTTGACCTGTTTATCAACCTCGGATTCATATCAGGTTCGCGGGTCATTTTGGGAGCTCTAAAACAGGTCTCCAAATTAGACTTCAATTTTGTCTTACGTTGATATATATATATCGGTTTGTCAATTAATGAAAATCCCATTAACTAAAATTGTTTGTTGTAAAATACTATCAATCAGATTTATTCATAGATGGATTTGAGTAATGCTATACAACCCAAATAATTTTTGGGTTGTCTAGCATTAGTGTTGTAAATATATGCTCCACTTTCGTAAAAAAGCACTTTTAGAAAAGTGATTTTGAAAATTTTCAAAATAGTAAAACTATTTCAATCAAACACAGGAAAGGAAAAACAAAATGGACATTTAACATATAGTATTAGTTGGAAAGTCTTGTAATTATAATACCAAAAATACTCATATTCGTATCATTTTCTTTTTTGTCTTTTCTTACAAAGTTCTCTCATGTATATAACTAAAAATTTAAAGACAAATTTATAAATGTAAATGAAAATTTTAGTTATTTATATAATGAATTTCATTGAACATAACTAATACAATAAAAACAAGTTATGAATTATTTTAGGAGTTAGGACCCATGTATAGATAGGAACCAATATTTTTTAAACTAAGCAACACAAAATTTTGAGTAATTAGATAATGAATCTTTTTTATTTTTTTGTTGAAATATTACAATAATTCAGGATTTAGATAACATATGTTAGAATTGGATTTTGATGCACATTAACTCTTGAGTTGTTGGGCAATCTCCTCTATAACAATGATATTGGTTCAAGTCTTGTACAAAAAATTAAAGAGTGGGGATTTCTCCTTCCATTACTACTAGTGTGCTTTATCTTAAGAAGTCCAGTTACAACTTTTAAGCTTGATTTGAGTATTCGTTTAAACAAACAAAAAAAAATAGATTGAATAACCAAAAAGCTAAAGAGATAAATGTTAAAAAATATCAAACCAAAATAATTAACCAATAACAAGAGTTCAAGATATATCTCTCCTAGATTTACTTTCTTGATTTTTATTGTTTAAATCTTATATCCTAAATAAAATTCGGAGTATATATAGGAATTATCCTCCATAGTTTTACAACTTAAATAATTCCTTAATTATCAGACAAAACTGTCCCTGCTTCAGAGCTTCTTTCCCGGTAAATGTCAAAGGGTAATATTGACATTTCCGTTCCTTAATTAGCGGGATTCTATTTAGAAATTATGAGTTTCTGGGAGTTTTTCTCTAAAAGGAGAAAAAAATACAGTAGACCAAATTAAGTCCTAATGACAAAGCGCAATCTCTATCTGTCAAACATTCACATAAATTTGACACCTTTGTCAAATTAAATTATATTAAATAATCAGGAAATTTTTCTTTCTATAAATAGTATGATACCATTAATATGCCATTAAAATTAAATGTGTGATTCAAATTCACACATTGCACATACTATAGCATGCTAATGTTCAAATCACACCGTTTTCATTGTACAATTTTAATGTGATTACCAATTATGAATATAATATAATCTAATTTTTGTAACAAATAATAATTTTTATTTGTTCACCATGTAATTGGATTCAATGGCAACATGTAATTTTGACTAATGAAAAAGAATAATAGAATAGACAAAACATATGACATTTTAGAATTAATTAATATAGATACGATTCTAATAAGTGAAAAATTCAATCGATTATTGTTTAATAAAATAATATCATAATTTGTGTACAAAATATTCCTTCAAAAAAAAAGGTTGATTATAAAGCTGTTACTTAAAATAATTTCTTGAAATTTGAAAAATATGATTAAAGAGGAAAGAAAGTTGATACTTAACATATGGTTCAATTGTTTCCAAACTTACTTAGAATCAGAATGAATATATATATATATATATATATATATATATAGTCTTTTTCTCATCAGTGTGTACTGATATAACTTACGTCAGTGTGTTGCATGTGGACCACTGATTATGGAGAAGTTTTGACAAGTGCATACACTTTGAGGCAAAGTATGTAAATTTAATGGTCCACATCCAACACACTGATGAACTTATATCAGTACGCACTGACTTGAAAATTTATATATATATATATATATGTAAATATATAAAGAAAATAAAAAATTGGCCAAGTCACACCTGAGTCAACCATCTTACCGAGAGAAAAACTTATGTGGACGATCTCACTACCATGTTATGAGACTGTCCAATGAAATTAGAACATTTATGAATTCGTTTATGTTTCTAATGAAATTACTTTACTATGGCCTAATTTCATTGGATGGTGGTAAGACTGTTCCACACAAATTCTTCTATTCTATTAGAGGGCAAATACCTGGATGCAACGGGATGCACCCACTATACATCCACACTATAATATTGCCACGTAAGCAACTTTACTTACGTGGCAACATCATAGCGTGAGATAAATAATGCATCAGATACATCCAAGAACTTCTCCCACCGAAGATTGCATCCTCGTGAACAGACACCAAAATCTCATTCTCATACGTCAAGCCCGCCCTCGACTCACTTTACTTATTTTTTCCTTCAAAGAAATTATATATATAAATGATTTAATTAAAAAAAAGAAGAAGCAAGAAACAGATTTTTATTCATTCACCTTCCCGCCTACAGTAGGACACTTCCTTTCTTAAAAAACTGTCGAGCATGCTAATTTAATTAAAATAATAATAAAAAAAATTCTCTATCCATTTTGATATTATTTTATATTATACGAACAATTAATTCTTATAAGCAAACATTCCAATTCTCAATTTGTTTCCATAAATAATCTCTCTACACGATTCGCTTCTTCTTATTTTTTATCCTTGAAAAGCCAGTCGACAAATGACTGCTGTTGAGTGTTCTTGATCGTCATTAATTTTCTCTGGAACCGAACACAATCCGGAAGACGAAATGGTGAGAATTCAACAATTTGGTTCTCTGGAATTCGAGCCTTATAAGAAATTCGATATTTGATTTGTTTATTGATTGATATTGATATTGAATATTGTTGCAGGTGGGATGCAAGTTTATAATAAAGACGACGAAGAGGTCGACAACGACAGAGTGGCTGAGTAGTCTCCTGCATTTCAACTTCTTCAATTCTTGCGACGAACATCAACATCTTCGAAAGAATGAACGAAACATTTTTTGTATCGACTGCAATCTCGGATTTTGCAGGCACTGTGAAACGGCACACTGCCTTCACCGCCGCCTCCAGATCTGCAAGTACGTCTACCACGACGTCGTCCGACTCCAGGACATTCAAAAGCATCTCGATTGTTCCAGAATCCAGGTTTAATTAATTGTCTTCAGTTATTGAACAAATTGTTTCATTATTATTGATTTCATCATTGAAATTTAATAATTGTTATTGCAAATAAGTTGGTTTAATTGAAATTGATTAGTGTGAGTAATTAATTAAGTAGAGTGAATTCTTTCAATTCTTTTGGTTTCTTTGATTTCAATAGACATATAAAATCAATGGAGAAAAAGCAGTCCACTTGAATCCAAGGCCTCAATTGAAAGACGCAAAGCCTTCGACGAAATCCAAAACCGGCGCCTCATGTCTAGCTTGTGGGAGATATTTACAAGATTCGCCGAATCGGTTCTGTTCAATTGCTTGCAAGGTATGTAAGTGAATTGAATTAACATCAATTTGATTAATTTCAGTTTACTAATCCATTTTTTTTTAATTGTTTTTGTTGTTGTCGATAATTGTCAGGTCTCTGTAGTTCCAATGAAGCCTAAAGATCAGCTAACACTAATGACAAATCTTCCAGTTGAGGGAGGATATACTGACATTTCATGTGCAAGTGACAAGGAATCAACTCTCTCTTTTACAGATTTTTCTGATGAAATTCCAAACCACTTGATGATGATGAGCCCAGGATTGAAGCCAATAAAGCAACTGCACAAGAGAAAAGGCGTCCCCAGAAGGGCTCCTCTCTATTGATTACATTGCACATCAATATAAGTATAAAATTTCCTCCTAGAATTTTTTCATTTGTATCACAGAATTATTCACAGTAAGATCACAATTTTAAATGATGATTAAATGAAGAAAAATGTCACTTTATTAGAGCATTCATTTTGGGATTTTAGTTCGGTTAGCTGGATGAGGAGCCCTCATTGTGTTTAAACAAAGCAAAGACTACATTCTTGAGAGGTTGATTGTACAGCATAAAATCAATCACTATTGGAGGAGAATGCTAGAGTTTTGATTGGATTTATTATGATTTAATTTTTATTTTGTGCACACTTGGCATAAACTTTGATTTTTTAACGAATTCTATAAGTAAAATTAATTCCTTTTCATGTATAAAGAATTCGTTAAAAAGTAAAAAATCTGTGCTGACTGTTCCGGTTTCTATTCCATATTTGATAATAATTATTATTATATTGAATTTGTTTTGATATAATTATTAGTAGCTCTCTGGGGTCATATTCTTGATGGGAATGTTTCTATTTTTGTTGAGATGAGTGATTGTATTATTATTATATTTTTGGGCAAATTGCACTGAACCCCTGGAGGTTTGGGCAAGTTGCCCTTAGATGGATAATTTTCTTTATTATACACTAACACCCCCAAAACTTAAATTTAACTTTTAAAATACCTAAAATGCCTCTAGTTATATTATATTATACTTTATTTTTTTTACCTTTTAAACTAATACTTTATAAACTTTAATAAAATAAGAAAATTAAATAAAAGATACGATTCATTAAATAAATAAATAGTTTAAAAAAAATAGAATAAATAAACAGTTTAAATAAATAAATAGTTTTAAAAAATAAATAAATAGTTTTACAAAATAAAATAAATAAATAGTTTTAAAAAATAAATAAATAGTTTAAAAAATATTAAAAAATAGTTTTAAAATATAAATAAATAAATGAAAAAAATTAAAAACATTAAATTTTTTAAGGATATCCATTAATAGGGACAAAAAAAACTCTAAATATGATGGTGAGAGAAACTTCAAGGTTCCCAACACTCCTTGGATACTTAGAGCTTATATTGTCTCTATTAATGAATATTCTTAAAAAATTTAATGTTTTTAATTTTTTCATTTATTTTTTAAACTATTTATTTATTTGATTTTTTAAAACTTTTTTATTTAATTTTTTAAATTATTTATTTACTTAATTTTTTTAAAACTATTTATTTATTTAATTTTTAAAACTATTTATTATTATTTTAAAAAAAACTATTTATTTATTTAATGAATCATATCTTTTATTTAATTTTTTTTATTTTATTAAAGTTTATAAAGTGTTTGTTTAAAATGTAAAAACAATATATATAAGGGTCAACTTTATAAGTAACCAAAAAATTAGAAGGTTTATTGTTTTTACCCAAAATTAGTATTTTTATTGTTTTTACCAAAAAATCCACTTTTTGGACAAAATTGTCCTTCTTTTTATTTTTGCCCTTGTGTGTTTAATTGTGTTAGACTTGGTGTGTTTAATTGATTTTCTATGGTGTGTTTAATTGATTTACATATGGTTTTGCCATGGTGTGTTTAATTGATTTACATATGGTTTTGCCATGGTGTGTTTAATTGAGTTTAATTGGTCTGCCTTGATGTGTTTAATTGGTTTCTTGGTGTGTTTAATTGGTATGCTCTGATGTGTTTAATTGGGTCTTTCCTAATGTGTTTAATTGGATTGTCGTAGTGTGTTTAATTGGTGGTCTGATGTGTTTAATTGGTATGCCCTTGTGTGTTTAATTGGTGTCGTGGTGTGTTTAATTAGTCTGCTCTGATGTGTTTAATTGGTTTATACTTGATGTGTTTAATTGAGATAATGAGGGGTATTTCAGTCTTCACAGCCATTTATTGGGTAAAAACAATAAATTTACTAATTCTGGGTAAAAACAATAAACATCCTAATTTTTTGACTAAAAAGACCTATTTTCTCTATATATAATATAATATAACTAGGGGCATTTTAGGTATTTTAAAATCAAGTTTAAGTTTTAGGGGTGTTAGTGTATAATAAAGAAATTTATTCATCTAAATGCAACTTGCCAAAACCTCAAGGGGTTAAGTGCAATTTGTCCTATATTTTTTAACAAATAGTTAGCCGTCATAGATTGAGAGAGAATTGTCGCAATCTCTGTCGAATGAGTGTGGTGTCACATTACGGCTGGGCCAATTTGGGGCCCTCCCTCTCCTTACATTATGGCAGAAATGCTTTGTTAATGCCGGGTTCATATGATTGTGGCAGACAAAAAGAGCCGCAAAAAAAGGTTTCTGACTTGTGAGTGAATTGGAATTGGATGGCGAAAATCGTTGAACAAGGAATGCAAGTAAATGGTGAATTATGGATTTATCGGCATATATTGCACATGTATTAGTAAATACTTTTTCCCATGTTAGCTGGGATGGTCTGGTTTCGATATACCAAAACTCCATGCCTTGCTCGAGACTTGAGTGGGAAAATGTTTAGTCAAAGACATTAAGGTTATGTTTGAGATTGCTTTTATTTGGGAAATAATCACTTATTTCTCAAGTTTTGAACAAATAGGTGTTTGGTAAACTTCTCAAAAGCAACTTATTTTACAATTTGCTTCTCCATTAATTAGCTTTTGAAAAGCTGGGTAGGTGTTGCTTTTGAAAGTAGAAGCTGACTTTTTATTCCAGAAATATCTAAAATATCCTCACTATTTTAATAAAAGACAATATTATCTCTATATTTAATAAAACTAAAAACTAAAAAAAATAAAAGTCAGGTTTTCAAAAATAAAATGGGGATAGTTGCCTTTGCCGTGGTGGCCACCGCTGGACTTCAAGAACCGTGGAGGACTAGTATTCTCCGACGAAGACCATTGTCGAACTACTCACCAGAATCGTCGTCGCCGTCGAAGATCGACTATTTGTCGAACTAATCGCCGTCGAAGATCACCATAATCGTCGAAGACCATTGTCGACCATTTGTCGTCGTCGCCGGAATCTTCGTTTCCGTCGAAGATCGATACCATGTTGTAGAGCAAGAACAAGATCAGAACGATTAAGTGCGACTCCGACTGGCGATCTGTTGACCCAGGTGGATGGAGTCGTGTTTGTCGGTGTAGAAAACACCGGAGAGAATAGATGGATGAGGTTCACCTCCTCCACGGCCATAATAAAATGGAGGAGTCTCGACTCTGGTTTTTGATGCTGAGTTTTTGAGGCCAGAAGATTTTGTTTCAGATGCTGAGTTTCTTTGCTTGGCGAGTTGACTCAGTCCATCAAAGAGACAGAGTTGACTCGGTCCAACTCATTTTGTCATTTTGTCAAAGTTGACCTAGCTTGAGCAAATGTCTATTTTTGTCATTTTGACAAACATATTTTCCAACCATCCAAAAGCAAAGCAATTTTAAAAGTTAATTTACCAAACACTTTTCAACTTTTTTGCTAAGCACATTATTATTTAATTTAAGCTATAAGCAGATTACTTTTTAAGCAAAGTATTCCCAAACATAGCTTAATTCACATTGGGGAGATGGTTGATTCGAGCTCTTGATCTCAACTTCCAATCATTTTCTCATTATGCTTATTATTATCATTATATTATAATAAAAGTTGAAAATTTTCCTTTATTTTATTTTGTTGTTATCATTTATAAATCCGTATTTAATGGAATGACCAAAAACTTTAATGGGTTTGTCATAAGGAGCAAACTCAAATATTGAATATATAACTAAAATAACATTAATGCTAGACAATCTAAAAATTTAGTCCAAATTTCAATCTAAATGATATGGCAAGTGAATTTTTCATTAACGACATCATCACATGTTGTGTGTGGTGATGACAACTCACTTACCACATCATTTGGGTTGAAATTTAGGTTGTATAGCATTACTCTTAAAATAAATTAAGATACATGTCATGTAATTGTTAAATTCAAAAGCTTAGTCCAAACAAAAACATATATCAAACATAACTACAATCAATTGTTATCTTTAAATCCAAAAGTTTATATGTGCAAATAACTTGCCACACAATAATTTTAAATTCCCAAACCTATTGTATAGAAAAGAAGCTTTAAAGTGAGTAACGATATGGATTTGCTCTTTAGTCTTTAATGAAATGGATAATTTATATCCAAAGTCCAATAGTTGGATAGCCTCCAGAGGCGTAGCTCAACTGGTTGATTGACGAGTTTGGGGTTTGGACAAATGACTCCCTAGTCAGCGGCTCGAATCTTACCAATAGCTAAAAGCTTCAAAAATTATCTGGTCTAAATAGGTGGATAGATAGATACTGTCATAGTCTAATAGCTAGATAGATTAGGATTCTCTCATTACCTTTTTATTTCCTAGACTTTTCATAATCTAGTGACACATAAGCATAACAAAAAAATACATGGTTAAGATTTAATCACTTTTTTTTTATCTCTCATGCAAGTTGGTGATGAACCACAATTGATCAAAAACTAGGAAAAACAAAGTCTACGAGAGGATCCTAACTCTTAATGGCTATTTCGTTCAAACTTCCGTTTGATACATGAGTTTATAGGATTGATTTATTTAGCAATTAATCATTTGGTTTTAGTTAAATTTTGAAGAATATCAAATACGATATAACATTTCTAAAGAAATAGTTTACGATAATTAGAGAAATCTATTTGATTTGAATAATTTGTCTGTCGGCGTGCATGTGTAGGGTTGATTTCTATGACTTGTGTAAGGACCTCTTTTTGTGATTTGCTTATTTCATGACATACGACATTGGGGATGATTTTTTAATGGGTAGCTTAGGTGTTCATTGACAAGCTTTCCAAGCATCTTCATGGCTTTAAGAGCAAGAGCAAAAGCAAAAGGTATATTCACTTGATTTTGTCTCTTGAAGAGCTTAGGCGCACACACAGACACTTCATGCATGCTTTGTTCATCTTGAATTTATGTCTTAATTGTTTATATGTGTGCATCCATTACACATTTCACACTTGCACCTCATTGTTAGATCTAAGTGTGGTTTTGAATGGTGTAATTCGTTTCCGTTTGTGTGATCGAAAACGTCTGCGCTTGCATAATGGTGTGCATGTCTTAGCATGATGGTTGACCATTTGAGAAGGTCCCTTTCTTCTCTTGGTTACGTGTTAGATTTGGTTTGGTTTTTTGGAGTAAGTGTCTAGTATCAAAAGATTAGTTTTTCAGTGGTTTAAATATTTTTCAAAACTGACCTTTGTATGGTCTTGTGACCATAGCACTTTCTTCAAATATCCAATTTGTGTTTTGAAAATTTTTAGACAAACTAGACACCCATACCTTTCCAACGGTATATTATTTGCAATATTTCATGATCGTTTGGATTGGTTTTGAAATCTCCAAAGTGACCACCAAAACATGGCAACTCTATTGTTGTCCGTCTCTGACCTTTGGTCACTCAAATGACCATATCTATTTATACAGACATCTAAACGTTCTGTAAAATGGAGTAGAATTACACATCCATACCTTTCCAACGGTATATTATACGAAATGTTTTGATATCGTTTGGTCATGGTTTGGGGCGCTCGAATCTTGAGCTGTTGTGCTGTTGTGGCTATGCTCCATTGTTGCGCTACTGGTCAAGCGCATGTCCTCCAGTGATGTTGTCCTGGTGTTGCGTTGGTGTTGCACTGCTTGACCAATGCTTTTTGTCCAGTACCCTTGCACTTGAGATGTGCTGCTCGTCAAACGCAATCCTCCGCCCTTGTTTCGTAGTTTGGCCATATCTCACTCATTTGGAGTTCGATTAGGCTCATTTCTGAAGGGCAATTCATGGAATTTACAGGGCTATCATCTAAACACTATGAATACATCTCTTTCTCATCATTTGTATTTAAGGAACTCAAACCAAAAAACCCTAGAGAGAGATTAAGAGTTCCCTAGAGAGAGAAAGCTTCAAGAAAGCTTCTTTAACTCTCCAAAACCAAAAACCCATGTGCATCTAACATCATAAATCATCTTTTGAGCATGGGTCTTCTTGGTTTCATGACTAGGTAAGTTAGAATTTGATTGAATATCATTTATTGTTCTTCTTACTCTAGATTAGGTATTTATTGCTTGATTAAATACATTGACTCTCTTTATTGCATATATTTATGAATTGCATGGTTGGGTTTGTTTGTGATAGCTTGCATTATTAGGTCATATATGCCTAAATGGCTAATACATAAATGTTCATGTATGTTTAATTAATGATTAGGTTGGCCTTGTGCTTCTGGTCAAGCTTATGAATGTTTATGTGAATGTATTTGACAATTAGGTTGCTAGAATCTCTTTGCATCTAATTGAGTCCTTCATGTATGGGCATGTAGGCATTGTTGATAACTAGATTGTCGAATTGCATTATAACATCTAGTTAGGCATTTCGTGTGTGGTCTTACACATTGTTGCATACTGAATATTCATATTCCCTTAGACCTTTAATTCTCTTCAATGAGTCAAAGTCTTCTGGCTTTTAGGTGAAGTTGCACAAGTAAGTGAAGTCTTGCAACCAAAGATTGGTTGACCAGCATTAGTTGCCAAGTTCCACTATAAAATGCCCGCGGGGTAGACTATGAGGTGCTCATTCCAAGAGTAGTGGATCAGGGGATATCACTAGGGATTGAACCAAGAGTGGTGAGTGGTAGTGTCCATAGCTTGAGGTTTTCGTGAGTGAGAGTCCGAGTATCACTTGAGGGTGTAACTTTCTTTTCATATAGTGGATTTATGTGACTCAAGTTGCTAGCGTAGCTAGTCCTGTGGTTTTTCCCATTTGGAGGGTTTCCACCTAAAAATCAAATGTTCTTCAATTTCCACACCTTAATTGATTTTTATTGATTGTTTTCTTGGGTTATATTGTTGTTAACAAGTTTTTCTAGCAAGGGACCAAGGGAGAATTTTCCAACAGGAACCTACCCTGGAAGACTCATCCAGATACTCCAAGAAGCCAGCGAGATTGGTATCGCCACCTAGATGAGACCGATATCCGACAAGGTTGGAGCCTCGACTATACGTCTATCCAGATAGGACATCGGCTCCAAAAGCTTGTACCTCGCCCTACTGAAGCTCCTGATACCAGCTCGAGACCAGTACGATGATAATTTGCATCCCGCAAGGATCTTGACATCAATCAAGGCACCTGGTACCTCGATACCTACCTTGACACCGCCTTGGTACTACCCTGATATTTACCTTGGTGTCACCCCGACTCCCATCTGGTACTTAATATGCCTATCTGGAGCTCCTCCAAGGCAAGTACCCTACCTTCCAGGCAATACGATAGGGAGCACGAAGACACAAGCACCCTTCCAGCAGGACACAGAACAAGCTCATTCAGAATGAGGTACCAGCGTTACACTACATCGCCACCAAGCTCCAATGAAGAAGGAAAGTTGACTCCATTGCCAAAATAAAGCGCTATTAATGACCTAATGGTCAACCGAATCAAAATTTTAATTCGCCATTAATTGACATATAATTAAAAGTATCGTACCTTTTTCTCGTGACGATTGAACTAGCGTCGAATTGAATTCGCAAGATCTTCCAATCCAATCACGAACATGAATCACCTAGGAGTGTGGGCTCCCTTTCTTTAATTGTATACTTGAGGATGAAACAAACAAAATCTTCTTCTTTATTAGTCACTAATAATCCTCCAAGAGAAAACCCAAGAACGTCCGGTCACTTGTGAATTATCAATCTATTTGATTGAAACTCGCGTGAATCCGATTCGATTTTGTAAACAAAATCCTTTTGATGTAAAGGATACTAGTGTACTATCGAAAAGAAAAACGTTCCCCTTTTCTCTTCTCTGTGGCCAAATTCAATACACAATATCTAAGAGTTGGCCGAATTTTTTCTAGAGCAAAAAAAACTAATTAATTTTTTTCTCTCTCAACATTCTCTAGCTTGGCCGAAATTTTCAACCAAAAATTATATGCTTGGCCAAAATTAATTGGTGTATATATAGGTAGACAAATCATTTCCTAAAGAGGATTTACTTGGTGGTCAAGAATCCTATCTCTAGGTGGATTTACTTGGTGACAAAGAATTTTTTTTCAAAAAAAGATTTCTTTTCCACACGAAGACTCCTAATCCAACTCAAATAGTGTAATTATTCAATAACCAATTATTGAATATAATTAAATTGTGACTAAATCAAAAACTTCCTAATAGAAATCAAATACTTCCTAATTTGACTAGATAAATAAATTCCTATTATTTATCTACTTATCAAATATAGTATTTGATACTTATCATATTACCAACAATAATATGACTCTAGGAGACCATCTCCTACTAGGAAAAAGATTTTGACTTTTAATTCAATAATTTATTAATTAATTAATTAATTAATTTCCATTTAATTAAATAATAAAATAAAAACAATATATAAGACTAATAAGTAGTCCCTCGCCGCCCAAGCCAATATATAAGGGCCAATATTGTTTTTTCTATTTTATTAAATCCGTTGGACTTTATAAAAAGTCCACATGTGAACTAGACCCATTCTTACTAAAAGAAACAAGTTCACATGCCTTAATACAATCCTAGATGGACCCATAAATTGGTCTGGTAGAATATATCAAGTGATCCATGCAAGTTCGTGTGAATTGGAGATCTTGGCGGGCTATCTAAATTTAAGCTCCAATAGACATAAGATAATCACAATCAACAAATGATTCACTTAGGTTCGATCTATTAATTTTAGTTCATTCCACTAAAGAACTAAAATTGAACTCTTAAATAAAGATAGAATAAGTTAATATTGCTTATTCATACCCTAGACAATCTTGATGGAGATGGTGTACCATCGTAAAGAATACCAGTAATCGCCAAGAGCTCATAGACCGCCTATAGCTCTCCAAGTTACCATATTTACCTATATGACCACATTTTGAACTTGGATATTTTGACTTGTCCAGAAGCCATATTTCAATAAACACTATTGAAACTTAACGTTAAGATTTAATATCCAATACCTCAAAAAATCCATATGATGATATTCTACTCTCATTTAATAAATGGAGCCACGATGTCCATATCTATAAATGAAGTCCTCTATCGATTAACAAATGAATACCACCAAACTATCGAGGATAGACTATGCTATATAATCGTACTCATTGATAGCTCAAATGATAATACTTGCAACCATAAGTCCATCATTTATCTCAGGATTGAGAATGACTCTCCGATTGTCTTCAAGTGAAAACTTTTATCCATTGATGGTTTTGGATAAAGTATTTCAATATGATCCTATTCAATGCACCCAGTGCACTAGATTCTTTTGCCCAAAGACGCCACACTTTGATGATTTTAGACTCATCATAACACATTTGATCCCACTCAAATGCTAGCAAAAGAATCTACAACTTTAACAAGATAAAGGTGCCCAACCTTTATCTTAAGTTGTGAATAATATTCAAGACTAACTAAAGAATTGTGTCTACCTCATACATATCCAGATGTATTAACAATTCTTCTTTTCTCATAGTCTTTTGACCTAATGATTATTTAATTTTAACAATTATAATAATTAAACTATAAATGCTACAAGATTTGTTAAACTAGAAATCACTTTCTTAATATGAAAAAATTGTCAAACACATTATTGCACTCTTGCTATTGAGCATAATCCTAACAATCTCGCACTTGCTCTATAGCAAATGTGTCATATCTCTCATCCTCATATTCTCTAAATGCCCATCAAAACTCTTCTATGGAAGAGCCTTTGTGAAGGGATCCGGTAGATTTTCTGCTGACGCTATCTTGGTAATCGTCACGTCACCCCTATGCACAATTTCCCTCAAAGATGATACTTTCTTTCAATGTGTTTGTCTCTCTTATGACTTCTTGGTTCTCTCGAGTTAGCCACGGCTCCACTATTGTCACACTAGATAGTGATCTACTTATCCGCATCAGGAACCACTTATAAGTCAATCAATAATTGGCGGAGCCAAACAGCCTCTTTAGCATCTTCGCATGCGGCCACATACTCAGCTTCCATGGTAGAATCAGCAATACAAGATTGCTTGATACTCCTCCATATGACTGCCCCTTCTCCAAATGTAAACACAGATCCTGATTTTAATCTTCTAGAGTCCGAATCTGATTGGAAATCGGAATCTGTATACCCTGCCCCTTCTCCAAATGTAAACACAGATCCTGATTTTAATCTTCTAGAGTCCGAATCTGATTGGAAATCGGAATCTGTATACCCAACATGAATTAAATCCCCTCAAGAGTATACAAGCATATAATCTCTCATTCTCCTAAGATATTTGAAAATATCCTTGACTGTCGTCCAGTGATTAGGACCAGGTTAAGATTGAAATCTACTAACTATGCCAACAGCAAAACAAATATCTGGTCTAGTGCAAAGTTTGATTCAATGTCTGAAAGGCAACATACCTTTCTTGGAATCTTGCATGGAAAATCTAGACAATATTTTATCTATGTATGAAGCTTGGGATAATGCAATCGTTCTACTCTTTCTATCCCTTATGACTTGGATACCAAGAATATAACTTGCTTCTCCTAAGTCCTTCATATCAAATTGTTTTGCTAACCATTATTTTATTGATGTCAATACACCTACATCGTTTCCGATGAGTAGTATATCATCAACGAAAAGAACTAGGAAAACCAACTTGTCGCCTTTAATCCTTTTGTATACACAGGGGTTCGTCAAGGTTTTGAATAAATCCAAAACTTTTCATGGCTTGATCGAACCTTATGTTTCAGCATCTGGATGCTTGCTTCAATCCATATACGGATCTTTGTAAATTGCATACCCTTTTCAATGAATCCTTCTGGTTGCATCATATATATGCTTTCTTCAAGACTTCCATTAAGGAAAGCTGTCTTGACATCCATTTCCCAAATCTCTAGGTCTAGAGATGCCGCAATGGATAAGAGTATCCTAATGGATTTAAGTATGGCCATATGAGAGAAGGTTTCCTCATAATCAATACCTTCCATCTGTGTGTAACCTTTAGCTACCAATCTAGCTTTAAAGGTTTCCACATTTCCATCCATTCATCTCTTCCTCTTGTATACCCACTTGCACCCAATGGGTTTTATCTCGTTAGGCAGGTCCACAAGAGACCAGACTTTATTTTTGAACGTAGATTCAATTTCGGATCATTGCCTTTTGCCAATGGCGACAATCAACATCTTCCATGGATTCCTTGTACGTGTAGGGATCATCGTCATCCGGGAGATTCTCTATAGATTCTCTTAGACCCATGTATCTCTCATGTTTGTTATTAACCCTCCCACTACAACGAGGTATGGTAGATTATTGATCTTGTGTTGGTGTGGAACTTACAATTGGGCTAGGTTGTGAAACCTCTTGTGGAATTGTATCTTTTGAAAGCTCATTCAGGACAATTCTCATTTTAGGCACAAAATTATTAATTTAGTCCTCTTCCAGAAATTTAGCATTTTTTGAAACAAATACTTTAAGATCTAAAGGGCTATAGAAATAATATCCTTTGGTTCCTTTCAGATACCCTGCAAATATGCATGTTTCTGAACGGAACTCCATCTTTTCTGTCTTTCCTTTTAACACGTGCACATGACATCCAAATATCCTTAAGTGTTATAAACTAGGCTTTCGCCCAGTCCACAACTCATGCGGTGTTTTAGGAACTGACTTAAATGATACATCGTTTAGAATGTACATAGCGGTTTGTAAAGCATATCGCCAAAAAGAATTAGGAAGCGTTGAATAACTCAACATAGACCTAACCATGTCCATAAGAGTTCTATTTCTCCTTTCTGCCACCCCATTTTGTTGAGGCATACCTGGCATAGAAAACTAAGAAATTATCCCATTATCAATAAGATATTGCTGAAACTCACCAAATAGATATTCTCCACCACGATCATACCTCAGGATTTTTATGTGTTTCTCAAGCTGATTTTCTACTTCAGCTTTAAATGCTTTGAATATGTCAAAAGCATCCAACTTACGTCTCATGAGATACACATAGCCAAATCTTGAGTAATCATCTGTGAAAGTGATGAAGTACTCATATCCACCTCTAGCTTGAATGCTAATAGGTCTACACACATCAGTGTGTATCAATCCTAAACATTCAGTGGCTCTTGTGCCTTTGGTCGTGAACGACCTTTTGTTCATCTTACCTTCCAGACAAGATTCACAAGTTGGTAGATCATCGACCTTTAAGTCACTTAAAAGTCCATCACTAACCAATCTTTTGATCCTATCAAGGTTAATATGACCTAGGCGCAAATGCCATAGGTAGGTTTCATCTTTTGATAATAAAGTCTGGTCTCTTGTGGACCTGCCTAAAGAGATAAAACTTATTGGGTGCAAATGGGTATACAAGAGGAAGAGAGGAATGGATGGAAAGGTGGAAACCTTTAAAGCTAGATTGGTAGCGAAAGGTTACACACATAAGGAAGGTATCAATTATGAGGAAACCTTCTCTCCTATGGCCATGCTTAAATCCATTAGGATACTCTTATCTATTGCGGCATCTTTAGACCTAGAGATTTGGAAAATGGACTTCAAGATAACTTTCCTTAATGGAAGTCTTGATGAAAGCATCTATATGATGCAACCAAAAGGATTCATTGAAAAGGGCCAAGAGGAAAGGGTATGCAAGTTGAAAAGATCCAAATATGGATTGAAGCAAGCATCATGATCCTGGAACATAAGGTTTGATCAAGCCGTGAAAAGTTTTGGATTTATTCAAAACCTTGATGAACCCTGTGTATACAAAAGGATTAAAGGCGACAAGTTGGTTTTCCTAGTTTTTTAAGTTGATGATATACTACTCATCAGAAACGATGTAGGTGTATTGACATCAATAAAAGAATGGTTAGCAAAACAATTTGATATGAAGTACTTAGAAGAAGCAAGTTATATTCTTGGTATCCAAGTCATAAGGGATAGAAAGAATAGAAAGATTGTATTATCCCAAGCTTCATACATAGATAAAATCATGTTTAGATTTTCCATGCAGATTCCAAGAAAGGTATGTTACCTTTCAGACATGGAATCAAACTTTCTAAGGAACAAGTTCCTAAGAATGAGCATGAAGAGCAATTCATGAGTCGAGTTCCATATTCCTTGGCAGTTGGAAGTCTCATATATGTAATGTTTTGCACTAGACCAGATATTTGTTTTGCTGTTGGCATAGTTAGCAGATTTCAATCGAAACCTGGTCCTTATCAGTGTACGGCAGTCAAGCATATTTTCAAGTATCTCAGAAGAATGAGAGATTATATGCTTGTATACTCTAGAGGGGATTTAATTCCCGTTGGGTATACAGATTCTGATTTCCAATCAGATTCTAACTCCAGAAGATCAACATCAAGATCTGTGTTTACACTTGGAGGAGGGGTAGTCATATGGAGGAGTATCAAGCAATCTTGTATTACTGATTCCACTATGGAAGCTGAGTATGTGGCCGCATGCGAAGCTACTAAAGAGGTTGTTTGGAAGAGCCAATTCTTAATTGACTTGGAAGTGGTTCATTATGCGAATAAGTAGATCACTATCTATTGTGACAATAGTGGAGCAGTGGCTAATTCGAGAGAACCAAGAAGTCATAAGAGAGGCAAACACATTGAAAGAAAGTATCATCTTCTGAGGGAAATTGTGCATAGGGGTGACGTGACGATTACCAAGATCGCGTCAACAGAAAATCTAGAGGATTCCTTCACAAAGGCTCTTCCACAAAAGAGTTTTGATGGGCATTTTGAGAACATGGGATTGAGAGATATGACACACTTGCTATAGAGCAAGTGGGAGATTGTTAGGATTATGCTCAATAGCAAGAGTGTAATAATGTATTTGACAATCTTTTCATATTAATAAAGTGATTTCTAGTTTAACAAATCTTATAGCATTTATAGTTTAATTATTATAATTGCCAAAAGTAAATAATCATAAGGTCAAAAGACTATGAGAAAAGAAGGATTGTTCGTACATCTGGATATGTATGAGGTAGACACAATTCTTTAGTTAGTCTTGAATAATATTCACAACTTAAGATAAGGGTTGAGCGCCTTTATCTTGTTAAAGTTGTAGATTCTTTTGCTAGCATTTGAGTGGGATCAAATGTGTTATGATGAGTCTAAAATCATCAAAGTGTGGTGTCTTTGGGCAAAAGAATCTAGTGCACTGGGTGCATTGAATATGATCATAGTGAAATACTTTATCCAGAACTGTCAATGGATAAAAGTTTTCACTTGAAGACAATCAGAGAGTCTATCTCAATCCTGAGATAAATGATGGAACTAAGCAATGATGCTAATGGCAAGAGTGTGGAACAAAGTCTTTATCGTGGCATGATTGGTAGCTTGCTCTACTTAACCGCAAGTAGGCCCGATATGGCCTTTAGTGTGGGTGTGTGTGCTAGGTACCAAGCGGATCCCAAGGAATCCCATCTCTCCTCCGTGAAGAGAATCATTTGATATGTGAATGGGACATCCAACTATGGGATATGGTACTCTTTTGACACTAATGCTAGCTTAGTTGGCTTTAGTGATGCAGGTTGGGCAGGAAATTGTGATGATAGGAAGAGTACATCGGGCGGTTGCTTCTTCCTAGGTACCAACTTGGTCTCATGGTTTTGCAAGAAGCAAAATTCCATCTCTCTATCCACAGCTGAAGCGGAATACATAGCCGCCGGGAGTGCTTGCACACAACTCCTTTGGATGAAACAAATGCTTGTGGATTACGGCTTTGATCAAGGTATTCTTACCCTTTATTGTGATAACATGAGTGCAATTAACATTTCAAAGAATCTGGTTCAGCACTCTAGGACAAAGCATATAGACATTAGGCATCATTTCATTAGAGAACTAGTTGAAAACAAATGCATTGCACTTGAGCACGTGGGCACAAATGATCAACTAGCGGATTTGTTTACAAAGCCCTTAGACTCAACTAGGTTCAACTCTCTTAGTAGGTCTATTGGGATTTGTCATATGCCTTGATGTGTTTTGGTAATTGACCCCTTATGGGGGAGCTCAAGCAGAGAGAGCAACCTTGCATGTTGAACTAAGCAAAAAACTTGATCAACTTTATGCTTCTTTATTAATTGCTTGAGTATTTTTGGTTGTGCTTATATATATTCTTATATGGCTTTTTATTAAATAAGTGTGCCTTGCTTGGTTTGTAATCCATATCACCTCTATGTTCAAACATGCATTTTTGGATTAGGAGAATTGATTGGGGAGTTCATTTGAATGACCTAAAATTTATCTCCATGACATGTGAACTTGATTATGACATGCTCACAATGATTTGCATGAAATATGTTCTGATTGCTTTAATGCAAATGTGTGTGAATGCAAATGAGAAGACTAATCAATAAGGATCTTGTATCCATGTAATCAATAAGGATTTTATATCCAAATTATTCTTCTCTCTCTTCTTAATTGTTAATCAAGACTACTATCATACGGATAATTATCCGGAAATATCCAAAAGGATCTTTTGATCCAATGTCTTGATTTGCTTTTAAGAATTGATATAGTTTTGTGTGCGTTGAAATTTCTTTTCAAAATACTATATCATGTTTCATTATGACAAAAGGGTGCAAATTGGTTTGAATTCTTTTGGAACCTTTTTTGATGTTCTCCTTGCCAAATAACATTTGCTTGAACTATGATGTTACATGTCTTACATCCAAAGCAACTAAGTCACACATTTTCTTTTTAACAATAAACCCTCAATGATTCTCTCTCAATTAATTAAGTTGCATAAAGTTGTTGTATATGATTATGCACTTATCCTGCAAATAGCTCTCTTTGCTAGATTGACCCGGTTGGGGAATACTCCTTTGCCTATCTCATGACAAAAAGGGGGAGTAATGCCGGTTTATTTAAGGGGATTGTCCCAATGAGGGGGAGTTAACCTATTTAGGGGGAGTTAACCTATTTAGGGGGAGCATTTGCATGTTGCATGTTGCATGTTGCATCTTTCTTTAACTATGCAAATTGCTTTTATTTATTGTCTCTCTTGATCACCTCACATACACTTGTCTTGGAAAGTGTAGTCTCACTGTTTTGTAGGGAAGGTGGCTATTCTACAAGAGCTTGAAGTTTTGAAGACCTAGTATCTAGGTATCTTTTTGCAATGTAGAATATCTTTTTGTTGACCTCTAGTTTTTGTTTTTTTTTTTTGTGAGGATGATCTGTGAGTGGTGGTTTTGTCACGAAATAGCCAAAAGGGGGAGATTGTAAGTTCCTCATATTTTGATTGGCTTATTTCTTTGACAAACCACATTGGGGATTATTCTTTGTAAGGGTAAATTAGGCCTCATTGGGTGTGATCAAGCTTCAAGGACATCATCTCTCTTAAGAGCACTTCAAAGGTGTCTTACTAGTTTAACTTTCTTTGAAGAGATCTAGTTGCACACACTCACTTGCATGCATTATGTTCTTATCTTCATGTTATTGAATGATGTATTGTATGCCACTTATCACACTCCACACTTGCACATTTTGCACATCACTTAGTGTGTTGAGTCTACCCAGAAAAGAGAATTTCTTCTCTTACTGCGGCCTAGACCGCTTGGCAAGACATGCTTGCACCGCGGCATACAGAGCGGTATACGTCAGTAGGGTAATGCTTCATGTACCGCTTCCTGTACACTTGCACACATAGCGACCCAAGTCACGGTGTTGTCCAGTAGGCCTCTGTTGCCTATACCGCGGCCTGTGCACCTACATGCACAGCGCCATACACCGCGGTGTTGTCCAGACGGTGCACTACTGTGTGTACCGCGGTCTAGACACTTGCCTGAGACGCGGTCCAACTAGCGGTATTGACGGGATTTTGTGCCCTGAGTTCAAAACGACGCTGTTTTGACTAGGGCTCCCTTATATATACTCTCTCTTCTTCCTTGCTCGTTTTTAGGAGTTCAAGAAGCCATTTTTTGATAGGCCAAGCTTCCCTTAGAGAGAGAAACTCCCAAGAACTCATCTTTACTCAACCAAACACAAATCCATGTGCATCTAACATCTTCAAGCATCATCTCATCATGGATTCTTCTTGCTTTCATTGACTAGGTAACTTGAACATGCCATAAATCTCATTGTATTTATTTATGTTCTTGTTTGCCTAGGGTTAGCTCTTTTATGTGATTTTATTGCATATCTTTATGTTTATTGGCATTTATAACATGTTTGAGTTGTTGTTTGTTGGTTGAGAGTCTTGTTCATTAATAGCTAGCATTTAGGACGATTTTACCCTTCTAGCTAAATCTTCATGCATTTGCATTTAGATATTGATATCTAGGATTTGCATTTATTGACATCTTTAAATCCTTAGATAAGCATTTATTTTTGCCTAGCATTAATTGCATGCTTGAATATCTTTTACATATTCACATAGGTTGTTTAACCTCTTCATTGATTGTTAAGCTTTGTGACTAAGTGGGTTAGTGCACAAGCTTGTGGTCTAGAATCACTATTAAAGGCCCGTTGGGTAGAGTGAAAGGGTTAGTGACCAAGTAGGTGTGACTTGAGGTCAACCTAGGTTGTAAACTTTCGTTCAAATAAAGGATTTGAGGACCGTATGTGGCTAGAAGGATAGCCCGTGAGTTTTTGCCCAGTTGGAGGGTTTCTCACATAAATCAATCCTTGTGTTTTTATTGTTTTCCGCATATTTATATTGGATTGATTGATTGCTAATATGGGGTAGGATTATTAAAATTGATTAAGTCGAAAAGTTGGTAATAAATCAACTAAAACCTATTCACCCCCCCCCCCCTCTAGGTTGTATTAGATACACTTTGTGTATTTTCAACCGTCACTAGATATAAGTCTTTTCATTATCAGGACAATCAGAGAGTCTATCTAAATCCTGAGATAAATGATGGACTTATGGTTGCAAGTGTTATCATTTGAGCTATCAATGAGTACGATTATATAGCATAGTCTATCCTTGATAGTTTGGTGGTATTCATTTGTTAATCGATAGAGGACTTCATTTATAGATATGGACATCGTGGCTCCATTTATTAAATGAGAGTATAATATCATCATATGGATGTTTTGAGGTATTGGATACTAAATCTCAACGTTGAGTTTTCAATAATGATTATTGAAGACATGTCTTCTGGACAAGTCAAAATATCCAAGTTCAAAATGTGGTCATATGAGGAAATATGGTAACTTGGAGAGCTATAGGCGGTCTATGAGCTCTTGGCGATTACTGATATTATTCACAAGGATACACCATCTCCTATAAGATTGTCTAGGGTATGAATGAGAAACATCTCCTTATTCTATCTTTATTTAAGAGTTCAATTTTAGCTTTTTAGTGGAATGAGTTAAAATTAATAGATCGGACCTAAGTGAATCATTTGTTGATTGTGATTAGGTTATGTCTATTGAAGCTTAAATTTAGATAGCCCGCCAAGATCCACAATCCACACGTACTTGCATGGATCACTTGATATATTCTACCGGACCAATTTATGGGTCCATCTAGAATTGCATTTAATATATTAAGAATATAATGTCTATTATTTATTTAATGGGCTGCACTATTATATTAATATATTAAAAGGAGACATGTAGGCTTGTTTCTTTTGGTAAGAATAAGTCTGGTTCACATGTGGGCTTTTATTTAAAGTCTAATGGATTAAATAAAATAAGAAAAATAATATTGGGCCCATATATACATGGTGTGGGCGGCAAGGCTAAATAAAATAGCCCAAGATATTATTTTATTTTATTGTTTTGATTAAATGGGAATTAATTAATTATTTAATTAATTAACAGTTTAAATCAAAATCTTTTCCTGATTAGTAAATTAAATACTATGTGTTGGATTAGGGTTGGAATTCTTTTAAGTGATAGGAGTCCTAATGTGGTAAGGATGAAGTCCACATACACTCCTTATTATACAAAGAATTCGGCCACCACTAGTCCTACAAGGGTTAGAATTCTTGAATTGATAGGAATTAGGGAAAAGGACAATTCCTTTTCAAGAAAGGAAACTAACCAACCCTAGATTTCCTATTCAATGAATTCGGCCAACCCTACTTGGTGAAGGAGAAAATTCGGCCAACCTATAAATATAAGGTTATGAATTTTCGGCCACTAAGAAGAAGCAAAATAGAGAGAGATTTTTATTTGTTTTGAAAATAAAAAATCCTACTCTATACACATAGATTTTCGGCCAAGAGAGAAAAAGAAAATAAGTTCTCATTCGATAGTGCACTTACAAGCCTTTAACATCAAAAGGTTTTGTGCACACTTTCGATTTAGGGTTACGCGAGTTTCAATCATATTGATTGTGAATTCAAAAGTGACCGGAACTATTTTTTTAGGCTCTTGGTGTTTTACTATTGAAGATCAAGATCAGAAATTCCATACATCCATTCTAAGGTAAGAAATTCAAAGAAAAACGGAGATCACGCTCCTAGGTGATTCATGTACGTGCTAGGATTGAAGATCTTGCGGATTACCATCGACGTAAGTCAATCGGATCACACGACAAGAGGTATTTAACTCTAACCGTATATTTGAGTTTAATTAATTAAAGGGTTAAGGTTCAAATCTTTAGAAAAATTTTAAACTATACGAAAATTATTTTTTCGCCTTCCGCTGCGGTTTTAAGCAATTTTTCCCTACAATTGGTATCAAAGCCAGGTTGTACCCTTTAATTAATTAACGTATATATACATGAATCTATTTCTTTTTATTGTGATTATGCATGTTTTAGAAAGAGATGTTACTCTAGGTATTCGCATATATAATTACATGTGGAATGTATGGATTTATATATGTTGTTATAAAGTGAATTGTTATTGCTCGATTTTGGTCCTAGAATTTCAATGTATTTTTTGTTTCGGAATTGTAACAAGAAGGGTGGTCTATTATCACCATAAGTCCTTCTTGGTATTTGCTAAGTTCTTATTAATTTTATTGTAAAAATACTGCAGTTTTTTATTGTATTAAAATTTAGTGCAGTTTTTTATTGTATTAAAATAAGTGCAGTTTTTTATTTGTAAAAAATATTGCAGTAGTTTAAATAAAAAAAAATATTTCTGCAGTATTTTATTGTATAAAATAAGTTGTAATATATTCAAGATTCGAAGACTCGAAGATTTGAAGAAATTGGAGCATCCGGAACCGAGCTTGGCACCCGTGCGCACCGAGACAACAAGCGCGCACGCAACCAAGCATGCAGCTGCGCTTGTTGCGGTGCAGCAGCGCGCGCAACCCATGCATGGGCTAGGCGTGCGCATGGGCTGCTTGGTGATCTTCAGGCGCGCGAGTTACATGCGCGAGATGGTCGCTTGAAGTCTTGTTCGCCAAGAAAGAAGTTTTTTGTATTCCGTACAATTGTAATTTACATGCTTTTCTAGGATGGACCAAAATTGTGGCTATTTATTTTTATGTATAAATATTAAAATATTTGTTATTGTATGATAACATGTCATATAGAATAGGAGTGCAACTCATATATTTCTTTTGGTATGAACATGCATTGAATGATTTAGGTATCTAATTGGCATCTAGATAACTTGGTAAAATCATTCTTTGGAATTTAATCACACACCTTAAATAATTGAGTGGGAGAAGGTGTGTTAGAACACCTATGGCCTCCAAGGTTAGTTGAGCTTTATTATTCATTGGTAATCCCCCCGAGGGGCGTCCATAAATGGAATTTAGCAAAATACTTCCTTACAAGGATAGACTAGACAATTGACTCAAACGAGATCTACTCCCAGAGGAGGGATTTTCGTGAGAGAAAATTAAGGGTTGATATCTTGGTAACACACTCAATGTAATTTTATTAATATCCTCCCGAGAGTTCTTGTTAATAAAATTGCAAGGCTAAAATTGAAAATGCTGGTTTTTATGTTAACAATTAGGTGGGACCTAGTCCAACTAGTAAATGGTGCGAACTCCCGAAGGAGGCGTAACATTTATGGGTGTTGGATCACCGTTGAATTTTTCACGATTGAGTTATTTAATTAATTCAAGATAAATATTTGAAAGTGCTTTATCATGATTATTTACTTATATATGCTTTTTGTTTTATTCAGAAATCATGACCCCATCACTTATGAACATCCTGAAAGATAACACTTTAACTGGAGATAATTATGTCACATGGAAAAGGAAAATTGGGTTGTTGCTGCAAAGTGAAAAACATAAGTTTGTTCTAACTACTCCTAAATCACCTGCTCCTAATAATGAATCAAGTATTTTGCAAAGAGATGAGTATGAGCAGTGGAAGACCTCAGATGATATGGCCAAATGTTACATTATGGCTACTATCTCCGACGTGTTGCAACAGCAGCATGAAGGAATGAGGTCTGCTGCTGATATTATGATGTCTCTGGAAGAAATGTTTACTATTAGGTCTAGGACGACTAAGAGAGAGGCAGTGACTCCTTTTATGAATCTTAGGATGAAACCTGGACAGGCTGTGAAAGATCACATGATAAAAGTCATAGCACATCTAAATATTGCAGAATTAAATGGCGCTGAGATAGATGGTGAGACCAAAATTGACATGGTTGTCAACTCACTATCAGATTCCTTTGATTAGTTCAAGTTGGACTACACCTTGAACAAAAAGGAATACACCTTGCAAGGCCTGATGCAAGATGTTCAAAGCATTGAAAAGATCATTGTGAAAAGCAAAGGTCAAGAGATTCATATGGTTGGTAAAGTTGCTACTGTTAAGACCCGTCAGAAGGTCAAGAAACAACAGAAGAAAAAGCAACTTGGGCCTACCAAGAAGGAGACCAAGAAAGTAACCAAGATCAAAGGGAAATGCTTCCTTTGTGGTGAAAAGGGACATTGGAAAAGAAATTGCCCAAAGTCCTAGAACAAGAAGGAAGAAGGTAATATTAATTATCTTGAAACATGTTTTCTGGCAGATTCTACAGATTCTTGGATCATAGACTCTGGAGCCACTAATCATGTTTGTTATTCCTTACAGGGGTTCCAAGAAAGGAGAATGCTGAATAAGAACGAAATCAATTTGCGCTTGGGCAACAGATCGTTAGTGTCTGCAAGTGCAGTGAGAGATATTAGAGTTATTATAGATTCTAGTAGGCATTTAGATTTAATAGACGTTTATTATGTACCTCAATTCAAGAGGAATTTAATTTTAGTTTATTGTTTAAATAAATTTGGATATTCGGTTACTTTTAATAAAGCTTTTATTATTAGTAAGAATAACAAAATTGTTTGTAAAGGTACATTGGAAAACGGTCTATTCTTTTTGCATAGAAATATCTCTCACTCGTTAGACACAGAAATAACGGAACCTAATCATAAAAGAGTAAAATTATCAAAAGATGAAACCTACCTTTGGCATTTACGCCTAGGTCACATTAACCTTAATAGGATTAAAAGATTGGTATGTGATGGACCTTTAAGTGACTTAAAGGTTGATGATCTACCAACTTGTGAATCTTGTTTGGAAGGTAAAATGACCAAAAGGCCATTCAATACCAAAGGTGCAAGAGCCACTGAATGTTTAGGACTAATACACACTGATGTATGTGGTCCTATGAGCATTCAAGCTAAAGATGGATATGAGTACTTCATCACCTTCACAGATGATTACTCAAGATTTGGTTATGTGTATCTCATGAGACATAAGTCGGATGCTTTTGACATGTTCAAAGCTGAAGTAGAAAATCAGCTTGAGAAACGCATAAAAATCTTGAGATCTGATCGTGGTGGAGAATATCTATCTGGTGAGTTTCAGCAATATCTTATTGATAATGGGATAGTTTCTCAGTTTTCTGCACCAGGTACACCTCAACAAAATGGGGTAGTAGAAAGGAGAAATAGAACTCTTTTGAACATGGTTAGGTCTATGTTGAGTTATTCAACACTTCCTATTTCTTTTTGGGGATATGCTCTACAAACTGCAATATATATTCTAAACGTGGTACCATCGAAGTCGGTTCCTGGAACATCATATGAGTTGTGGACTGGGCGAAAGCCTAGTTTACAACACATAAGGATATTTGGTTGTCCTGCACATGTGTTAAAAGGAAAGACAGATAAGATGGAGTCCCGTTCGGAAACATGCATATTTGTGGGGTATCCAAAAGGAACTAAAGGATATTATTTCTATAGTTCTAATGATCTAAAAGTATTTGTTTCAACAAATGCTTCATTTCTAGAAAAGGACTATATGAATAATTTTGTGCCCAAAAGTAGAATTGTCCTGAATGATATGTCAGGAGATACAATTCCACAAGAAGTTTCACAACCTAACCCAATGGTAATTTCCACTCCAACACAAAATCAACAACCTACCATTCCTCGTCGTAGTGGGAGGGTTAGAATCCAACCTGAAAGATACATCGGTCTAGGAGAATCTGTTGAGAATCTCCCTGACGGCGATGATCCCTACACGTACAAGGAAGCAATGGAGGATGTTGATTGTCACCATTGGCAAAAGGCAATGCAATCTGAGATTGAATCCATGTTCGATAACAAAGTCTGGTCCCTTGTAGACTTGCCTAAAGGGATAAAACCCATTGGGTACAAGTGGGTATACAAGAGGAAAAGAGGTATGGATGGAAAGGTGGAAACTTTTAAAGGTAGATTGGTAGCTAAAGGTTACACACAGAAAGAAGGTATCGATTACGAGGAAACCTTCTATCCTGTGGCCATGCTTAAATCCATTAGGATACTCTTATCCATTGCAGCATCTTTAGATTTAGAGATTTGGCAAATGGACGTCAAGACAGCTTTCCTTAATGGAAGTTTTGACAAAAGCATCTATATGATGCAACCAGAAGGATTCATTGAAAAGGGCCAAATGGAAAAGGTATGCAAGTTGCAGAAATTAATTTATGGATTAAAGCAAGCATCCAGATCCTGGAACATAAGGTTCGACCAAGCTGTAAAAGGTTTTGGATTTTTACAGAACCTTGAAGAACCTTGTGTATACAAAAGGATCAAAGTTGACAAGTTGGTTTTCCTTATTCTTTACGTAGATGATATATTACTCATTGGAAACGATATGGGAGTATTGACATCAGGAAAAGAATGGTTAGCAAAACAATTTGATATGAAGGACTTAGGAGAAGCAAGTTTTATTCTAGGTATCCAAGTAATAAAGGATAGAAAGAATAAAACGATTGCACTATCCCAAGCTTCATACATAGACAAAATCTTGTCTAGGTTTTCCATGCAAGATTCCAAGAAAGGTATGTTACCTTTTAGGCATGGAATCAAACTTTCTAAGGAACAAGTTCCTAAGAATGAGCATGAAGAGCAATTCATGAGTAGAATTCCATATGCCTCGGCAGTTGGAAGTCTCATGTATGCAATGCTCTGTACTAGACCAGATATTTGTTTTGCAGTTGGCATAGTTATCAGGTTTCAATCGAAACCTGGTCCTGATCACTGGACGGCAGTCAAGCATATTTTCAAGTATCTTAGAAGAACGAAAGATAATATGCTTGTATACTCTGGAGGGGATTTAATTCCCGTTGGGTATCCAGATTCTGATTTCTAATCGGATTCTGACTCTAGAAAATCCACATCAGGATCTGTGTTTACTCTTGGAGGAGGAGCAGTCATTTGGAGGAGTATCAAGCAATCTTGTATTGCTGACTCCACCATGGAAGCAGAGTATGTAGCTGCATGCGAAGCTGCCAAGGAGGCTGTTTGGCTTCGCCAATTCTTGATTGACTTAGAAGTAGTTCCTAGTGCAAATAAGCAGATCACTATCTACTGTGACAACAGTACAGCAGTGGCTAATTCGAAAGAACCAAGAAGTAATAAGAGAGGAAAACACATTGAAAGAAAGTATCATCTTTTAAGGGAGATTGTTCATAGGGGAGACGTGACGATTACCAAAATTGTGTCGGCAGAAAATCTAGCAGATCCCTTCACAAAGGCTCTACCTCACAGAGTTTTGATGGGCACCTAGAGAACATGTGAATGAGAGATATGACACATTTGCTATAGCGCAAGTGGGAGATTGTTAGGATTATGCTCAATAGCAAGAGTGTAAAATTGTAATTGACAATCTTTTCATATAAATAAAGTGATTTCTGATTCTGCAAAATCTTATAGCATTTATAATTATAATTGTCAAGGTAAATAATCATAAGGTTAAAAGACTATGAGATATGAAGAATTGTTTGTACATTCGGATATGTATGAGGTAGACACAATTCTTTAGTTAGTCTTGAATAACGTTCACAACTTAAGTTAAAGGTTGGGCACCTCTATCTTGATAAAGTTGTAGAATTCTTTTACTAGCATTTGAGTGGGATCAAATGAGTTATGATGAGTCTAAAATCATCGAAAGGTTTTCGAGTAAAAGAATCTAGTGCACTGGGTGCATTGAACTGGATCACAATGAAATACTTTATCTAGAACCGTCACTAGATATAAGTCTTTTCATTATTAGGACAATCGGAGAGTCTATCTAAATCCTGAGATAAATGATGGACTTATGGTTGCAAGTGTTATCATTTGAGCTATCAATGAGTACGATTATATAGCATAGTCTATCCTCGATAGTTTGGTGGTATTCATTTGTTAATCGATAGAGGACTTCATTTATAGATATGGACATCGTGGCTCCATTTATTAAATGAGAGTATAATATCATCATATGGATGTTTTGAGGTATTGGATACTAAATCTCAACGTTGAGTTTTCAATAATGATTATTGAAGACATGGCTTCTGGACAAGTCAAAATATCCAAGTTCAAAATGTGGTAATATGAGGAAATATGGTAACTTGGAGAGCTATAGGCGGTCTATGAGCTCTTGGCGATTACTGATATTATTCACGAGGATACACCATCTCCTATAAGATTGTCTAGGGTATGAATGAGAAACATCTCCATATTCTATCTTTATTTAAGAGTTCAATTTTAGCTTTTTAGTGGAATGAGTTAAAATTAATAGATCGGACCTAAGTGAATCATTTGTTGATTGTGATTAGGTTATGTCTATTGAAGCTTAAATTTAGATAGCCCGCCAAGATCCACAATCCACACGTACTTGCATGGATCACTTGATATATTCTACCGGACCAATTTATGGGTCCATCTAGAATTGCATTTAATATATTAAGAATATAATATGTCTATTATTTATTTAATGGGCTGTACTATTATATTAATATATTAAAAGGAGACATGTAGGCTTGTTTCTTTTAGTATGAATAAGTCTGGTTCACATGTGGGCTTTTATTTAAATTTTAATGGATTAAATAAAATAAGAAAAATAATATTGGGCCCATATATACATGGTGTGGTCGGCAAGGCTAAATAAAATAGCCCAAGATATTATTTTATTTTACTGTTTTGATTAAATGGGAATTAATTAATTATTTAATTAATTAATAGTTTAAATCAAAATCTTTTCCTGATCAGTAAATTAAATACTATGTGTTGGATTAGGGTTGGAATTCTTTTAAGTGATAGGAGTCCTAATGTGGTAAGGATTAAGTCCACATACACTCCTTATTATACAAAGAATTCGGCCACCACTAGTCCTACAAGGGTTAGGATTCTTGAATTGATAGGAATTAGGGAAAAAGACAATTCCTTTTCAAGTAAGGAAACTAACCAACCCTAGATTTCCTATTAAATGAATTCGGCCAACCTATAAATATAAGGTTATGAATTTTCGGCCACTAAGAAGAAGCAAAATAGAGAGAGATTTTTGTTTGTTTTGAAAATAAAAATTCCTACTCTATACACATAGATTTTCGGCCAAGAGAGAAAAAGAAAATAAGTTCTCATTCGATAGTGCACTTACAAGCCTTTAACATCAAAAGGTTTTGTGCACACTTTCGATTTAGGGTTACGTGAGTTTCAATCATATTGATTGTGAATTCAAAAGTGACCGGAACTATTTTTTTAGGCTCTTGGTGTTTTATTATTGAAGATCAAGATCAGAAATTCCATACATCCATTCTAAGGTAAGCAATTCAAAGAAAAAGGGAGACCGCGCTCCTAGGTGATTCACGTACGTGCTAGGATTGAAGATCTTACGGATTACCATCGACGTAAGTCAATCGGATCACGCGACAAGAGGTATTTAACTCTAACCGTATATTTGAGTTTAATTAATTAAAGGGTTAAGGTTCAAATCTTTAGAAAAATTTTAAACTATACGAAAATTATTTTTTCGCCTTCCGCTGCAGTTTTAAGCAATTTTTTCCTACAATATGGATGTTTTGAGGTATTGAATATTAAATCTTAATGTTAAGTTTTCAATAATGTCTATGGAAATATGGCTTCTAGACAAGTCAAAATATGGTAATATGAGTAAATATGGTAACTTGGAGAGTTATAGGCGGTCTATGAGCTCTTGACGATTACTGGTATTCTTCACGAGGATACACTATCTCCATTAAGATTGTCTAGGGTATGAATGAGCAATATTAACTTATTCTATCTTTATTTAAGAGTTCAATTTTAGTTCTTTAGTGGAATGAACTAAAATTAATAGATCGAACCTAAGTGAATCATTTGTTGATTGTGATTAGGTTATGTCTATTGGAGCTTAAATTTAGATACCCGTCAAGATCCCCAATTCACACGAACTTGCATGGATCACTTGATATATTCTACCGGACCAATTTATGGGTCCATCTAGAATTGTATTAAGGCATGCGGACTTGTTTCTTTTATAGTAAGAATAGATCTAGTTCACATGTGGACTTTTTATTAAAGTCCAATGGATTTAATAAAATTGAAAAATAATATATCGCACAAGTATTTACTTGGGCGGCAAGGATAAATTAATTAGTCTAATATGTTATTTTATTTTATTTTATTAATCAAATGGAAATTAATTAATTAATTGTTTGAGTAAAAGTTAAAATCTTTTTTCTGACTAGGAGTAGGACTCTTAGTGTCATACTATTGTTGGTAGTATGGTAAATATCTAAGACTATATTTGTTAAGTAGATAAATAAAAGTATTTTATTTATCTAGTAAAATTAGGAAGTTTTTGATATAGTCACAATTTTAATATTCAATAATTTATTATTGGATAATACACTCATGAGTTGGAATAGGGTTAAAACTCAAAATTGATAGGAGACTTGGAGAAGAAGTAATCCTACTTGTGTGAGGATTTGACTACAAGGTAGAAATCCTACTTGTGTAAAGATTTGACTACAAGGTAGAAATCCTACTTGAGTGAGAATTTTGGTCACCCTATATATATTTTATAAAATTCAAAATTAATTATGTGAGTTAAAAAAAGTTTTTTTTTTTGAAAGAAAGAATTTTTATTCTATTGCTTTTGAATAAAAAAAAACTTACAACTCAAGAAAGGGGTGTAGAATTCGGCCATAGAAAAGAAGAATAAGGAGCGCTTTATTTTCGTTAGTACATTAGAAGCTTTTACATCCAAAGGCTTAATGTACAAGATTGAATTAGGGTTCACTCGAGTTTTCGATTAAAAGATTGAGAATTTACAAGTGACCAAACATTCTTTATTTTCTCTACGAGGATTATTGTGACTAACAAAAAGAAAAAGATTTTTGTTTCCATCCTCAGGTTTACAATTCAAAGAAAGGGAGCCCACACTCCTAGGTGATTCACGTTCGTGATAGGATTAGAAGATCTTGCGGATTCAATTAGAAGCAAGCAGATTCAAATCGAAGCAATATAAATCGTCACGTGAAAAAGGTACGATACTTTAAATTATATGTCAATTGGTCTAGGGTTAAGGTTCTTTTTTTTAAAGGAAATTTTTTTAAATATACTACCCAATTTTTCCCTTTCGCCGCATGTTTTTTCCCAACATAGTATATCATCAACGTAAAGAACTAGGAAAACCAACTTGTCGCCTTTAATCCTTTTGTATACACAGGGTTCGTCAAGGTTTTGAATAAATCCAAAACTTTTCACGGCTTGATCGAACCTTATGTTCCAGGATCTGGATGCTTGCTTCAATCCATAAATGGATCTTTGCAACTGACATACCCTTTCCTCGTGGCCCTTTTCAATGAATCCTTCTGGTTGCATCATATAGATGCTTTCTATTAACGGAAATTTTGTTCAAGGTGAGAAATCTCAGTTAACACCCTCAAGACCACTACCACGTAGGTGGTGGCCAAGATTGATCGTATATGTCAACAATGTGTTTCGAAATGATAAAGAACAATGATACAATTTAACATCCAAAAGAGAATAAAAATATTTTCTTTATTGAACGAGTACAATGTACAAATTTCTTTCTAGGGTGAAGCTGAGTGTTTGTTGTATGCCTGTCGAATAGTAGTCTCTTCTTTTTCATTTCCTTTCTTTTCTATTTATACATAGTTTGTAGGTCACACAGACTGATTCTCCCCTTGATTTTCTCAGTCTCTCCCCTCCTTATCGGGCGAGATTTCTCGCTTTAATGTCATTGACTTTGAATTAACAACTAAATTGAGAATATCGTGGTGGAGATCAGTTTGTTTCTTTTTGGATTCTATTATTTGTTCTGCATATAGGTAACGTTTCCAGATATGATTCAGTGTATCCCTCGTATCCTTTCAGCATGATCCTTTATAGAGGTCGTTGAATATGGCATGGTGTGATGCATCAACCAGTGAGGTTGATTGGTGTTCTGACCTTGATATCTGAGAAGTTTCATCCGGCTTGGAGCCAGATCGGGCTTCCCTTGACCTTTTAGAAGCTAAGCGTGGCTTCCCCTGACCTTTTCGAAGCTAGGTGTGGCTTCTCATGACCTTTCGAAGCTAGATATGGCTTCCCCTGACCTTTCGAAGCTAGGTGCGGCCTTCTAGGGACATTTTTCTGTGTCAATCGAGGTATAGGCGAGTCTTTGGAGTATTTGTGAGGTGACCTCGACTTCGGGGAGCTTCTAGTTTTGGTGATGCGGGCTAGATCTGATCGTTCCGGGATCTATCCCGGATGTTTCCGGAGCCCGTCCTTGTTCCTGGGGTGGTATCGTAGTTCGGCTCTGGATAGAGAGATCTCCTAGTGGAAACTCTCGGATATGGAACCAGGTCTGGGAGGTGGAAAATTTTCCTTTGGTCCTTAGCCAATTTTGGCTATTAACACTTTCATCAAGACTTCCATTAAGGAAAGCTGTCATGACGTCCATTTGCCAAATCTCTAGGTCTAGAGATGCCGCAATGGATAAGAGTATCCTAATGGATTCAAGCATGGCCACAGGGGAGAATGTTTCCTCATAATCGATGCCTTCCTTTTGTGTGTAACCTTTAGCTACCAATATAGCTTTAAAGGTTTCCACATTTCCATCCATTCCTCTCTTCCTCTTGTATACCCACTTGCACCTAATGGGTTTTATCCCTTTAGGAAGGTCCACAAGAGACCAGAATTTATTTTTGAACATAGATTCAATTCCGGATTGCATTGCCTTTTGCCAATGGCGACAATCAACATCTTCCATGGCTTCCTTGTACGTGTAGGGGTCATCGTCATCCGAGAGATTCTCTATAGATTCTCCTAGACCGATGTATCTCTCAGGTTGTTTACTAACCCTCCCACTACGATGAGGTATGGTAGATTGTTGATCTTGTGTTGATGTGGAACTTACAATTGGGCTAGGTTGTGAAACCTCTTGTGGAATTGTATCTCCTGAAAGCTCATTCAGGACCATTCTACTTTTAGGCACAAAATTATTCATATAGTCCTCTTCTAGAAATTTAGCATTTCTCGAAATAAATACTTTAAGATCTGAAGGGCTATAGAAATAATATCATTTGGTTCCTTTTGGATACCCTACAAATATGCATGTTTTTGAACGGGACTCCATCTTTTCTATCTTTCCTTTTAACACATGAGCAGGACATCCAAATATCCGTAAGTGTTGTAAACTAGGCTTTCGCTCGGTCCACAACTAGTGTGGTGTTTTAGGAACTGACTTAGATGGTACATCATTTAGAATGTACATAGCGGTTTGTAAAGCATATCCCCAAAAAGAATTAATGAGCGTTGAATAACTCAACATAGACCTAACCATGTCCAAAAGAGTTATATTTCTCCTTACTGCCACCCCATTTTGTTGAGGCATACATGGCCTAGAAAACAAAGAAATTATCCCATTATCAATAAGAACTTGCTGAAACTCACCAGATAGATATTCTCCACCACGATCAGACCTCAAGATTTTTATATGTTTCTCAAGCTGATTTTCTACTTCAACTTTAAATGTTTTGAATATGTCAAAAGCATCCAACTTATGTCTCATGAGATACACATAGCCAAATATTGAGTAACGATCCGTGAAAGTGATGAAGTACTCATATCCACCTCTAGCTTGAATGCTTATAGGTCCACACACATCAGTGTGTATCAATCCTAAACATTCAGTGGCTCTTGTGCCTTTGGTCGTGAACGACCTTTTGGTCATCTTACCTTACAGACAAGATTCACAAGTTGGTAGATCATCAACCTTTAAGTCACTTAAAGGTCCATCACTAACCAATCTTTTGATCCTATCAAGGTTAATATGACCTGGGCGCAAATGCCACAGGTGTTAGGATTATGCTGATCAATGGCAAGAGTGTAATATTGTAATTGACAATCTTCTCATATTAATAAAGTGAATTTTGATTCTTACAATTACTTATAGCATTTATTATTATAATTGTCAAGGTAAATAATCATAAGGTCAAAAGACTATGAGACATGAAGAATTGTTCATACATCCGGATATGTATGAGGTAGACACAATTCTTTAGTTAGTCTTGAATAACGTTCACAACTTAAGTTAAATGTTGGGCACCTCTATCTTGTTAAAGTTGTAGAAATCTTTTACTAGCATTTGAGTGGGATCAAATGAATATGATGAGTCTAAAATCATCGAAAGGTTTTCGAGTAAAAGAATCTAGTGCACTAGGTGCATTGAACTGGATCACAATGAAATACTTTATCTAGAACCGTCACTAGATATAAGTCTTTTCATTAAAGAGGACAATCAGAGAGTCTATCTTAATCCTGAGATAAATGATGGACTTATGGTTGCAAGTGTTATCATTAGAGCTATCAATGAGTACGATTATATAGCATAGTCTATACTCGATAGTTTGGTGGTATACATTTGTTAATCGATAGAGGACTTTATTTATAGATATGGACATCGTGGCTCCATTTATTAAATGAGAGTATAATATCATCATATGGAGTTTTTGAGGTATTGGATATTAAATCTCAACGTTGAGTTTTCAATAATGATTATTGAAAACATGGCTTCTGGACAAGTCAAAGTATCCAAGTTCGAAATGTGGTCATATGAGGAAATATGGTAACTTGGAGAGCTATAGGCGGTCTATGAGCTCTTGGCGATTACTGATATTATTCACGAGGATACACCATCTCCTATAAGATTGTCTAGGGTATGAATGAGAAACATCTCCTTATTCTATCTTTATTTAAGAGTTCAATTTTAGCTCTTTAGTGGAATGAGTTAAAATTAATAGAAAGTGAATCATTTGTTGATTGTGATTAGGTTGTGTCTATTGAAGCTTAAATTTAGATAGCCCGCCAAGATCCCCAATCCACACGTATTTGCATGGATCACTTGATATATTCTACCGGCCGATTTAAGGGTCCATCTAGAATTGTTTTTAATATATCAAGAATATAATATGTCTATTATTTAATTAATGGGCTGCACGATTATATTAATATATTAAAAGGAGACATGTGGGCTTGTTTCTTTTAGTAAGAATGGGTCTGGTTCACATGTGGGCTTTTGTTTAAAGTCCAATGGATTAAATGAAATAAGAAAATAATATATGGCCCATTTATATAAGTGGGGCGGCAAGGTGTATATATTAACCTAATATATTATTTTGTTTCATTGTTTTAATTAAATAAGAATTAGTTAATTTATTAATTAATTGTTTAATTAAGAAACAAATCTTTTTCTGATCAGGAAATATATTTCCTAAAGTTATACTATTGGTAGTAGTATATTAAAAGTAAAAGACTTGTTTGATAAGAAAATAAATAATTAATTTTATTTATTTAATCAAATAAGAAGTCTTTTTATGTAGTCAATAAAAGAATAAAAATATCTCTGAGTTGGATTAGGTTTTGAAGTCTAAAGGTTGATGGAAATTAGGGTGCAACACAAACTCTTTTTGGTTTGTGATTTGCGGCAACCCTAGTCCATTTAGAGGAAGATTTCGGCAATCCTAAATAGAAGAGGAAGCAAAATTTCGGCCACCTATATAATACCACATATAGAATTCGGCCACAATAGTTGATTGAATGATTCAATTTTTCTTCTTCTTCTCAATTAATAGAAAAGGATAATTTTTATTCTACTAAACATAAAAGAGAGAAGAGATTATTCTTTGATAGTACACTAATTGCTTGTTCATCAATAAACTTGTGTGTACAACATCGAATTAGGTTCACACGAGTTTCGATCATTAGATTGAGAACTCAAAAGTGACCGGAATAATTTTTGTCTTCTTTTGATTGTTTTGTGACTAACAAAAGAAAAAGAAAACTTTGTTCTTCCATTCTCAGGTTTGCAATTCAAAGAAAAAGGGAGACCACACTCCTAGGTGATTCGCGTACGTGTTCGGATTGGAAGATCTCGCGGTACTGTTCACGATCACTGTTCACGCTGGTACTGTTCACGGGCATCCGAAAAGATTTTGCGGATTACCAATCGACGTAAGTCAATCGGATCACGCGTCAAGAGGTATTTAACTCTAACCGTATATATTTGAGTTTAATTAATTAAAAGGTTAAGGTTCAACTTTGAGAAAAATTTTAAAACCATACGAAATATATTTTTCGTTTCTTCCGCTGCGTTTTATATCGATTTTTCCCTACAACAGGTAGGTTTCATCTTTTGATAATATTACTCTTTTATGATTAGGTTGCATTGATTCTGTGTCTAACAAGTGAGAGATATTGCTATGCAAATAGAATAAACCGTTTTCCAATGTACCTTTGCAAACAAATTTGTTATTCCCACTAATAATAAAAGCTTTAGTAAAAGTAACCGAATATCCAAATTTATTTAAACAAGAAACTGAAATTAAATTCTTCTTGAATTGAGGTACATAATAAACGTCTATTAAATCTAAATGCCTATAAGAATCTAAACTAACTCTAATATCTCCCACTGCACTAGCAAACACTAAGGCTTCGTTGCCTAAACGCAAGTTGAATTCGTTCTCATTAAGCCTTCTCCTTTCCTTGAACCCCTGTAAAGAAAAACAAACATGATTAGTGGCTCTGGAGTCTATGATCCAAGAATCCATAGAATCCGCCAAAAAACATGTTTCAAGATAATTAATATTACCTTGTTCCTTCTTGTCCTGAGACTTTGGACAATTTCTTTTCTGTTAACGGAAATTTTGCTCAAGGTGAGAAATCTCAGTTAACACCCTCAAGACCACTACCATGTAGGTGGTGGCCAAGGTTTATTGTATGTGTAGCAATGATTTATTAAATGACAAGAAAGAAAGAATATTTTATTGAACGTGCATGGTATACAAGTACAAAACTTCTCTTATCTTTGCTCTTAACTCTCTCTAGGGAATGGTTGATTATTTGTCGTATGCCTGTCGAATAGTAGTCTCCTTTTTCATTTTCTTTATTTTCTATTTATACATAGTTTGTAGGTCAAACCGACTGATTCTCCCCTTGATTTTCTCAGTCTCTCCCCTCCTTATCGGGCGGGATTTCTTGTTTTAATGCCATTGACTTTGCCGAATTGAGAGTATCGTGGTGGAGATCAGCTTATTTCCTTTTTGGATTCTATTATTTGTTCTGCATATAGGTAACGTTTCCAGATATGATTCAGTGTATCCCTCGTATCCTTTCAGCATGATCCTTTATAGAGGTCGTTGAATATGGCATGGTGTGGTGCATAGAGGTCGTTGAATATGGCATGGTGTGGTGCACCAACCAGTGAGGTTGGTTAGTGTTCTGACCTTGATATCTGAGAAGTTTCATCTAGCTTGGAGCCAGGTCTGGCTTCCCTTGACCCTTTCGAAGCTAGGTCTGGCTTCCCTTGACCTTTCGAAGGTAGGTGCGGCCTTCTAGGGACATTCTTCTGTGTTAATCGAGCTACATGCTAGTCTCTGGAGTGTATGCGAGGTGACCTCGACTTAGGGGAGCTTCTAGCTTTGGTGATGCAGGCTAGATCTGATCGCTCCGGGCTCTATCCCGGATGTTTTCGGAGCCCATCCTTGTTCCTGGGGTGATGTCGTAGTTCGACTCTGGATAGAGATGTCTCATGGTGGAAACTCTCGGGTATGGAACCAGGTCTGGGAGGTGGAAAATTTTCCTTTGGTCCTTAGCCAATTTTGGCTATTAACAGAAGTCCCCTCTGACTTGAACACCAAACGTCGAGCTCGGGGTTGGGGTCAGATTTTTACAATATTTGGGAAATCTTCCTCTTTTTACCGTTACCGAAATATTGGGGAAATTTCTTCATTTGAGTGACGTGATGCGAACCGATTAATTTGTCTTCGTATTAATCTGATTGCATTACGGCAGTCCCAGAGATTTTTTACCGTTACCAGAATCTTGGGGATATCTTCCTCTTAACTGCGTAAGTGATGTGGCGTGAGATGATTATCCTGTTGTTGAGTTTAATCCGGTTACGTTACTGTAGTCGATTTTTTACCGTTACCAGACGAGTATCTCGGTAGCTCGTGCTGTTGCCCTCCTGCCTATATATATATGTCTATTTTCCTCCTCGTCTTCCTTACATCTCTTCGAGCTAAAAAAATTTTTGCTGAGAAATATTTCCATAGCCTTTCCTCTAAGCTTGCTTCTTTCTTCATTCTTCGTCCTTTTTGTCTTTTACAATGTCAAAAAACAGTCGCGACTCGGCTGATTCTATACTCAACGGCGAGGAGGTCGTCAGTCTTACTCTGGGGAAGCGGGCTAGGAGGAGTTCTGACGGCGACGATTCCCCACCCACCTCGCAATGTCGGCAGTCAAGTAGGAATGTATCCATCGGGACCGGGTTCTCCAACCATCCCGACCACCCTGTTTGTAGGATACTCCAAGTCTGTGGTCTGCCTGTTTGTAGGATACTCTAAGGAGACCAGAGGTGGACACTTCTATAGTCCCAGAGATAACAAAGTATTTGTATCGATAAATGCAACGTTTCTTGAGGATAATTATATTAGTGACTATAAACCTCGTTCTAAGATTGTATTGAATGAGTTGGAGCCTGGTGAGACTAGTGCTTCATCAACAAGAGTTGTTGATCCACAAATATCTGAGAGTTAGATGGTTCCTGATCAGGATACACTATCACCTAGACGTAGTGGGAGGGTTGTAAGACAATCTGAACGCTATTTAGGTATAGGTGAGGGACAAAGTGTTGTCTCTGCTGATAGTGTGGATGATCCATTGACATTTAAGAATGCAATGGAAGATCCTGATAAAGAGGAATGGCTTAAAGCCATGAATCTCGAGATGGAGTTCATGTACTCTAACTCAGTCTGGGATCTTGTAGACTTACCGGATGGGGTAAAACCCATAAGATGTAAGTGGATCTACAAGAGAAAGAGAAGAGTAGACATGAAGGTAGAGACCTTCAAAGCAAGGCTAGTGGCTAAGGGTTATACCCAGAAAGAGGGGGTTGATTATGAAGAGACCTTCTCGCCAGTAGCTATGTTTAAGTCTATTAGGATTCTCTTATCAATTGCTGCCTATTTCGATTATGAAATTTGGCAAATGGACATCAAGACTGCATTCTTGAATGGCAATCTTGATGAGAGCATCTATATGATGCAACCAGAGGGATTCGTGTCTCCAGATCAAGAGCAAAAGGTTTGCAAGTTGCAAAGGTCCATCTATGAACTTAAGCAAGCATCTAGATCTTCGAACATCAGGTTTGATGATGTGATCAAAACCTATGGCTTTGAGCAGAACATCGATGTGCCTTGTGTCTACAAGCGCATCATTGACAAAAAGGTAGTTTTCTTGGTCCTATACGTGGACGACATCCTACTCATTGGGAATGAAGTGGGAGTGTTATCTGATGTAAAGGGTTGGCTGGCTAGCCAATTCCAAATGAAAGATTTGGGAGAGGCGAGTTATGTTCTAGGGATCCAACTTATAAGGGATCGTAAGAACAAACTCATAGCATTGTCTCAGGCATCATATATCGACAAGATTCTTGTGCGATTTTCGATGCAGAACTCCAAGAAAGGTAATTTACCTTCTAGACATAGGGTTCACTTGTCTAAGGAACAGTGTCCTAAGACACCTCAAGGAGTTAAGGATATGAGACATGTGCCATATGCATCAGTAGTAGGTAGTCTCATGTATGCTATGTTATGCACGAGACCGGA
This sequence comes from Dipteronia sinensis, assembly GCA_033220585.1. Taxonomy (NCBI): domain Eukaryota; kingdom Viridiplantae; phylum Streptophyta; class Magnoliopsida; order Sapindales; family Sapindaceae; genus Dipteronia; species Dipteronia sinensis. The sequence goes on along the minus strand of CM065638.1, from coordinate 50,554,814 downwards.
CATCTACTATGCAGTGGGAGTAGTCAGCAGGTACCAGTCCAACCCAGAATTAGATCATTGGGTTGCTGTCAAGACTATTCTCAAGTATCTTCGGAGAACGAGAAACTATATGCTAGTGTATTCCAGACAGGATTTGATCCCGTTAGGATACACAGATTCTTATTTTCAGTCAGACAGGGATTCTAGAAAATCCACGTCTGGATCAGTATTCACCCTAGGTGGTGGAGCCATTATATGGAGAAGTATAAAACAATCTTGCATTGCTGACTCCACCATGGAAGCCGAATATGTAGCCGCTTGTGAAGCTGCTAAAGAGGCTGTTTGGCTCCGTAAGTTCTTGAGTGATCTGGAAATTGTTCCAGATCTGGAAGTTGTTCCAGATCTGGATAAGCCCATCACACTTTATTGTGATAACAGTGGTGCTGTGGCTAATTCCAAAGAACCAAGAAGCCACAAGAGAGGGAAGCATATAGAGAGAAAGTATCATCTCATTAGAGAGATAGTGCAGAGAGGAGATGTGATCGTCACCAAGATAGCCTCACAAGACAATCATGCTGATCCATTTACGAAGACCTTACCGACTAAAGTGTTTTTGGGTCACCTAGATGGTCTAGGGTTACGAGACATGCCTCACATGCTTTAGTGCAAGTGGGAGATTGTTGGGGTTTATGCCCCAAAGATGTATTTTGTAAATGGATTTATGAAATAAATAAAAAGAAAAGTTCAATTCATTCTTGTTATGTTGTTTATTTTATAACTTGTGCATATATTAACATCCTGGATTGCCAGATGTAATCTCGAACTGTGTATATTAGTGTCATATACGGATGGATACAGTAAGAGACGTGCAATCTAAAGAGTCCATAGATAGCAAATAAAGCTGGGTACTTTATTTGTGGTTAATCTATAGTTGCGGTCCATTCCATAATGTATGGTGATTCTATCCTGAATCATTCATATGAGATATGGGAATGGAGGCACCTTGTATGATGTGATCATATAGGACTGGGCCATGATCTATATGAATCTCTCACCAAGATCCGTTTACTGATGAGATTCATATATATCAACTAATGATGGCTATATGTGGGTGATCTTAATTCTGAGTGTCTTATCGACTCCTTCAGGTTAGATCGCGGTCTTTGATATACCATGGGTGAGGTCAGATACAGTTCCTGATCAATATACTCCGTATGTTGGGATTGCGGTTTGGCTTATGGCTGGGAAGGTATGTACACAATAGTGGAATCCACTCCTTCTTGTGAGAAGTAGATGGTAGTTCCCTTAAGGGTTGATTCGGGGCTTGGACAATATGAGCGCTCTCCTAATTCCGTGAGGAAATAGGATTTATTGTTTATTAGAGAATCAACGGTACTTAAAGGATATATGTAATAAGAGGGGTATAACGGACATTATGACCCAGCTCTAATTATGAACTACTGTGGAGGATCACACCATGTGTAATAGCTATATCGATGGACACCGAGTTGTATCGGTCTTTGTAAAACCGTCTGCAGTTGAGAGAGTGCATCTTGGGTTTTTAGTGGAATAACACTGGAGTTAATAATCAAGGAATATTAATTAAAGAGTTTAATTAATAATTATGAGGATTATTGGAGCTCAAAATACTGTAGGTCCATTAGGTCCCCTTGCTAGCCCGATCGATTTAGGTAACAAGGGTCACGGTTAATTAATTGGATTGTCCAATTAATTGTGTTACGAAAGTGACACGTATTTATTCGGGAAATAATTGAATAATGAGATTATTTAATTAATGAATAATGATGATTATATAAATTAAATTTTATTTTGTTATTAATCACTAAATGGAGGATGTTAGTTGATATTTGATTTTAAATAGAATAAGATAATATGATTATTTTATTTTATTAAATTAAATATTTGAAATTGAATTTAAAATGTTTAAATTCAAAATAAATATTTTAATTATCTTTTAAAATCTAAAGAGATATCAATTAAAGAGTTTTAGTTATAATAATATATATATATATGATATATATTGATAACAAAAATATAGCACATAAAGGATATACACAAGTGTTTGTATATGATATAAACTCATATTGTGTGTAACACAAAAAAGAGAAACAAGAGAGATAGTGTGAGGGTGATTAAAGGAAAATATATATATATATATATATATATATATATTATATTGAATTTTTTTTTTAAGAACAAGAGTTGTTCTATGAAATATTCTCTTGGAAGAAATTGTTTCTTCTTCATTCTCTCTACATCCTCCTGAGTTCCTGAGTACGTGACGCGCCCACATGCAGTTACCAGTTCCGGGAATAGCTAGGAAGATCAGTGGTACAGACCAGGAGCATATCGTAAAGTGAAGGAGCCTCCAAACGTTGGTAAGATTCTAAATTTCTTTTTAATGTATTGATTACAATTTCCTGTGTTTACATATTGTATGTATTAGTTCTGGAAAAAGAATTGCGATCCTAAGTTCACTGGTCCCAGATCGTTTATGATCTGTATAAAAATTTTAAAACCTATTTCCGCTGCGTTACCAGTGAACGGGGTTCCAACATGCCAAGGCCAAGAACAAGCTCAACTTCATCGTTCCTGGTGCCTCGAAGAAGGACCCCGCGTGGAAAGAAGAATGGATCCTGGCGGGGGATGACTGGGGGAGCTCAATTTTCATCGGAGGGCATGAATTTGAGGTTCCACGGCTTTCAGTGACAAGCCCTCCTGGGACCGAGACTCCCTGCCTTCCGAGTCCGAAGCCGTTTTAAAGGCTATTCTAGCCCGAAATTATTTGAATCCGAAGTTCCCTACTGCTGAAGCTTTTGATCCTCGTAGGGTGAACAAGTATTTGCAGATTTCAGACGCTATTTTTCGTAAGTGACATTGAGTTGCTTCGCCTTATTACTTAACTTGGTTCTAATGTTTTCTTTTTTAATTTGCTTATTCACAGTTTTCGTCGTGGAACCGGCCACCCGTCACGTCTCACGCTCCCCTCAAGGTGGAGTTTCTCTTCCCTCCTTTAGGGTCGAACCCGTTCTGGCTTCGTCTATCTCTCCGGCTGGGTCTAAGATGGCCACTCTTGCCTCGCGGGCTTTCCGGGCTTTGGGTAAAACTCCCTAGGTGGTTGGCCCGGCTGCTTCTGCCCCCTCGGCCGTGGCCGCCAAAGTTGCTACCCCTTCGACTCAAGCACCTGATTCCGTTGCGCTTCCAACAACCAAAGCCTCGGAGGTTTCTGGGAAAGGTGTTGCTTCTGGGAAAGGTGTCGCGAAGGTTCCTTCCAGCCGCTCCCGGCCTCAGTCGAGCTCGACAGGGCTGGATGAGGTCCTGGAGCAATTCGTAGCGTCCTGTCCGGGTGGCGGGATCTCCAAGATGGCTTATATGCCCGTGGACGTCCTTATAACCAAGGGGTCTGCTATTTTAGCTGAGGTAATTGTATTTCCTTCATGCTACTCTTGTTAATTCTTTCAGTTTCTAACTCGGGTTCTGTATTTTGTAGGCCTTCAAGCTTAATGTCGCGATGGGCCAGCAGGTAGCCCTCCTCCGTGATCGGGCTATAAAAGCCGAAGCTGATACTGAGAAAGCCAGGGAACTGCTCAAGCAGGCTCGGTCTTTAGTGGAAGAGGTGACTTCCAGCCAGGGAAAAATCGAGGTCGAGATGGTTGAGCTTCGCTGCAATCATGAGAAGATGAAGCAATCTTATGATCAAGAGCGTCTTCAATCTCTCCGGCGGGCTAGGCAGCGGGATTCCTGGAGATCTGAGGCTAAGAAGTTGGACCTCGAGAACCAGTCTCTGATTACTCAGGTGACCAAGCTGCAAGCTGATGCGGAGACCTCATTCAGCGACGGGTATTTTTATGCTTCCTTTCAGGCCGCGGAAGCTCTTCCTCCTCCCTTTGATTTATCATCTTTTGCGGGCTGGGATAGACAGGAAATAATGCTAAAGGCAGCCGAGTTATCTCGCCCTAAAGGCGACAAGGTGGTCCATTCGAGCCCAGCAGGAGCTGGGAAGCAGCCCGCTCAGACAGATCCCTCATTCCCTCTTCCTACCTTTATCACCTCAGGTCATGGGAAGTCTTCCAGCAAAGTGATGTCCTCTCGATCCGAGGAGAACCAATCGGGAACTGGTGAAGAGGTTAGTAGCCCATCTGAGGATCCCCCTTTAACAGAGATGGAGGTCGACAGGAGCCAGACGGGGTCCTTGGCTGCCCTTCTTGACGCGGCTATCCCTCCTGAGGTTATTGACGTAATTAATGAGGTCTTGGAGGAAGATCCAGCTGATCAACCGATGGAGCCTCTAGATGGAGGAGCGGTCGGCGAGGATAACCAAGATGGACAACTATCTGTAGAGGGGGTTGATGGCGAGGATCAGCAAGAAGGAGGAGGGCCAGCGGAGGGGAGCCGTGAGAGTCCCAAGGCTTGAAGCGGTTCATCATGACTTGTTTTTGATTGCCCGGAAAAGGGGGTGGGCACCCTGTTTTGCCCTTATCAGTTTTTCCTTTTTCTTCTTCTTTTTGTAGCCCGAGTTCGGGGGTTGGGCTCCTTATTTGGATGTAGCCTTATCGGGGGTAGGCTCCCCTTGTCCTTAATGATAAATCGAAGCGCTCTTTTGAGAACTTTTTATTTTATTTCTAGCCTTGAATGGGATCTAGAGTAGCATATGTACCAACAATTAAGATTCGTGTAGGGAATTATGATGATTTTGATCATGCACACGAAAGCAAACATTATATATATATATATACGTATATATATATATTAATTTTTTTTTTGGGTGATAGCCCAAACAAGACATCAGGAGGGCTACGTCTCTATTTCCTAGTCTTTGAAATCTGGAGGGCAACCGTGCTCTTACACTCAGATCCTTCTTGGGGGTGGTAGCCCGACCAAGGCATCTGGAGAGCTATCGAGTTATTTCCTGGTCTCGAGATCTGGATGGCAACTATGCTCTTACACTTAGATCCTTCTTGGGGGTGGTAGCCCGACCAAGGCATCAGGAGGGCTACTCAGCTATTTCCTGGTCTCAAGATCTGGAGGGCAACTATGCTCTTACACTCAGATCCTTCTTGGGGTGGTAGCCCGACCAAGGCATCAGGAGGGCTATTCAGCTATTTCCTGGTCTCAAGATCTGGAGGGCAACTATGCTCTTACACTTAGATCCTTCTTGGGGGTGGTAGCCCGACCAAGGCATCAGGAGGGCTATTCAGCTATTTCCTAGTCTCGAGATCTGGAGGGCAACTATGCTCTTACACTCAGATCCTTCTTGGGGGTGGTAGCCTGACCAAGGCATCAGGAGGGCTATTTAGCTATTTCCTGGTCTCGAGATCTGGAGGGCAACTATGCTCTTACACTCAGATCCTTCTTGGGGGTGGTAGCCCGACCAAGGCATCAGGAGGGCTATTCAGCTATTTCCTCGTCTCGAGATCTGGAGGGCAACTATGCTTTTACACTCAGATACTTCTTGGGGGTGGTAGCCCGACCAAGGCATCCGGAGGGCTATTCAGCTATTTCCTGGTCTCGAAACGTTTATGTTGAGTTTCTCATACAAGGGTGTAGTCACTAATGTTGAACATAGTTGGAGACAAAGATGGAGGAGAAAAGGAAAATGACTTTATTGATGATCGAGATGTAGTACATATTTATTAGGGTCGGTAATGAAAACTAAGTGGGGGCAGTGTACTGGAGAACTCCGTTCAAGGGTAGAATTTCCTCAAATGATCTGCATTCCAAGTGTGGTCGATGGATCGTCCATCCATGTCTTCAAGTTTATAAGCTCCATTGCGAACAACTAGCTTTATCAAATATAGCCCTTCCCAATTGGGACTTAAGACTCCATCTGACCTTTTTCGAGTGTTCAGGGTCACCTTCCTAAGTACCAGATCCTCTTCTTTGAATTTTCGGGCTCTAACCTTTTGGTTGAAGTATCTAGCGATCTTGCTCTGGTAGATCGCTACTTTCTCTACTACCCGGTCTTGTTTTTCTTCCAAGAGGTCTAGATTAGCCCGGAGCTTGACTTCGTTGCTTTCGGGCTCAAAGTGATGTACCCTGAACGAGGTCAACTTATGCTCGTTGGGGAGGACTGCTTCAACCCCAAAAGCCAGGGAGTAAGGTGTCTCCCTGGTAGCTGTTCTTTTTGTAGTCTGGTATGCCTAGAGGACCTCTAGTAGCTCTTCGTCCCACTTGCCTTTGTTCTGCCGTAGCTTCTTCTTCATAAGTTTCTTAATAGTCTTGTTGGTGGATTCTACCAGCCCGTTAGTCTGGGGATGAGCAATGGAAGCGAGTTTGAGGTCGATCCCCAATCTTTTGCAGAAGTCTTTGAACCGGGCGTTGTCGAATTGCTTTCCTAGGTAGGCTATAATGATGAGAGGGGTCCCGAATCTGCATACCACGTTAGTCTTAATGAACTTGGTTGTGTTCTTTTCTGATATTCGAGAAAGAGGTCCTGCCTCGACCCATCTTGTGAAGTAGTCGATAGCCACGATAGCATGTTTCATCTGTCCTAGAGCGGTAGGAAGTGGCCCAATTAGGTCGATTCCCCACATGGCAAAGGGGTAAGGTGAACTGAGGGACGACAGTCGCTCGGGTGGCTGGTGGTTCAAGTTTGAAGTTCTTTGACAAGGTTCGCAAGATTGCACAAAACTCTTCGCGTCTTGGTGGATGGTCGGCCAATAGTACCCCATACGAAGCACCTGATAGGCTAGAGCTTCCCTACCTATGTGGTTCCCACAGTCCCCAAAGTGGACCTCTCTCAATGCCCACTTAGCATCATCGGGATGCAAGCACCTAAGTAAGGGGAGGGATCTGCCTCTCCTGTAAAGGTATCCGTCCACCATACAGTATCGAACCGAGAGTCTCTTAATTCTTCGGACTTGGTCGGGCTTTTCGGGAAGCTCTCCTTCAAGGAGGTAAGTGACAACTGGGTCCATCCAGCAAGGCAGGCGATCCAGGGAACAAATTTCTCCATTTGTGGCTATGCTTGGCTGGGTGATTACTTGGAGGGGAATTCCCCTTGGTAGGGATTGGCCTCCGTTCAACGCTATTTTAGCCAGAACATCTGCGCGATGGTTTTGGTGTCGAGGCACCTGATCGATCTTGAGTCCCTTAAATTTGCTTTTTAGCAGCCGAGCTAGATTTAGGTAGGCAGCCATATTATCTCCCTTTGCCTGGTAGACCCCAGTCACTTGGTTTACAACAAGCAACGAATCGCTCTTGATCTGCAGGTAGTCGGCCTTTAGTTTAATGGCTACCTTCATCCCGGCTAGAAGGGCTTCATATTCCGCTTCGTTGTTGGTAGCTTTAAACTCGAATCTGAAACAATGACAGAATTCATTCCCCTTCGGATTTATTAAAACTATGCCAGCTTCTCCTCCGGCTTGCCCGGATGCTCCATCTGTAAAAGGGTCCATGGCTTACAGCCTTCCGGCCAATTGTCGACCTCGGATATCTTCTCAGGGCCTCATTTGATACTTAGGGATCATCTGGATCTGGGATAGCTGAGAATTCTGCCACGAAGTCGGCCAAAGCCTGTGCCTTAATCGTAGTCCGGGGCTTATACTTTAGGTCGAACTGAGTGAGCTCTAGTGCCCATAAGACTAGCCTTCCTGACACGTCTGGTCTTTGCAAGAATTGGTGGAGGGGTTAGTCTGTCACCACTGCTATTGTGTGAGCTTGAAAATAGGGACGGAGTTTCCTCGCTGAGATCACCAGAGCATAAGCGAGCCTCTCCAGGAGAATGTAATTCCTTTCTGATTTGGTCAAAGCATGACTCACATAGTATATGGGTCTTTGAAAACCGTCACTACAATCCTTGGCCAAAGCCCCGCTTACTGTAGTTTCTGATATGGCCAGGTAGATCTGCAACTCATCTCCGAGAACCGGCTTGACTAACAATGGGGGGCTTGTTAGGTACTCTTTTAAAGCTTGAAACGCTTGTTCGCTCTCCTGGCTCCATTTCATGTTCTTCCCTTGTTTGATGGCCTTGAATAAGGGGAGACATTTATCGGTGGAGCGAGAGATAAACCTGTTGAGTGCCGCCACCCGTCCAGTTAGAATCTGTACTTGCTTGAGCGAGGTCGGGGATTCCAGGTCCACGATAGCTTTGATTTTTTCTGGGTTGGCTTCTATACCTCTCTCATGAACCATGAAGCCCAGAAACTTCCCTGCCGTTACCCCAAAGGCACACTTGGAGGGGTTCAAACGCATTTGGTTTTCCCTCAGTATAAGGAAGGTTTTGCGAAGGTCTTCCTGATGTCCTTTTGTGGTTGGGGATTTCATGATCATGTCGTCGATATACACTTCCATCGTCCTTCCTATCTCGGGCTTGAACAGTTTGTTAACTAGCCGCTGGTATGTGGCCCCCGCATTCTTCAAACCAAACGGCATCACCTTGTAGCAGTATAAGCCCTGCCCAGTAATGAAACTGGTCTTATCTTGGTCTGCCGGGTGCATTTTAATTTGGTTGTATCCTGAGAATGCGTCCATAAAACTCAAAAGTTTATTTCCGGATGTGGAGTCAACCAGCTGGTCGATCTTTAGTAAAGGAAAACTGTCTTTCGAACAAGCCCGGTTGAGGTCAGTGTAATCGACACACATACGCCATTTCCCATTCGCCTTCGTGACCATGACCACGTTGGCGATCCATTCGGGGTAACGTACTTCTCTAATGAACCCTGCTTTGATCAATTTATCAACCTCTTCCTGCACCGCCGCGTTCCTATCAGCGTTGAAGTGACGCTTCAACCGCGTTCCTGCCCGGTTGAGGTCAGTATAATCGACACACATACGCCATTTCCCATTCGCCTTCGTGACCATGATCACGTTGGCGATCCATTCGGGGTAACGTACTTCTCTAACGAACCCTGCTTTGATCAATTTATCAACCTCTTCCTGCACCGCTGCGTTCTATCAGCGTTGAAGTGACGCTTCTTCTGCTTGACGGGCTTGATTGTTGGATCTACTGCTAGTCGATGGGTGGCCAACGATACCGGGATTCCAGGCATTTCATCATGATTCCAGGTGAAGATGTCGCTGAATTCCCTGAGAAGGTCAATCCGTCCTCTTTTTACTTCTAGATCAAAGGTGGCTCCGACCTTGACGACCTTGGAGGGATCGTCATTCCTGATAGGTATCTCTTCTAGTTTATCTACAGGCTACCCGCTGGCCCATTCCTTACTCCGTTCTTCCTCGTAGGGCATGATAGGTTCGCTCTCCGGATGCCAAGGATGCTCCGCGGGCTCCTTCTCCTCCTGGATTATCCGGGACGTATCCATTTCTTCCTGGACTAATGTCACCTGTACACATTGTTTCGCTAAGGCTGTATGACTGGCAGATACTGCGTAGCATTTCCTGGCTGCCTGCTGGTCTCCGCGTACCTCTCCTACTTTGGTTCCAACCGAGAATTTCAGGATGTTATGGTATATGGACAGGACTCCCTTCAAGGAGGACAGGAAAGGTCTCCCTAGGATGGCGTTGTAGGCCGATGGGATGTCCACCACAACAAAGTCGGTCATAACATTCTGTTGGAGCGGGGTGATCCCGATGATTACTGGGAGGATCACTGACCCCACTGGTATGATCGAGTTCCCAGTGAAACCGTAAAGCGGAGTGGTACAGCTGTTGTAACAACGTTGCTTCAGGTTCAGTTTTCCCAGGGTATCCTTGAAGAGGATATCTACACTGCTACCTGTATCCACGAGCACGCGATGGACCAGACAGTTGGCGATTTGTATCGTGATTACCATAGGATCATCATGAGGTTGCACAGTGTTGAAGACATCTGCTTCAGTGAATACGATATGTGCTGATTGTGAGGGCTCTGTCGGGCTCTGGCTGACTTCGAAGATCCCTCGGCTTTCTCCGATGCGGGGAACCTTTCTTGCGTGGTTTTTCTAGGAATTATTGGAAACTCCAGCCAGTGTAGGACCTCCGCTGATAGTGTGTATCACCTAGATCTGTTGCATTAAGTCAGCCTGCTCCCGTTTCCTCATTTTCGCGTCCTCATGGATTTCGGCTTGTACCTCCCTCCCAGTCCTGATATTATCTCTAACCTGTTGCAAGAACTCAATCAAGCATCCTCCCCTTATTAGAGCTTCAATCTGGTTGCGCAAATTATAGCACTCTGAGGTGTTGTGGCCCACATCTTCGTGGAAGTCGCAGTACTTGTACTAGTTTCTCCTGTCAGCTGTGGCCTTCATGGGAGTGGGCTTTTGGAGCAACCCTTTATCTCGTATGGCAAGGTAGACTGTTTCCCTGGAAGCATTCAAAGGGGTGTAGTAGTCATACCCTTTTTCCCTTTGCATTACTGGAGCCACGGTCCTGAGAGGCGGCGAAGCCTGGGGAGGGGTTCGTTTTGCTGGATATCTTCTGGCCTATGCAGAGGAGCAGGGAGGCGATAGGTCTACCTGTTGGGAGGTTTATTCTGAGTTTTCTGTGCTGGCTCAAATTTGGGGGCTTCTTTCTTCAAACGCTTCGCCGTTCTCATGTCGTCGTGTTCCATCTTGACCTTGAGTTGTTCGTCGATCTCGACCTGCTCAAGAGCCCGGTCGTAGGCCTCCTGGTAAGTCTCGGGAGGTCTCTTGGCGAAGGAACGGAAAAGCTTTCCTGCCCATTGATTTCGCCTGAAGTTGGCGAGGGTTTCTTTTTCAATGAAGACTCCCATTTGTATGACCTCCTTGTGAAATCGCTCCACGAACGATCGAAGAGTTTCACTCTGTTCCTGGATAACATATTGGAGGTGTATGGGATCTTTCGGGCAAGGTTTGACTCCTTGGAATTGTGAGCAAAAATCTATTGATAATTTCGTGAAAGAATCCACACTACCAACGGGCAGTTTCCTGAACCAGGTTTTCTCGTAATCGGTCAAGGTCGTTGGAAACATTCTGCACATAGCTGCTCTGGTAGTGTTCTGGACCTCCATCTGTTGAACGAAGCTCTCTAGGTGGCTTAGAGGATCTTCCGTTCCAGAGAACTTATCTGCTTGCATTTTGAATTTTGGGGGGAGCTCTGCTTCCCGGATCCTCCTAGTGAAGGGAGCGTTCATCTCGCTCAGGGGATCCTTTTTGTCCTCCTTATTCTTTCCCTTCCTTATCTGCTGGACCTCTTTTTGTAGCTTTGCCAGCTGATCCCTCAGTCGCTTGTTCCCAGGTCTCTTCGAGTTAACCTCAGATTCCTCACTGTCGAATCATTCTGATGAACTGGCAATTTCTATCCGGTCCTCCTCCTGGACATGATCCACTCGGGGAGTTTGTCTACTTTCCTCCTCTAGGGCCCAGGCAGTTCTCCTGGATGTAGTTGGATTCGATAGCCCTTGTGGCTTCCGGGTAAAAGCATCCGCGGCAGACTTAACTAGCCTGGATTGATATTGTGAAAGTCTTTTCAGAACTGGGGGCATGGGTCCCAGCCTATCCCAGATCGAATGTTGGGGCCCTGATCTATCCGAGCCGGCTCTGGAAGGGGAGGTCCTAGGCGATCGAAAGTAGGTGGCCTAGCTCCGAGCCTGCTCAGGCTCTCCCTGATCATTCAGGTTGGTTGGCTGGATCGTGATTCCTTCAGTGAGAAGGCGGACGCGGATGGACTCTACGAAGGTCCGCCGCTTGTTGGTCGAGCGCTGCCTGGCTTACTATAGGGTGGCCAGTAGCCCGCGTATTGGTTGTCTGGATCCGAGCTTGACTACTATATCTAGACTTTCTCCCCTTTCTTGGGGCTTTCGTGTTAGCCTCGCTGGAGGTTGCTCAGGGACTCTATGCTGGCCTTAGGAGGAGCGGAGCCTCATAGTTCCTGTAAAACAACTGAAATGTAAATAATTGGTTAATTGAGTGTAGGGCAATTTCCCACAGACAGCGCCAGAAAGTGTTAACGGAAATTTTGCTCAAGGTGAGAAATCTCAGTTAACACCCTCAAGACCACTACCACGTAAGTGGTGGCCAAGGTTTATTGTATGTGTAGCAATGATTTATAAAATGACAAGAAAGCAAGGATATTTTTATTGAACGTGCATGGTATACAAATACAGAAATTCTTTTATCTTTGCTCTCAACTCTCTCTAGGGAATGGTTGATTGTTTGTCGTAAGCCTGTCGAATAGTAGTCTCCTCTTTTTTCATTTTCTTTATTTTCTATTTATACATAGTTTGTAGGTCAAACCGACTGATTCTCCCCTTGATTTTCTCAGTCTCTCCCCTCCTTATCGGGCGGGATTTCTTGTTTTAATGTCATTGACTTTGCCGAATTGAGAGTATCGTGGTGGAGATCAGCTTATTTCCTTTTTGGATTCTATTATTTGTTCTGCATATAGGTAACGTTTCCAGATATGATTCAGTGTATCCCTCGTATCCTTTTAGCATGATCCTTTATAGAGGTCGTTGAATATGGCATGGTGTGATGCACCAACCAGTGAGGTTGGTTAGTGTTCTGACCTTGATATCTGAGAAGTTTCATCTAGCTTGGAGCCAGATCTGGCTTCCCTTGACCCTTTCGAAGCTAGGTATGGCTTTCCCTGACCTTTCGAAGCTAGGTGCGGCCTTCCTTCATCCAGCTTGGAGCCATGTCTGGCTTCCCTTGACCCTTTCGAAGCTAGGTGTGGCTTCCCCTGACCTTTCGAAGCTAGGTGCGGCCTTCTAGGGACATTCTTCTGTGTTAATCGACGTACAGGCGAGTCTCTGGAGCGTATGCGAGGTGACCTCGACTTAGGGGAGCTTCTAGCTTTGGTGAGGCGGGCTAGATATGATCGTTCCGGGCTCTATCCCGGATGTTTCCGGAGCCCGTCCTTGTTCCTGGGGTGATATCGTAGTTCGGCTCTGGATAGAGAGGTCTCCTGGTGGAAACTCTCGGGTATGGAACCAGGTCCGGGAGGTGGGAAATTTTCCTTTGGTCCTTAGCAAATTTTGGCTATGAACATCTTTACTCCCCCTTAAAAAAAATTCTCCCCCTTAATACTAGAAGATAAACACTCCACAAAGAGGTATATTCTCCCACATGAGGTACATTTCTCCCACACATGGTGAGGTATACATTTCTCCCCCTTTTTGTCAAGGAATAGTCAAAGAAACAAACAAGGGATACTCAAAGGAAAAAAGAAGTAAATATATAAGATAAGTAACATGCATTTTCAATGTTCAATTATGTCATGTTTTTATCAAAATAAAATCATGTGAACATATCATAAAAGAGAACAAAGTCTAGCATACAATGCTCCCCCTTGATAAATGCTCTATCTAAGATCAAGATGAGATATTGTTCACAATGATATCCACACAATCACACAATCAAGCAATTTCAAAGAAATTCAACAAAATAAGCTCCACAAACTATGAGAGATACACTAAGATTTTCAATCTCTCTCATAATTCTTCAAAATTGCTAGCATATCAAATTCACTTGAAAGCAAAACAAGTGTGTGTGTGTGTGTGTGTGTGGATTTGCCTCAAACATATATAAAGAAGTAATTGGATCATCAACATGTAAACCATATCAACATCTATTCATCTTAAGTTTTTCCATAAAAGGTCAAACCGATTATCATCGGGGATTTTTGCTTTTAAGAGAATAGATTACAACATATGAGCCTGTGTGTGCATGTAGCTCCTCATCCCATTTCTCTTTTTCAACCAGAGCAATCACAATTTTCAACTATACTCCTTTTAGCCTTTTTCCTTTTTTGTTAGGCTTTGAATCAAAGATTTTTTTTAACATAAACTTATACACTTCATGACGGCTTTCATTCATTATAATGGTGTAGACCTTTCCTACATTGGGCGGCTGCACAACCAAAATGTGTAGCCCTTTTTATAAAGGTGCTCGTTGAGTTCTATGTAGTTGCCGAAGCAAAATGGATACTAACCACAGGTCATCTTTAATGTACTAGTCAAAAGACTTCAAGGTGCATCCATAACTCACATATCTTCAAACACAACTTACTCAAACTAAACATATGAGAGAAGCAAAGTGTGCACTTTTGAAAACCAAGTTTTAAGGCTTAAAAGCGTATGATCTAAAAGCAATACAAAAAGACTTACTTAAGATCTTTACTTCTCAATAGAGTAGCTTTCATTGAATATGAAGCTCATATCTTTCAAAAATATGCCACTCATCAATCAAACAAGTATAAGATATAACACATGCATCATGTAATAGATCTTTGTGAACGATTTCACTAATTGTTCTCTAGATGGCAATTATTTAAAGAGACACATATGTATCCTAAACAAAGTTCCCTAAAATAACATGCAAATGATGTCATGCACACGTAAAGTTGAAAAGATGAAACAAGAAAGCAAGCTCTAGAGTAGAGATATACCTTAGCATGCTTTTTCATCAATTTAAAGCCTTCACCCTTTTTATGAGCTCTCTTGGCTAGTTTGTCCTCATGACAACAAGTTATTGGTGTATCTTCCCAAGAGAATAAAGACTAAACATCTCAAGTCAAACAAACATATAAAACAACTTTCCTCAAAAGTCTTAACAAATTACACCAAGTAGATTTCAAGATACAACTTCTCTAAAGTTAATCAACAAATTTTGACAATCATAATGAAAGTATGAGAATATTAAGTTCATGTATTTACTAGAGACACCAAATTTGAATACTAGACCTAGCATATTACAAATAGCTTAGTCAAGCATCAAACTTAGAACTCTTATCAAACAAGAAAAAAAAAGTCTCATATGTTCTACTCATTCAAGTATAAGAGCACTCACCTTTGACCATATTGGTCTTAGGTGAACCAACACAAACAATATCATGATCATTACACATGGCAATATGAAATCTAGAAGATAAATCATCAACTATTTTCTTCATGAAAATATCACTCATATTAAACTCATCATTATTGCCAAGTACAAATATTTCATCAAGACAAGGTATATGACCATTATGCTTTTTTACATTCTCATCCACACAAATATTCTTGATATTCTTCTTCACATGTTTATCATTATTATGCACAACATTCAAAGATTTATCAATATCAACATGTTTAGAAGAATGACTAGGAAACTTTTTCACATCATGCTTCTTAATCCAAATTTTCCTAGTAAGTTTCTTCACATGATCATGATCAATATGCACATTATTCAAAGCATCAAAACTATTATCATGTTTAGAATCTTTTAAAGAAGATTTGTTTAACTCACTAGCATGCAAACTATTCTTCTTAACCCAAACTTTCTTTGTCGATTTTTTTTGTTCACATGTTCATCATGCATAGTCTCTAATGTCCTAACATGTTTAGAAACAACCAAAGGAAGTCTTTTCATCTCACTAGCATGCATCTCATTCCTTAGTTTGCATTGTCTAATATACTTACAACATTTAGGTTTGATATGCCCTACAACATTGCAAAAATAACAAACCAGGATAAACTTAGGGATGTTATGTCTAGCTCTAGACTTAAACTCATGCCTAAGAGAATGATTGGGTAGCTTTTGAACATCTTTATCATGTTTCACATTTCCTAGTTTGCATTGCCTAATGTATTCATAACACCTAGGCATAATATGACCAACAACATTACAATAATGGCAAACCGAAATGAATTTAGAAAAATTACCTTTTTGGTGTGCATGCTTTGGTTGAGAAGTTGGCTGAGAAGTTCCATAGCTCTTCTTGTCTTTGTCTTTGATTTTGGAAGGAATGGTAGTTAAGTCTTTCTTCTTCTTGGACTTTCTAGACTTGTTCTTGGTTGTAGAAGTCCTCTTAACTTCTTCTACATAACCCAAGTCACCCATATCTCCATGATGCTTTCCAAGTTTTATTACTTCATCAAGCTTAATGGCTCCAATTTTCATGCCATTAATAGACTATTTGAGAGCTTTGACTTCATCTTTAAGCTCACACTCCTTTGTCTTTAAGATAGTCAAAGTGTTCGCTTTTTGCTTAATCTCTCCCTCCATAACAAACAACTTCATAGTAAAGTCTTCTTTTAAATCATCTAGCTCTTGAGCACTTTTCTCCACCTTTGAAAAATATTTTTCAATGGTCTTTTCATTCTCCTTGATGACTTCACTTTGCTTGCGTATCTTCTCCAAAGACATCTTCTTTTCATTGTCAAGAGCTTTGATTATAACCACTAAATTGGCATTGATCAACTTCAACTTGTTGTTCTTATCATTCTTCTTTACATTCTCACTAGTTAGTCAAAGGATCTTGTCATTGAAGCTCATTTCATCATGATTTGAGGAAGCTTCGATCTCTTCATGAATGGAGGAGACTTCACTATCTTCAATACTTGAAAAGCATTCACCTTCCTCACTACTTAAGGAGTCTTCACTACTATCCTCAAATCTTCCTTCATATATGGTCGGGTGAGCAATGTAATTGCTAGTATATTCTTGATCATCTGAGGACTCCTCTTCCTCTTCTACATCACTCACACTCACATCACTCCAAGTAGCCGCTATTGCTTAGCCTTTCTTAGACTCTCTCTTCTCATTAGCACGGTTGGTAGAGATAAATCCAATCTCTTTGCATTCATGGCATCGAATTAACTTCTTCTTAGATTTATCCTTACAATCTACCATTTCTTTTGGAGTGATCTTCTTATTGACTTCCTCTCTCTTAGAACATATGTTCTTTAGAAATTTCTTCAAAGTTCTCACCATACTAGCCACATCATCTTCATCTTTACTCTTCTCATTTGTCACCTTGAGTGCTATTCCATTACCCTCAATCTTCGGCTTAAACCCAAGCTCATATGTTTGTAGCAACCCAAGAAGCTCATCAACCCTCATAAGATCGACATTCTTGCTTTCTTCAATTGCGGTCACCTTTGTTTTAACTCTCTTAGGCAATGATCTCAAGATTTTCCAATTAATTCTCTCTTGTGGATATGGCTCTCCCAAAGTTTGACTTTGGTTAGTGATATTCAAGAGTTTAGTTTGGGAGTCTACTAACATCTTATCCTCATCCATAACAAGACTTTCAAATTGAGAAGTAAGCATTTGTACTCTAGACCTTCGAACCGCTAATGTCCCCTCATTGATAGTTTGCAAAGTATCCCATGCTTCATTTGCAGATTTGAGGTTTTGGATGTAGATAAATTGAGTACTATCTACACCACCAAAAATAGCATTCATCACCCGATTATGTCACTTAGCATTATCAAATCAAATAGCCGTCCATTCGGTTCTAGGCTTCAAAATCATAGTGCCATCTTCAAGCCTTTTGATAGGTATCTCATAACCTTCCTCAACATTCATCCATGCTTTTTCATTGATGGATCAAATGTAGGCTTTCATCCTAATTTTCCAAAAGGAGTAGTTACCACTCTTCAAGAGTGGAGGTCTAGCACTAGAAGTACCTTCTGGCATTGAATCACCTATAGTAACAATTATGGAATTTTACAAAACACAACACAAACACTATAATAAAGATCTATATAATTACCTCTAGACACCCGCTCTGATACCAATTGAAATTCCCTTAGCCACTTATAATGTAAAATATACCTAGAAAGGGGGGAGGGGGGGGTGTGAATAGGTATATGCTCAAATTCCTGCACTTCCTTTTTACATAACCAAGTTAAGCACACTTAGAGCCTTTAACAAGTAAATTACTTTAACAAGTCAAAGTAAATTCAATCAAGTAAGAGTTAAAACAGTACAAGTTAATGTAAGTAAAGAAACTAAAATGCAAAAATTAACACAAGAGATTTTTACGTAGTAAAACCTCAAAATAAGGAAACATCCACAGGTTAATACCATAACCATCGGCAAAAAAATTCACTATGACAGATAGGAGTTACACACTCAAGAGGCAATCAACACAAGATTCACTCTCTAAGCTATCAACACCTATTTTACACACGGGCCTAATGAATCTACTATGCCAACTTCCAATCCAAGACCTCACGTCTCTAGGAAGATGCATTGCTTGTCTATCCAAGTCACCCTGACTCCAGACAAGACTTCCAATGCACAAATCAAAGAAACACTTTGAGAAATGTGACTTCCAATGCACAATCCAAAGAATCACTCTAATGAATGTGACTTCCAATGCACAAGTTGAAGAATCACACTCCAATTGTGACTTCCAATACTCAAATCGAAGAATCACTCTCCAATATGAGACTTCCAACCTCTTCACAAGGCAAATGATCTAAGTGGATGCAAATGATGCAAACACAAACAAATAGAGCAAGTTGATCAAACAAACTCTATGAACATGTAATTAGAGAACTTGATTAAACTTTCAAAGATCAATCACAAATATATCTAGAAATCCAAGCATCTTTATCAAACAATAACTAGATTAGAATAATGAAAATCACGAGCAAAAATATCCTAGTTCCTAGAACATGTAACTAAATCAAGAAATCAACAATCAAACTCAAGAACACAAAATATTTCTAGAATCAAGTTCATGTTTATCAAGTTTAGCTAAAATATATTCAATTAAAAATCACATAAGCTAAACTCGAAAATCACTCAAACAAACCACAAAGTTGAATCCAAATCATTCTAATCATTTTTCTTAATCAAATAAGAACATTCATGAAGATGATCATCAAAGAAAAATTGAAAAGAGAAAGATTCACTTACAAATGATGACTCTCGTACTGAAATCAGATCATTGTGAAAACTCAAGACATCATTTGACTCTGAAAATGCTTGGGGCTTGTTCCTCTCTTCAAGACCAACAATTTCGGCTTTTAAATCAATTAAATCGGAGTTGAATTGAGAGAGATATCATCAAAACAAAAATCAAAAATAGTTTAAGAAATTTCTGCACAATTTGTCCCCAAATGAAAAATGAGAGGGAAAAATCAATTTAAATGAAAAATGGGAAGATGACAATAAAGAGAAACCAAGGGACTGTGACGTGATAAGCCACACGCCGACAATGTCTGATCACGCGTTTTAAAATTTTTCAAAGTAAATTATCACATGTGGTGAGCTCATATGTGAAACATTAACACACCCAATGAAAGACCACTAAAACGCCACTCGTGCGACACTAGAGGTACAGTACACAAAGATTCACATGTATGCGTTAAATTATAAAAAAGTGGTGCTATTGGCACACCTCCTACTGATCTATTCATGCTCCACTTTTTAAAATTATGATTTAATTAAATTAAATTAAATTTTTTTATTAAATTTTTTAGTTTATTTCCAAAACTACCCATTTTATTTATTTTTCAAACTTAATACATACTATATATGATCTATATACCTCTTATCTCAGTATCTGTATACATCTCTCTCACCTTCATTGATTGATTTATTTTTTTCTTCTTATTTCTTTTTTTTTAGTTTTTTTTCTTCTTATTTCATGATGGAAACGAAAAAATAAAAAATAACAGGGTACTTCAACACAACGACGGCTTGATATCATTCTAAAGAAAAAATAAATTTCAAACTTATTTCCAGAGAATGAATTGTTTCCAGATGCTTACTATCATTGTCAGATAATTCTTATTTTATATCATTCTCAGACAATTCTTCAAGATATTTGATATCGTTCTTAAACAATTTTTCCATATTCTTGATATCGTTCTCAAACTCTTTCATAATATTTTAGATGTATGTAAGAAGCATATTTTAGGGTTTAAGAATTATATTTTTTTTTAAGAAGAAGAAACAGATTACGGATTTAAGAATTAATTTTTTTTTTTGAAGAAGAAACAGATTATTGGGTTTTTTTTTTTGGAAAAGGAATATGAAATTTTAATAGATTTACTTTGTAGAAGATTTCTTTCTTAAATTGTATGTCTCTTTAAGTAATTTTGATAAAGGAAAAAAAGAATATTCTATAATTTAAAAAGTGGGGCATGAATAGATCAGTGGGGGGTGTGCCAATAGCACGACTCATTATAAAAAGCTTACCAAATGAAAAACCATTCCACGCAGTGGGCCCACGTGAGATGTATTCAATCAAACCAATAGAAAACCACATTAAGTCCACACGTGCATAAAAAAAAACACAAAACACTAGGTTTCACGTGAGATAAAATGCATTCAATAAAAACCTTATCAATTCACACAAAAAATATGTAAATTGACTCGATAAATAAAGACGAAAACTATACAGGATAAAGACTCGGAAAGTTTTGTAACTTCCTACTCGGAACTTGAAAAATAATGAATGAGTAGCCGAAATGACCGGAACTCAATATAGAACAATATGAGTACATAATCAAGTCCGATATCATAAAAACACAAACAAATAAACACAAGAACACACAAGTATACCGTTTCCTAGAAATAGTCATAGAACATGAATTTTTACATAAATTGTCAAATTAAATCTAATGCATTTGCATACTTCAACAAGTGTGTCAATAAATGTGTTATATAAATTTGGCACAACGATGTAGGGACACATATGAATGTAATATGTATGTGTGCACTTACGCCTTGCAAGAGGAAGAAGAATCTTGATACCTTAGCATCTAAGTAAGCACCTATCCTCTTAACGGCAAACTTTGCATGCGAAGTTGCTTTTCTTCTTTGAAGCTTGTATAAACCACGAACCACCTAAGCAACAAGACATTACAAAGAAAGAGAGTTTTGTTATGGAATCAAGCCAACACAAATCTAAAAGCCAACACAAATCTAAAACCTAACAACAAGCACAACCAAACAAGCAAAGAAATCTTCTACAAAGAAGATTGGTGAGATATATACATAAAAATAGACAATATAAGCAAGAAACAATACTCCCCATATCTCAAATAAACAATAATTCTTTTCTCCCCCTTATTAAAAGAATTCTCCCCCTTAAGACATCATCATGCATGATAATATTTCTCCCAATGGTAAGGGAATATATTTCTCCCCCTTTTTGACAAGGAATAGACAAGAGATTCATGATTGAAGTATGAGATATTATGCAAACAAGTCATTTAGAGAACTAAGTTAAACAAAACTAAGCTCCCCCTTAACATATGCTCTACATTATGATCCAAGTAGAGTTGTTCAAAAGGAAATCACACAATCACACATATCAAGCAATAAGATAAATTATATTATAACTTTCCAAGTTCAAAGAGAGCATCATAGATTTTCATTAATCTCTCAAAAATAATCTCTCATTGCTAATGAATCAAGCACATTAAGCAAAAACATTTGTGTGTGTGTGGAATGATTCTAGCATATATAAAATAGGAGCAATTGTGATATCAATATGCAAACCACTTCAACACCTATCCATCTAAATCATTTGCAATCAAGGTCAAACCAATTATCATCAGAAATTTTTTCTTTTAAAAGAATCGATTTCAACATATGAGTGTGTATGTGCATGTGGCTCGTCATCCCATTTCTGTTTTTCAACCCGAGCAATCACAATTTTCAACTATACTCCGTAAGCCCTTTTTTTTAATTTTTTTTATAGGCTCTAAAACAAAGATTTTTTAATTCTTTTTCAACACTTCTGAAAATACACTAAGAGTGATAAAACTAACCTAGATGGGGGGTGAATAGGTTTTAGTTAAATTAAATGCCATCTTTTTGATTAATCAAAATTAAACAACACATGACCTAATCTCTATCACAATCAATCATTGCCATAATAAAAGAGCGGAATAAACAAAAAAGACACAATGATATGATTTACGTGAGAAACCCTCCAACTGGGTAAAAACTCACGGGCCTAATCGCCAATTGAACCCTCAAATCCACTATTTGCATAAACGATTACAACCTAGGTTGACTACATCACACCTAATCGGTTACTAATCCGTCCTTGCTACCCGTAGGCCTTTAATAGTGATTTTAGGCTCTTGCTTGTATACTACCCAAGGCAAATACAAGACTTAACTCTTAAATGAAGAGATATGAAACCTAAAGTGAATATGATGATATTCTAAATGCACAAAACGGAAGGTCAACACATTTAATGCTTATCTAGTCATGTATGAATGCTTCAAACAATCCTAGATATCATGTTGCTATATGACACACATATAACTTAGCTATATGAAATCAAAGCATTCCTAGATGCAATAGCTATCACAAAACAACAACCCAAACATCAACAAAAATCTCTATTTATAATGAAAAATTATAATCTAGATGCATAAGAGACATAAAAGAGATTTCTTGTTAAGCAAGAACACAAAGATAGATGAGAGTGGTGTTCTACTTACCAAGTAAGCTATGTTGATGAAGACCCATGCTTAGAAACATCCTAGATGAAGCTAGATGATGATAGAACCATGAATGAATGATGGGTGATTGGGTTTTGGACAATAAAAATGGTTTCTTGCAACCTTTTCTTGCAAGACACTCTTGAGCTCTAAAAGGAATGAAAGAGAATGAATTCTGAAGCTCTAAAGAGGCAAGGAAGAGGAAAGAGCATATATATATATATCAAGCCCTAGACGAAAGGACACCTTTCTGAACACAGTAACAAAAACCCGTCATTACAGATGTGCGTACCGCCGCTTGGGCAAGTTGTCCAGACCGCGATACACACAACAGTGTGCCTACTGGACAACAACGTGGTTTGGACCGTTGTGCGTGCAGTGCACAGGCCGCGGTCAAGGCATTAGGGGCCTACTGAAGTTTACCGTGTCGCAGACCGCTGGGCGTACATGTGTACAGGATGCGGTCCAGGCAGCATGAGCCGACTGATGATTACAGCTCTATATGCCGCGGTGCAAGCAGTGCTTGCCAAGCAGTCAAAGCCGCGGTACTAGAAGAAACCCTATTTTCTAGGCAGACTCAACACACAAAGTGATGTGCAATATGTGCAAGTGTGGAGTATGATAAGTGACATACAATACATCATCCAATTGTATGTAAACAAGAATATAATGCATGCAAGTGAGTGTGTGCAGCTATATCCCTTTAAGTAAAAGTATAGTCAAGTAATCTACCTTTCTTGAAACACTTGGAGTCAATTGGAAGATCTTCAATTCCTACTCTACCCTTTTACAATAATTAACCCCAAATGTGATTTTGTCAACGAAATAAGCCAATCATAAAGTGAGGCACTTACAATCTCCCCCTTTGGCTATTTCGTGACAAAACCACCACTCACAAAGCAACCTCACAAAAACAACAAATTGGTCAACAAAAGTTTCTACATTACAATAAAGCCTATAGTCTAAGTCTTGAACATCTTCAAGTCAATCCAAAGCTTGTAGAACCATCCAACCTACACACAATCAACAAAACAAACAAGGATACCTTCCAAGATCAAGTGTGTGTGAGGTGCTTTCAATAACCATAACCAACTACAAACAACATCATTTGAAATAGCCTTAACAAAATACAATCAAATAATGTAATCATGCTATGCAATGCAATACTCCCCCTACATGACAGCTCTCAACTCCCCCTAAACAAGATACTGCTAGTCCACTAAAGCTCACAACTCTTCTCCCCCTTTTTGTCATGAGATAGGCAAAGGGAGTCCCCCTCAATGGGTAAGCTTTAGGCAAGGAGAGCTTATAGCACAAAACATATGCAAGTTCATATAAGCAACTTTATGCAACCCAATTAAGTAGGAGAGAATCAAGGAGTTTTATTTGATGAAAATGTATGACACGATGCTTTGCAAGCAAGACATGTTGCATTCAAGTTCAAAAACAATGGTATTTGGCAAAGCAAACAACAAAGGTTTCCAAAAAGAATTCAAACCAATTTTCACCCTTTGTCATGATTTCAAGCAATGATATAGATTGTTTACAAGAAAGTCAGTTAAAAGAGCAACTATATCAAACTTTATAAGCGAAACAAGACATGAGCGACTTTTTGCACCCTATTTGATTTTTCCGGGTAAGATACCCGTATAATAGTAGCCTTGTTCAACTAATAAAGAGAGAGAGAAGACTAAATTTGGATGAGACATCCTTATTTGTTGAATAGACTCATGGTCCTTAATTAGTTTAGTATTCTCATTTGCTTATGCATACAGTTTTGCATTCATGTTTAAGCAATAAAAAATACATCTTCATGCATATCAACTTAAAGCATGTCATTAATAAAGAAAACATCATGTCATGGAGATCAATTATAGGTCATTCAAATTGTACTTCCAAAGTAAATCTCCTAGTCCAAAAATGCATGTTTGAACATAAATATAACATGGATTGCAAGAAAAGCAATTTTCACACTTATTAAGAAAATAACATAATCATATGCACAACCGATCATCTCAAGCAATTAATGAAGGAGCATAAAATATATCAATGTAGCACAATGCACTTTCATGCCAATTTGCTCTCTTTGCTTGAGCTCCCCATATGGGGTCAAGACATACCATTTCATGCCAAATGACAAATACCAATAGACTTACTAAGGTTGCCAAACCTAATGGTGTCTAAGGGCTTTGTAAATAAGTCCGCTAGTTGGTCATTAGTTCCCACATGCTCCAATGCAATAGTTTTGCTCTCAACTAGCTCTCTAATGAATTGATGTCTAATGTCAATGTGCTTAGTCCTAGAATGTTGGACGGGATTCTTAGAAATGTTTATGGCACTCATGTTGTCACAAAACAAGGTGAGAGTGCCTTTCTCTAAGCCATAGTCGGCTAGCATTTGCTTCATTCACAACAATTGGGTACAAGCACTACCGGCGGCTATGTATTCCGCCTCGACCGTGGATAGGGAAATTGAGTTTTGCTTCTTGCTAAACCAAGACACCAAGTTGTTGCCTAGAAATAAACAACCACCCGATGTACTCTTCCTATCATCACAATTCCCAGCCTGAAAATACTACTCAAGCGTGTGTCTAACAACCTAGAGGGGGGTGAATGGGTTGTTAATCGATTATTACCAATTTTTTGATTAGTTAAAATTAATAATATAACCCAACATAAACAAACATACAAAATCAAGTAAAAGTGCAGAATATAAATAACACTTGATTTTTACGTGGAAACCCTTCAACAAGAGAAAAACCACAGGCTATCCTTCTAGCCACACACGATCCTCAAATCCACTATTGTAATGATGTTTACAACCTAGGTTGACCTCTAGTCACACCATTCTCGGTCACTAACCCACCACTACTACCCAACGGGCCTTTATAGTGAATCCTTGATCACTTTGCTTGCCAACCACACCTTGGTTGCAAGACTTAACTTGCTTGTGCACTACACCTTGTAGTCACAAGACTTAACTCTCAAGAAGAGATTAACAACCTAAGTGAATATATGAATACTCAAAATACAAATAATGCTAGGCAACACTAAATGCTTATCTAGGGATTTAAGATGACACTAAGTACAAATCCTAGATATCAATGTCTATATGAATGCTCATAAAGACCTAACTAGATATAGATATGCAAGTATAAACTCTAGTCATCAAACAAATCCATATCAACATATGTTGTCATTAATCATGGCAAGGACAATAAATGCAATTAACAAATGCAATCAATGAGTCATAATTAGCTAGAGGGCAAACATGTCCTAAACATTAGCTATCACAATACAAACCCCAAACATGTCATAACTTCAATTGATATACAATAAATATGAAGATTTGCTATCCTAAGCAATAAATGACATGTCTTGATAAGCTAGAACAATAAATGAGCAAGTATGTGAGTTCTACTTACCAAGTAAAGACATTAATGAAGACACATGCTTGAATGATGCTATATATGCAAGATGATGATGGGTTTTGGGGTTTGGAGAGTCAAGTAACAAAGCTTGAAGCTTTCTCTCTCATAAAAAATGGGTTCTTGAAGCTCTCTCTCTTGGAGTCACTTTCTCTCACTAAGGATGTAAATTTCTGAGCTCTAGGGTTAAATGGTGGAGAAGAAGATGTATTTATAGAGACCAAAAAATGAGCTGGTGTGAAATACTCGAAAGGCCCAGTTCGGGTGAAAAAGGCGATATGCAAGGCTACATGAGCAAGTCGCCTAACACACTGTGAGAAAACACGTTGCCTGAGGCGACATGTGAGGCGACATCCCCAAGTCGCCTATGAAGTCGCCTTACACACTGGAGAAAAAA
This sequence comes from Dipteronia sinensis, assembly GCA_033220585.1. NCBI lineage: Eukaryota > Viridiplantae > Streptophyta > Magnoliopsida > Sapindales > Sapindaceae > Dipteronia > Dipteronia sinensis. The sequence continues at coordinate 50,528,912 of CM065638.1, read as the reverse complement.
GAACATGACTAAGGCGACATTGGAGGCGACATGCACAAGTGGCCTTGCATGTCGCCTAACACACTGTGGGAAAAACCTAAGTCTAAGGCGACTTGTCAGGCGACATGCACAAGTGGCCTTGCATGTCGCCTAACCTACTGTGCAGCCCATCAACTCCAAAATGCAAGAAGTGTGTGTGTGTGCAACCATTCATGCATGTCAATACAAATGCATAGAATGTGAGTGTGTGCAACTAAATCTCTTCAAGAGTTAAGGACAAGTGAACTACCTCTCTTGAAGCTCTTTGGGATGATCGGAAGCATGTCTTTGAGAACCTATGCTACCCGTTACATAAACATCCCAATGTGATTGTCATGAAACAAGCCAATCACAAAAGTGAGGTTCTTACACCGCCCAATCGGCATCACTAAATCCAACAAGATTTGGATTAGTGTCAAAGGAGTACCATATCCCATGATTGGAGGTACCATTCACAAATCGAATGATCCTCTTCACCGCAACAAGGTGAGACTCTTTGGGATTAGCTTGGTACCTAGCACAAACACCTACACTAAAGGAGATATCGGGCCTACTTGCGGTCAAGTATAGCAAACTACCTATCATGCCACGATACAATCTCTGATCAACACTTTTACCGCTAGCATCCTTGCTTAGCTTCAAAGTGGTACTCATGGGTGTGTCACAATGTTTGGCATTGTCAAGACCAAACTTCTTCACTAGGCTTTTGGCATACTTAGCTTGGGATATGAAAATCCCATCATGCATTTGCTTAATTTGCAAGCCTAAGAAGTAATTTAGTTCACCAACCATGCTCATTTCAAATTCAAGAGACATGACATCAACAAATTGTCTCACTTTTGACTGGTTGGTGGAACCAAATACAATATCATCAACATAAATTTGAGCTATGAAAAGCTCATCTTTGTTGCACTTGATGAACAAAGTCTTGTCAACACTACCTCTTGAGTAGCCATTGTCAACAAGATAAAGAGTGAGGTGCTCATACCAAGCCCTCGGTGCTTGTTTCAACCCATAAAGTGCCTTTTTGAGGCGATAGACATGATTGGGGTGGTGTGGATCCACAAACCCCGTGGGTTGTTCAACAAACACTTCTTCATGCAAGAAGCCATTGAGGAAGGCACTCTTAACATCCATTTGATATAGTTTGAACTTATACACACAAGAAATGGACAAGAGAAGCCTTATAGACTCAAGACGGGCAACGGGAGCAAAAGTCTCCTCAAAGTCAATACCCTCAATTTGAGAGTATCCTTGTGCCACAAGCCTAGCCTTGTTGCACACAATGTTGCCATCCTCATCCGACTTGTTCCTATACACCCATTTGGTGCCTATGACATTAGTGTCCTTGGGTCTAGGAACTAGAGTCCAAACCTCATTTCTTTCAAATTGGTTTAGCTCTTCTTGCATGGCAAGAACCCAAAACTCATCATTCAAGGCTTCATCAACCTTTTTGGGTTCAACTTGAGAGGTGTAACAAGTATAGCTAATTTGATTAGCTATTTGACGCCTAGTCCTAACACCCTCATTCACATCTCCAAGAATGTCATTCTTATTGTGGAGATGTCTAACCCACGGAGCGGGTTCTTTAGAGTCCAAAAAAGGATCTCTATCAAGAGGTTGATCATCCTCTTCACTATGATTAGACTTCACATCACTTGATGTCTCACCACACTCCTTCAAAGGAAGGTCACCATTCTCACAAACATCCTCCTCATGGTCAACATTTTTGGGCCTACAATCATCAATGACAACATTTGATGATTCCATAACACTTCGAGTTTTTAGATTGAAAACTCTATAGGCCTTACTATTGAGTGCATATCCAATGAAAATACCCTCATCACTCTTGGCATCAAACTTGCCAAGTTGATCACGATCATTAAGAATATAGCACTTACTTCCAAAGATATGGAAATAGCTAACATTGGGTTTTCTTCCCTTCCATAACTCATAGGATGTTTGTTTGGTCCCGGGTCTAAGGAAAACTTTATTCCCTATATAACAAGCCGTATTAACGGCTTCGGCCCATAAATTCCTAGAAACCTTGTTGCTAAGCAACATCACCCGAGCCATCTCTTGTAAAACCCTATTCTTCCTTTCCACAACTCCATTTTGTTGGGGAGTTCTAGGAGACGAGAATTCATGGGAAATACCTAGACCATTACAGAAACTCTCAAAGCTACTGTTCTCAAATTCTTTCCCATGATCACTTCTAATTCTCTTAATGCTCCTAATGTGAGAATTTTTTTCATTTTGAATTTTGACACATACCATTTTGAATTTCTCAAAAGCCTCAGACTTCTCTCTAAGGAAGTAAGTGTAGGGAAAAATTAACTAAAACCGCAGTGGAAGGCGAAAAGTAGATTTTCGTATAGTTTAAAATTTTTCTAAAGATTTGAACCTTAACCCTTTAATTAATTAAACACAAATATACGGTTAGAGTTAAATACCTCTTGTCGTGTGATCCGATTGACTCACGTCGATGGTAATCAGCAAGATCTTCAATCCTAGCACGTACGTGAATCACCTAGGAGTGTGTTCTCCCTTTTTTTCTTTGAATTTCTTACCTGATAATGGATGTATGGAACTTCTGATCCTGATCTTCAATCCCAAAATACCAAGAGCCTAGAAAAATAGTTCCGGTCACTTTTGAATTCACAATCGATATGATTGGAACTCGCATAACCCTAAATCGAAAGTGCGCACAAAACCTTTTGATGTTAAAGGCTTGCAAGTGCACTATCGAATGAGAACTTATTTTTCTTTTTCTCTCTTGGCCGAAATTCTATGTGTATTGAGTAAGATTTTTATTTTTCAAAGCAAACAAAAATCTCTCTCACTCAAGCTTCTTTGTGGCCGAAATTTATCACCTTATATTTATATGGTGACCGAAATTTCTCCTTCTCAAAATAGGGTTGGCCGAATTCTTTGTGTAGGAAATCTAGGGTTGGCCAATTTCCTTACTTGAAAAGGAATTGTGCTTTTCCCTAATTCCTATCAATTTAAGAATCCTAACCCTTATAGGACTAGGGTGGCCGAATTCTTTGTGTGGTATGGAGTGTATGTGGACTTAATCCTTACCACATTAGGACTCCTATCACTTAAAAGAATTCTAACCCTAATCCAACACATAGTATTTTATTTACTGATCAGGAAAAGATTTTGATTTAAACTATTAATTAATTAAATAATTAATTAATTTCCATTTAATCAAAACAATAAAATAAAATAATATCTTGGGCTATTTTATTAGCCTTGCCGCCCACACCATATATATATGGGTCTAATATTATTTTTCTTATTTTATTTAATCCATTAGACTTTAAATAAAAGCCCACATGTGAACCAGACTTATTCTTACTAAAAGAAACAAGCCCACATGTCTCCTTTTAATATATTAATATAATAGAGCAGCCCATTAAATAAATAATAGACATATTATATTCTTAATATATTAAATGCAATTCTAGATGGACCCATAAATTGGTCCAGTAGAATATATCAAGTGATCCATGCAAGTACGTGTGGATTGTGGATCTTGGCGGGCTATCTAAATTTAAGCTTCAATAGACATAACCTAATCACAATCAACAAATGATTCACTTAGGTCCGATATATTAATTTTAACTCATTCTACTAAAGAGCTAAAATTGAACTCTTAAATAAAGATAGAATAAGGAGATGTTTCTCATTCATACCCTAGACAATCTTATAGGAGATGGTGTATCCTCGTGAATAATATCAGTAATCGCCAAGAGCTCATAGACCGCCTATAGCTCTCCAAGTTACCATATTTCCTCATATGACCACATTTTGAACTTGGATATTTTGACTTGTCCAGAAGCCATGTCTTCAATAATCATTATTGAAAACTCAACGTTGAGATTTAATATCCAATACCTCAAAACATCCATATGATGATATTATACTCTCATTTAATAAATGGAGCCACGATGTCCATATCTGTAAATGAAGTCCTCTATCGATTAACAAATGAATACCACCAAACTATCGAGGATAGACTATGCTATATAATCGTACTCATTGATAGCTCAAATGATAACACTTGCAACCATAAGTCCATCATTTATCTCAGAATTAAGATCGACTCTCCGATTGTCCTAATAATGAAAAGACTTATATCTAGTGACGGTTCTAGATAAAGTATTTCATTGTGATCCAGTTCAATGCACCCAGTGCACTAGATTCTTTTACTCGAAAACCTTTCGATGATTTTAGACTCATCATAACTCATTTGATCCCACTCAAATGCTAGTAAAAGAATTCTACAACTTTATCAAGATAGAGGTGCCCAACCTTTAACTTAAGTTGTGAACGTTATTCAAGACTAACTAAAGAATTGTGTCTACCTCACACATATCCGGATGTATGAACAATTCTTCATATCTCATAGTCTTTTGACCTTATGATTATTTACCTTGACAATTATAATAATAAATGCTATAAGTATTTGTAAAAATCAGAAAACACTTTATTAATATGAAAATATTGTCAATTACAATATTACACTCTTGCTATTGAGCATAATCCTAACAGTAAGTCCATATGAACCTAGAGAAGTCATCAACCACTACAAGGATATACCTTTTACCACATAGACTCTCGGTTTGCATGGGACCCATGAGGTCCATATGAAGGAGTTCCAATGGCTCCTTGGTACACAGGAATTTTCCTTTCTTGTGCACACTTTTAGTTTGCTTCCCTTGTTGACAAGGTCCACAAACTCCTTCAAACCTCTTCCCAAGCTTGGGAAGGCCTCTCACAACATTCAACCTCTTAAGGACTTTCAAGTCACCACAATTCATATGGCAAAATCTTTGATGCCACAACTCAACTTGCTCACAACTAGACAAGTTACAAGAGATGTTACTAAACTCAAGACAATAACAATTGTCACTTGATCTCTTGCCTTTTAGAAGTACTTGCCCATTTTCCTTAAGGATAGAGCAATCAACTTTGCCAAACATAACCGAAAGCCCTTCATCACTTAAATGTGATATACTAATGAGATTGGCTTGCAAGCCATCTATATATAGAGCATTGACCAATGAGGGCAAACCGGGAATAGATATATTACCTTTCCCTATGACCTTTTTCCGTGAACCATCGCCAAAGGTGACAAATCCACCATCCTCCATCACAAGAGTCTCAAAGAAACTCTTGTTTCCGGTCATGTGTCTAGAACACCCACTATCAAGGTACCAAGTGTTGGAGGCCTTGACTTTCAAAGCCACTTGAGCCACATAGCAAAAATATTCATTTTTTGTAGTCCACCTAGGAGCAACATTATCAATCCTAGGAGCCTTTGGTTCATTTGCTCTAAGTTCCTTTGGTGCATGCTTTTTGGCTCTTCTAAGCATATTTTTCTCAATCATGTTCTCAAATCTACACAAATTGATATACTTAAAGCAATTAGGCCTTATATGGCCTTCAATACCACAATAAGGACAAGTAGGAGTAAAGTAGGAATTCATACCATAGCCTTGTGCAACCATTTGAGGTTTCCTTTTCCTTTGAGTAGTCCTTTGATAATGAACAAACTCTCTCCTTTGTGGTTGAGCTAAAGTAGCATGTCTTCCTTGTTGACCATATATGATCCTTGACTGTGGAGGAGGTGTCCTTTCATGTGGAGGTCTTGATTGAAATGCTCTAAATTGTTGTGGTTGAGCCCTTGTTGGAATCTTGGCTTGAGCATGTTTTGAGGATTCTCCAATTTCAATCCTTCTTAGTGACTTGTTGTGGGACTTTGACTTCTTCAATTTCTTGACTCTTGACAAAAGTAGTCTTTTTCAAAGATGTAGTACTCACATCTTCCTCATATCCCAAACCCCTCTTATCACTAAGGCTCTTTCCAATTGATAGCATCTTGTCAAGCTTCTCGGTTCCGGAGGTCATCTTGGCAATTACTTCTTTTGCCTCTTCAAGCTCCTTCCTTAAGCATTCTTCACTTTTCTTGACCACAACAAGTTCCAACTTTAAGCTTTCTTCCCTTTCTCTTGTTCTTTTCACTTCTTCACTCAAGTGAATCATCTTGGAGGTCAATTCAAGGTTCTTCATTTTCAATTCTTGAATCTCTTTTTTCTTCTTAGCTCTAGAACTTTTGAAGTATTCCATGAAGTCTTCATAGTCCATCTCCTTATCAAATTGATGCTTGGACTCGGATGAAGTACTCCCATTACTTGAGTCATATTCTTCTTCTTCTAGCTTGTCATTCTCCTCTTCTTGGTCACTCATAACTTCCTTGCTATTGTGAGATGATGAGAAGGCAATGAAGTTTGCAACTTGGTCTTCATCATCCGAAGACTTTTCTTCCTCCTCTAAGTCTTCACTATCACTCCAAGTAGCCGCCATCGCCTTTCCTTTCTTCTTCTTCTTTAAGTTGGCACATTCGGGGGCAATGTGACCATACCCACTACACTCATAGCATTGAATACTCTTCTTGGAGTTCTTCTTTTCACTTTTCTCCACCTTTTTAAAAGGAAGTCTTCTTCTTCACAAATTTTCCCTAGGAGCCCATCCCCTTCTTCTCAAACTTCATGAATTGCTTGAACCTCTTCACCATAAGAGCCATTTCTTCATCCGAATCTTCTTCCTCTCTTTCTTCCTTGGAGGTCTTCAATGCAATGCTCTTTTGCTTCTTTTGAGGTGTTGTTGAAGTAGGGGCTCTTCTTGACTCAAAAGCCATCAACTTGCCAATTATCTCACTTGGCTTCATCTTCTTATATTCGCTATTCTCCTCAATAGCAGTCACTTTTGCATCAAATCTCTCTTGGAGAGACCTCATAATTTTTTGGTTTATCCTTTTATCCGTATATGGATCGCCTAATTGATGACTTTGGTTGACGATATCCATTAGCTTTACTTGGAAATCATTGAAACACTCGTGATCTTCCATCTTCAAGGACTCAAATTGAGTTTGAAGGACTTGTAGTTTGGAGTCTTTCACTACATCGGTTCCTTCATGTGCCATCTCCAATATTGTCCATGCTTCATGTGCATTCCTTGTGGTTTGGATTAGCTTATGTTGATTTTCATCCACTGCACACAAGATTGCATGCATGGCCTTGTTGTTCCATTTGGAGGCTTCAAAGTCTTTAGTATCCCATTCCGATTTAGGCTTGGGCACGATGCTTTCATCTTCGAGAGTCTTGGTAGGTGATGTGTAACCATCCTCAATCACCATCCAAACTCGATCGTCAATTTGGCATAGGTAGGATTCCATTTTTTCTTTCCATGATGAGTAATTAACCCCCATCAGAAGTGAGGGTCTTG